>JARQOC010000002.1:523118191-523543451 GCA_033576535.1 Allobates femoralis
GACAAAAGGAGTGTGAGATTAGTGATAGGATGCTGTAGGGACATGTTTTGGTAGCTTAGGAGGCGTTTTGGAGGTGACAGGATCCCTTTAAAAAGTACCAAAACTAGAGAGTTGAGATTATGATTTGGGTTTGGCAAGTTTCTGCTCCATAAAACTTAGCTTAAGTTAGTGCGTGCCCACTATGATTTTTGGGGAAGCAAACACGTGACAGAAACACTCTAAATGCCTTTCAAATACTCAAAATGTGATTCCTCTAATGAATTTATCCACTGATGGTAATTTTGGGGATGCATTCAACTACTGCTTTAAAAAAAAAATTGCTGCAGCCCTTGGGGTTGGTGCAGTTTGGCATTGTGGCCCTTAGGCTGTGTTCATATGCTGCGTATTTGTCGTGTTTTTTACACGTGTTTTTTTAAGTGGAAAAACGTGCGTAAAAAAGTGCGAGAGAACAACTTCAATTGTGCTTTTTTACGCGCGTTTCTTCCAGTGCGTATAATGGGGCCTATGGAAGAAACGCGCAAAAAACTGGAATGAATTGACATGTTAAAATTCTTTTTATGCGCGTGTTTTTGGCTCCAAAAATGCTGCGTAAAATTACGCAACGTCTGAATGGCACAAAGTTAATGTCCATTCACTTTGCTTGGAAACGCAGACGCACATGCGTTTTTGGGGCAAATACGCGTGTAAGAAAACACGCCAAATACATAGCATGTGAACGAGGCCTTAGACTGAAAAATGTGCAGCACTGGTATAGGGTATATCTTTTATTATTCATACATGATGATGCACTGTTGCTGTCTCTTTTTGACACAGCATGCATGAGCTAGAACAGAAAACGTGAATGGTGGGAGCAGCATATATTGAGTGATACGATAAAATGTAAAATAAAACTGTGCACACAGCTGCGGCTGTTACTATTGAACCTAATGAAGGATTAATCATGCACTATATCTTTGAAAGCATCTGATAAAAAAATTGTTTTATCTCGAACTAAAGAACTCATATACTGACAATAGGTGCAAGCTTGAGTGTGCTTTGCTGCTTATCTCTAGATATTTGTTATGCTTCATTTCAAACACAGAACAAGCTGTTCACTGGCAAAGCATGCTGAGAGTTATAATTCAACTACAGTCAAACGCTGCATGTTCCCTGTCCTTGTTTGAAGATGTTCAGTTTATTATTGATACATTTATTGCGCTGCTATACACTTTGTGAATCCACTCTTCATTCAGCCTTTTAAATGAACTCTTGTAAACTTGGTCCAATAAGGCTATGTGCCGACGTAGAATGTGTGCTGTGGATTTATGATGTCTAAAATCTGCATGTTTCAAAGATCAACATAAATAAATTGGTGGTCTTTTGGTGCATATTTGCCACAATTGTTTGTGTTTTTACCGCATTTTCTCATGTGCTTTTTAAGCAATTGTTCACTTTTGTGACTGTGAGTAAAGCTAGGCTAAAGGCTGGGAAAAGGATTTCTTGATGTGATAATGCCAGCCCAGGTACAGCAGGCAGGTACAGGCTGCCACCCACCCCCAAGCTTCCTAGTTTTACCTGCTGGTAATCATAATACAGGGGAGCCCCTTTTTTTATAAAATAATTTCTTGAAATAAGAACAAGCATTCTGGGCCTCCACCACTGCAAATTGTGTTCATGGTAGTGGCAGACTGGGTAATAAGGGGTTAATGCCAGCTGAATATTGTCATCTAATCCCAAGCCCGAGGTTCGTAATGTCGGGCCAATATTAGTCCCGGCCATTATAAACCTCTAAGTAAATAGTAAAGAAAACACCACACGGTGAAAAACCATTTATTTAAAAAACAAAAACAAAAAAAACACACAAACCTATGCATAATTCCCATCTATATTATTACCCACACAAATTCTCCACGATACTCTGTGACGACCATTCATGGCGGGACATGAAAATAACTGAGTTTTGGCTATCGCTGTGAGAGTGGTGATGTCATGGTTTGGGTCACCTGAGGTCAGCTACAGTGACGCAGCTCTCTGACATGAGGTGAACTTTTCCGTGTCACACTGCTCACAACGAGACCTGAAACTAGTGAGTTTTGGGTCCTGAAACTCAGTCAGTTTCGTTTCCCACCGTGAACAGATGTTGCAGGGGATCATGGAGAGTCTGTGTGGGAATAATAAAGATGCAAAAGAGGTCTGTCTTTGTGTTTTTTTAAAAAAAAGAAATTATTTTTCATAGTGTGATGTATTATTTACTATTTACTTAGAGATCTATACTGGCCGGGTCTAACATTGCAAATCTTTAACAGATTTGTTCTTCTTCTATAGGCAAAAGAGACCTTTTGGGGCCCCTAAGTTTCAGGGTCCAGGTGCGATTGCAACCCCTGCACCTTTTGTAGTTTATTCACCTGCTCATACAGCTCTATAATAATAATAACAATCTTGATTTATATAGCACCAACATATTCCGCAGAGCTTCAGAATTCAGAGGTTCATATTCAAACAGTCTGTACTCAGAAAAGTAAAAAAAAAGTCTTCTTACAATATAACCCCCCTCCCCTGACAAAAGAACTTACTTTTTTTAAAACAGTGATTTTCTTGTGCAAAACTAATATACAAAAAAAAATTGCAATTTAAATTGGGCATCACCCTACATTCTACAGAAACTGCCCTCATCAAAATGACCAATGACCTACTGATGGCAAAACGTAATGGTGACCACTCTCTGCTTATCCTTCTTGACCTTTCTGCAGCCTTTGAAAATGATGACCACCATGTCCTATTCTCGATGCTGCACTTCATTGGCATAAAGGACACCGCTCCCTACTGGTTCTCTTCTTATCTTTTGGACTGCTCTTTCAGTGTATCATTTGCTGGCTCCACTTCTTCTCCCTTCCTCTCACTATTGGGGTCCCTCAGGGTTCGGTCCTTGACCCTCTTCTCTCTCTCTACACGGCCTCTGTCAGGACAGACCATCAGCAAATTTGACTTCCAGTACCATCTTTATGCTGATGACACACAACTATACACATCATCCTCCAACCTTACCCCTGCTGTACTACAGAACACCAATGATGTTGTAACCGTAGTTTCCAATATCATGTCCACTCTCTACCTGAAACACAACCTTTCCAAAACTGAACTTCTTATAATCCTGTTCCCCACTAACCTCCCTAAATCTGACATCTCCCTCTCGGTGTGCAGCAACATGATAATGCCTAGGCAGCAGGCTAGCTGTCTGGGTGTTATGTTTGATGTTGATCTTTCATTCACTTCCTATATATACAATCTCTCACCCGCTCTTGTCACCTGCAACTGAAGAACATGTCTAGAATTCGCCCATTCCTCTCCATTGAAACAACTAAAACCCTCAGGTCCCCTTTACACGCCACCACTGCAAGGTAGCAAATGCCTGGCATTGGGGATATTTGTGCCTGTTGCCATGAAATTGCTATGACATGGCAGCGTGTAAATAGGGAAATTCCTCCCGGGTCCTGCAGTTGACTCAGATACCTGTTGCTGAGCCGTGCTCAAAAGCCGAAGGCAACACAAAGGCACAATTGCCATGGTAGTGGCGTCTAAACGGGGCACAGGCATTGATGTTGCATTGCCTAGTGAACTCCCAGGGGCGTGCCACAGCATCATGGATACCACGCCCCATCAGCGATCATTGGTGGGGGCTACTGTGTAACCATTGGCTGTTCCTTCACTGGGTGCCATATTTAAAGAGCTGACCATTCACACTACACAATTGCAATGGCGTCATGTATTAGCCAGCCTTCCTGTGCAGGCTGGCCAATCATGACGCTATTGCGTTGTCCAATCAGCGTATTAGCGTCACGGAATACACAACTCTGTCACCCTATGTACTTGCAGCGCAAAAGATGTACGCCCATATTCCTTTGTGGTAGCAGCGTGTAAAGCGGGGAAGGTATTCAACAGGAAGTTAGCCTCAGGATCTGTCGGAACTTCCGGGGAACAAAGATACCTTCATTTGACAACGCAATGGCGGCGTGTATATGCAGCATCGGCGATCGGTATCCACCGTTAAAAACGTGCGCGTACACGTGCGGTGGATACTTGTTTCTAGGCACAGTACCAGCGTGTAAAGGTACCTTCACAATGGCCCTAATCCACGCCTGCCTTGATTATTGCAACTATTAATTGGCCTCCCCCTCACTAGACTTTCCCCTCTCCACTTCATCCTTAATGCAGCAGCCAGGGTCACCTATCTAGTTAACCATTACTCGGATGCTTCTGCTCTGTGCCACTCACTGCACTGGCTACATGTACATTATAGGATCCAATTCAAATTGCTTGTTTTCTCCCACAAAAGTCTTCACAGTGCAGCACCTCCCTACCTCTCCACCCTTATCTCTGTCTATCACCCTAACCATTGTCCTCACTCTGGGAGTGACTTGAGACTAACATCTGCACTAATCCGAACCTCCCATTCCCGACTGCACAAATCCTCTGGAATGCTCTAACCCAAGAAATTAGGACTATTCACAACTTAGGCTGGGGTCACACTTGCGTTTTTTCCATGAGTTTTTGGAGACCTGCATTTTGTAAAAAACATGTAAAAACGCACCCATAGGCCCCCATGTTAAAAAACGCATGCCCTAATAGCAAAAATGCATGTCTAAATAGCAAAAACGCATGTGTGACAGTACCATGCGTTTTTGTGTGTGTTTTTGCTATTATGTGATTAGCTGACATCAAAAACGCATGCAAAAACGCATGGTACATTAGTACCATTTAGTGCCATTCAAAAACGCATGCGTTTTCCATAGGAGCCCATGTTAAAAAAAACACATGCGTTTTTAGAAAACGATGGGTTTTTTTAACATGGGCCCCTATGGAAAACGCATGCATTTTTGAATGGCACTAAATGGTACTAATGTACCATGCGTTTTTGCATGCGTTTTCCATAGGGGCCCATGTTAAAAAAACGCATGCGTTTTTAAAACAGCACCAAAAAATAGTGCATGCACTATTTTTTGGTGCAGATTTAAAAACGCATGCAAAAACGCAGGGTGCCATCACACACCTTAAAAAACTCATGCTGACATGAAAAAACGCATGGAAAAACGCATGCATTTTTTTAAATCACTAAAAAAACTCATGTCAAGTGTGACCCCAGCCTTACATAGGCATTGTTCACACACAATTTGCATTTTTTTTAGCACTCCTAAAACCACATGCGTTTTTTTAGGAGTGCTAAAAAATGTCTCTTGTGTGTCTGAAAGGAAATAACAGCCATTTTTGGACTTTGTCATTTTTTCCTCAAAAACGCAGGCAAAAACGCAAGCGTTAACGCAGGGTGCATAAATATGCCATTTAAAAACGCATGCGTTTTCCATAGGGGCCCATGTTAAAAAAAACGCACGCGTTTTGGGGAAACCACCCCTGCGTTTTTTTCCAGCACCCAAAAAACGCTGCATGCAGCGTTTTTTGGACTGGGGGAAGAAAACGCAAGTGCGGGTGAAAAACGCATGTACACTCAAATACACCCTGCGTTAACGCACCTGCGTTTTTTTTAACACACCAAAAAATGCAGAGATGGGCAAAAAAACGCATGTGTATGAACAATGCCATACTTTTAGGCGATCCATAAAAACAAATCTTTTCAGAGCGGCCTATTATTCTCCCTAATCTAAGTAATTTAGACATATGTTATCCACTACTTACCTGAACATAACAGTCAAGCTCCATCAGACCCAAAAGATCTACATAGACTGTCTGGTGGCCAGTTACTCCACTCTTATCTATTCCACACTTTCTAAAGATGCTTGAACCATGATTGTAAATAAGCCCCTGTACTTGTGTCACCCCCCCTTCCCCACCTTATCATAGATTGTAAGCTCTTGTGAGCAGGGTTGTCATTTATTTTCCCCCAACTATGGTATTTTCCACAACTGTTTCTTAAGACTGTTTGTATATAAATCTCTGAATTGTTAAGCACTGCGGAATATGTTGGTGCAATATAAATAAAGATTATTATTTTCATTATTATTATTAACTAGCTGGGTGCCCGATGCACATGCATCGGGATTCTAGAAGAGCGAGTCTCTGACTCGCAATGGCCGCTTCGCGGCCAATGCTTCGCGCTGCTAAGGCGACTCGCCATGCCCGCTGCGCGGGCATAGCGAGTCGCCTTAGAACTGCTCGCAATGGCCGCTGCGCGGCCAATGCTTCGGGCGTATCCACATGACCACGGCGAGTCGCATTGCGAGTGGACTCAGAAGGGGCAAAAAACCCATTCGCAATTATATAATAGATTGTATCGATACAAAGAATTAAGTTAACATGTAAATTAAACTTGGTCAGTGAATTCCATAAAATATAAACTTTGAAAAACAATCAGATTTATTTCGTTTCATGTCCAAAAAATATGGTCAATAAATCCTATTTACCCAAAAATGGTACCTTTAAAAACTACAGCTTGTCCAAACAAAAAGCCTCACACAACATTATATACTTCCACAAAATAAAGATAACATGATTATTATACCTATTGGTGAATGGTATATGTTCAAGGGGTGAGCCCACCCAATAAACGGCAAGTAATGGCTGGATAATGCAGCTATGACCTGCCTCTAATGATATCGGGCAGAGCAGCTCTCTGTCCATTGTTGTTAACCTGTTAAATCCAGCTGTCAAGCTATGACAGCGGCATGGGAGATCGACATTCTAATCGCCCTTCAGCACACCTCATTTGTGATGGCGGGTTGACGATAGGTTGATATAATAGCAGAGGGGCTATTAAAAGCCTCCGTGCCTGTCATTACAGTGCTCCTTTGAAACCCTTTTGAAAGAAAAATGTTATAAAAAACATAAAAAAATAAATATTGAAATCACCCTTATCTTGCCCCATTAAAAATAAAGATTATAAAAATAATACACATATGTGGTATCACTGCTTTCTGACAGAAGATCTAACAATATATATAAATAATTAACCCATTCAGGAAACATTGTAAAAAAAAATGAGAATGCCAAAATTTAGATTTTTTTGGTTGCTGCAATACCATTGAAAAATCTGTACCAAGCTATCACAACATCACATCTATCCCAAAATGGCATCAATAAAGATGTTTTAAAAAATAATCCATCAGACAGTGAAAATGTTATGGGTCTTCAAAAATCTTGAGAGAAGCCTGAATTGTTTTTTACAAACTTCTATAATTTTCACCACTAATGTAATGAAAAAACTGGACACATTTGGGGTGTGTGGCCTAGCAATGGCACAGGTAGTAAACTTCTTCTAAGTGCTCTGCTTGACTTCCAGGGATTCCCTGCTCGACATACGGCACCCTTGCATTTAAATGACTGCAAAACACCCCTACCTTCATCTCAAGACCCATGGGCACCTTCAAGAAGCGGCAGATTACTGTGGGGGCCCGTGATTTTGACTGCAGACCACCAACATCTCTCAGCCCCGGTTCCTCCAAGATGGTTACAGCTGCATGAACGGGGCCTGCCTCATGAGCTCCAGTAGCAGAGACCAGTTTTGCGCTCTACTGGCACCCACAGCTCTGCCATACTCCACCGAAGCAGCAGGCACAGCAGAAAGCAGGTACATCGTTCTCTCCCTCCCTGCTCAACTTCAGAGGCTCACACATTGGAGGCGGATCCTGGGACAAGGATAAGGAGGACACGGAGGTTCTTAGCCTTCTACTGTCCTGCACTCAAAGACTGGAGGAAGCTGTAAAAGGGCTGTGGAGTGTGAAGATTGTCCAGATAAGTACTACTACCCCTTTCATCTGTGGTACCTGGGCTCCTAATGTTTTGAGCTGTCTTTGCTCTGCTAATAACCTTCTGTCTGCATACTTTCCCCCTCCTGGTTGAAGAGTGATCTGATTACAACTTTACTCAGAGTTCCAGCACAGACCTCATCCTCCGCTAGATATAGACTTAGGCTCTGTTATACATCTGTTCTTTGGTGCAAATAATCCCAAAGACTGTCTGTCCCTGACACTCAGGCTGTGTCCCTGCAATAAGGCCCATATTATTATGAGATTTAGGAGTAGGAAGCTGTCCCCAGCCCCCGCTGGATCATCATCCTCCAGCAGCAGAGAGGGGGGTATACAGAGATACCTCACCAATGCTTCTGCTGTCCCCCAGGAGTTGACACCCTTGGACATTTAACCCTCAACATCCGTGGGGAAGACAACTACCATCCTTGTGAATGAGCCTTCTCTTATGTCTGCCTCTGGTAGCCAAGTACTGCATCATCACGATCCTGGATCAAGCTCTGACCCGATGATTCTGCCCCATGCTACTGCCACCATGCTAAATGAGATCAAAGATCTTCACACCTGGATGGCAGCGATACCAACTAAATCCGACATGGAAGGCTACATTTCCCGATTGGAGAATTTGTGCAGGGAGATCCAGGGTCTGAACACATCTATTTCCCAGGTGTCTGAGAGAGTAGCTGTCCTAGAATCTTCTGTCATAACACATGATGAAAGGCAGACCGACCAGCAAGGATTGTTGGATCTCAATTTAGAACAGGAATCCCTCATCTTTAACCTCATGGAGGACTCTGAGAACAGAGACCGCCACAATAACATACGTATGCACGGTCTCTCAGAAGCTACGGGCCTAACTGAGTTAGCTTCCACCTTGCAGGGCATATTTAATGACCTGCTGGAAAGACCCGTGGATACTACAATCTCGTTTGACAGAGTTCATCATGAACTTCGTCCACACTCTGCAGACTCCAACAACCCCAGAGACGTCATCTGCCGTCTACACCTTTATCGCCTTATGGAGGATATTATGACACAGGCTCGAATCAAGGTCCCTATAGACTTTGATGGTACTGAAATAAATCTAATTGCTGACCTGTCTAGAGCAACCCTCTTCAAGTGGAGAGCCCTTCGCCCTGTTCTTTACGGTTGAGCAAATTTAGAACAGATCTTAAAAAACATCTTGGTCAGGAATACGCTAAGTATTGAGAACGGTTGCATCAATTTTTTTACGAGTTTGCATATATATGTGGGGGTCCACTTGCTAGACATATTCACCCTAGGATCTCAAGCTCCTTCATACCAGGAGTCAGATCTCCTGGCAACAAACTGGTGTATCACCCCCAACATATCGGGAATGCATTCAAAACTATATTATGAATCTCTGTACAACATCGCGGACCACGGCGGTGACCCCAACCAAGTAGATATTGATGCAGAGATTGACAATTACAATGCGGCGACTGCTCTGCCAGAAGTGCTGGGGGAGACAGCTGCAGCCCTAGATGTCCCCCTTTACATTACAGGAGGTCACCCAAATAATTCAATTGACCCCACCAAATAAGAGCCCGGGACCAGCCAAGTTTACTGCCAAATTTTATCGGAAGCACGTGTCTCTTCTGGCACCTTTTCTTACAAAGGTGTTTAACTCTATATCAGCTGACCACCCTTTCTCTAAACAGACGTTGGAAGCTACAATTACCGTTATCCCCAAACTAGGTAAAAATTCTAAGTTGTGCTCCAGTTATCATCCAATTTCATTTATTAATGTGGACGTGAAGCTATTTGCTAAACTCCTGGCTTCTAGGCTGGGGCCTTCTCTGCCGCAACTGATAGACAATGAGCAAGTGGGCTTTGTTCCCGACCGGGAGGAGAGAGATAGTATATCCTGATCTCTCATGTTCGCAATGAAAAGTCCCCCCGTGTGTGTCCTGTCTGTTGATGCAGAGAAGGCCTTTGATAGGGTTAATTGGTGGTTTCTCAAAAAAGCCCTGACTCATATTCAGGGGTGCACCAAGCCCCACTGCCGCCTGAGCCGCGCAGGTGATGACCGGTGTGGGGGGGTGCTGGCAGAAACCTGCGCTGCCGCCCCTCCAGGGGCGGGTGATGTCCGGGGGGGGGGTGTGCTGGTGGAGCCCAGTGCTGCAGCCCCTCCAGTTGTGCTCCGACGGGTCGCCGCTTACCTGCGCTGAGCCGCCGGCGCCATGACAGGGGGACTCTATGTGCATGAGGAGCCGCCCCCTTCTGCACTGCCGCTCCCCCTGCCTCTTGCCGCCTGAATGACAGGGCTCACACTGTCCAATGGACGGTGCGGCCCTGCTCATTTTAAACTGGAAGCATCTTTCCGAAGTAAAGTCATGGCTTTTTACTCTGACCCCTCAGCTAGGGTCAGGTGCAACGGCACCTTGTCCGAGGCCTTTCAGATTAGAAATGGAACGCGTCAGGGCTGTCCCCTCTCTCCTCTACTGTACGTCCTGGTTATGGAGCACTTAGCAAATGCCCTGAAATTAAATTCTGATATCCATGGGGTCGCAGTAGGAGATCGCATGTGTAAGCTCGCATTGTACGCAGATGACCTCCTGATATATGTCACAGATTCTGAGACTACCATCCCTTCCATACTTAGAGAGTTTGACTTATATGATAAATTGAGCAACTTTCGTGTCAACCTGACAAAGTCTGAAATACAGAATATTGGTCTCCCAAACTAACGCATGTCACAACTTCAAGGAGCATTCTCATTTAAGTGGTGTTCGTCCTCAATGTTTATCTTGGGACCCACTTACCGGCGGACCTTTCTCTCTTTTTTTATATAATATGAACTACAAACCTTTGCTCCAAAAAATCACTACTGACCTTACAGCATTCAATTGCCGTATGTTGTCTTGGTTTGGGAGGATCAATGTTCTAAAAACTGACATATTTCCGAAACTGTTATACCTGTTCCAGGCGATTTTAATCGCCCTTTCCGGCTCCTTTTTCATGCAATTGCTTCGTCTATCATTGAAATTTGTATGGAGACAATTTAAGCCGAGACTTGCCTTTAAGATACTGACTAGACCCAAGTGAGGGGGGAACATGGGTCTTTCAATTCCATCATGCGGCCGCCCTTCTCACCAGATTGGTGGACTGGTTGTGTGGGGCTGATATGAAGCAATGGATTTCTCTTGAACAGGTCATACTCAGCTGGTCCCTGACGTTGCTTTCTTGGATCGTGAGCACCAAACGTCCACACATCCTGACTTCCGTGATGCTAACTACGGATTTATTACAGACCTGGGATGTAGTGAATAGGCAGTTCTACCTTTCAGCTCTCTGGGGACCTTTGACACCACTTTTTGATAACCCGGACTTCCCGCCAGCGTTCCAGTCTGCCCGTTTTATGATCTGGTTATCCACTCAGAGACAGAGAGCCTCTCAAGTGTGGCTGGGTGCCTCCACAGTTCCTCCATTGGCAGTCTAGTTGTCCCTTTGTCCGGAACACCATGTCCATGTTTGAGTATCTTCAAGTCCGGTCCTTCGTCTCCTCCTCAAGTGACTTAGCTGACCCCACAAGAGATCCCTTTATTTTTGAATCACTACTCTTACAAACTCAGCTCTGTCACACATGATTTCTCAAATGTATTCTATACTGATGATGTCTTACGACACGTGATCCCTTTGGTTCATGGAGGAGTGGGAGAGGGACCTTGGCTCATCGATATCATCTTTAGACTGGAGTAAATCCTTTTTCTGCACTCATAAACTACCCCTAGTTTGTAAGATGCAAGAAACAAACTATAAGCTTGTTTCCCGCTGGTATAGGTACCCCGTGAGATCAATAGAATTTTCCCGAACAACTCTAGCTCTTGCTGGCGGTGCGAGATAGCAGTGGGATCTGCACTGCACATTTGGTGGGAATGCCCCTCAATGCATAGCTGGTGGTGCAAGATCTTTGACATACACACACGGATCACAGGTGAAGCTGTGCAATGCACCCCTCAGATCGGACTCATTTCTATGCTTCCGGGTTCCTTTAAGGAAAATAAGTCCGGATTGCTACAACACAGTTTGGCCGCCACCAGATACATCATACTGAGAAAGTGGTGTACCAAAATTTCCCCTTCGATCCTGGACTGGTCCAATGAAATGGATTTCATCTGCAGGATGGAGAAGCTCTCTGCTCATTCTGATGTCCAGATTGACAAGTACTTTCATCAATGGCAACCTTGGCTCCGGTTACAGGAGTCACCTGAGTATGTGGTGGCCTTAACCTCATAGATCACTCCATAATATCATAAAGGCATGGCATTAATGGTCCATCTCGGTAGTGGGGAGGGCTTCCATCTCTGTCCTCCCCTCTCACAATTCTCCTCAATATGTATCTATTGGTTCTCCCTTACCCCCTCCTATATTCCCCATTCCTTTTTCTTCCTGTTTCCCCCTTTCTGACTATTTCTATTTCTTTTTTTATCTGTCTCATTACTACTTAGAAGTACTCATCCAACATCATGAGATTATAGTCAATTCATCTTCATGCATTGCTATTGTTATGGCGGTTAAACTACGGGCAACGATCTTCCCTCTTAGTTTTCTTTTTTTTCCTTCTTATTTTCTAGTCATTTGGTAGAGGTGATTTAATCTTTCGTCACATGATCTAAATATGGGCACTGAGCTGATAATGTGTCCGTGTATACCTGTTGATGACTAACCTCTGTAATACTTTGTTGCTCTTTGTGTGTATGATTCTCTATTTGATACCACTTCAATAAAAGATTTAAAACAAAAATGGACACATTTGGTATCACTGTAATCAAACTGATGAGGAGAATTGTGTTGAGAAGTAATTTTTACCACAAAATGTACATTGTAGACATGATTCCCAAAAAACCATGTCATAATTGTGTTTGTTTCACAATTTCATAATTCTGGATTTTTTACCCATTTTCAACAACAGTATGTGGTAAAATGAATGGTGTAATTCAAGAGGACTACTTGTCCTGATGAAAACAAGACTTCATATGTCTATGTGAGAGGAAAGAACAAAAATGCAATTTGACCCCATCGTTAAGGAGCTAAAAAATGATAGATAAAGTACATTCAGAATTACACTTTTTGTTCATTTTGCTTTCCAAAGAATGCAATAAAAAATGATCAAGAAACTTAATGTACCAAAAAAAATGGCTCTGCTAATGGAACATTAAAACTCAGAATATGGCAACAAAATAAATAGTGATTTTTTTCTCATTAGTGTATTTAGTGTACAAAATAATGAATAATAAATAAAACTATAGAAATTTGGTATCATCATGATTGTCTTCAACTACAAAATCATGCCACATACAACTCATTCAGAAGAAAACACGTAATATACTACAGTATTACCGTATGTTGCTGAAAGAATTAAAAAAAAGTTATGGCTACCAGATTGCAATAATAAAAAAGTAAAAATAAATAATAATAAAGGACAAAACAGTCTATGACGCTAAAGGGTTAGTGTTGCTGTATGTATTTGAATGCAGTACCTATAACAATTCTTGTGTACTCTGCAGAGGTATTTTCAGGTTATTAAATTGCTTTAATTAGTTGGACAGCATGAAAATAACTAAGCTTGTAATTGTCGTTATTTTTCTATCTGCTTTAATTATCCTGCAATAATATCTTTTAACTTACATGGTGTATAACTGGTTTCCATAGAGCTTGGCCACAAGTTACTAGCTCTGTGTGAACAGCTGTTATATTTTAGGAAAAGAGTTAACTCCTAACATACCAGTCAGCTCTCTCTAGCTAGCCTACAGATTTCTATGCAGCAGTTAGCTGCTCACCTCCATTACCCACCTATCAGCTTCTGAACTTGCTTCTTTTATCAATCTTGTGGAAGCACAGGCTGATGCCTTCTCCCTTGTACAAGCTTACTGCCTGAGCGTGTGCCTCTCTTATATTATATACTAGATGGGTGCTATCTAGTGATGAGCGAGTGTAATCCTTACTGTTCGCTACTCACACGGGCAGTAATGTATTCACAATACTCGTTACTTGGCGAGTATCGCTGGTGCTCGTGAGTGATATGTTGATTGTTATCGATCTACACAAATTGACAGCTCCCTTCAGTATGTGGCGCCCCTGCGGCTAGGCGCCACAGGGTAGTATTACACTTGAATATAAAAATGTGGTTTTTCCTTGTAAGTTGCTAGTTCAGGGTTTAAACCTTATGGAGTCTAATTTTAGCACTCACTTAGGACCGCACCACTTAGAGTAGGGGGAACTGGTAGTATGGTAGACTCCACAGGTGGGGGCGGAGCTTAGGATAGAGTAGAGTGACAGTTGAGAATTTACCTCAGTCGGTGCTGGGAAGGCAGACAGAGTGGTCAGGCCTGGCAGCCCAGCTGAGTGGAGGGTACCCCATATTTATGTGGGGGCCCAGGACAGATGGCAACGGACCAGGACTGGTAGGAGCCAGCTGGTCATGTTGAGGGGACACCGGTGACACGGACTACCGAGGCAGCCAGGAGTTCAACCCTGACTGCAAAGCCGACGAGCTGCAGGCCCAACAGAACCGGGTTGCTGACAGCCCCACAAAGGTACCTCACCCCTCAAGCCCAAAAGACGGTCCTACACTAGTGAGGGAAGACTGAAACCTGGTGTCAGGTGGGAAACTTGTGCGTTCCTGCTGTTCCCATTTGGACCGGTATAAGTCTAGTTAAGCCTACTAGATACAGACTGCAGGACTGGCGGGTGAGCTCTTCAAAGGTGGGAAAGACTGAAAGATCTAGAGAAAGTAGAAACCCTGAAAGACAGAGAGAGAACATCTAAAGACTCCTTAAGAGAAATCCTGAGTTGGTAACAACACCCTAAACCAAACTGTACCGTGTCTTGTTATGCCATCAGCCGGGTACCGAGTAAAGCAAAGTTAAACTAGAACTGGTTTCTGTTATTCTTCCTGCCGCAGCTCAAAGGACTTAACATCATCAACATCAACAGCAGAGGGGTAAGAACTGCACCACCATTTACCATCACTGTCCTCCCTCACCGTCTCACCACAACAGCTGCCCTGAGGTAAAGCTCCACCTGTGGGGAGCTGTACCACACTTAGCTGCCTCATCCATCACCTCAGTGGCCGGCTGGCAGCGCCGGTACCATCTTACCGGACTCTACAGGTGGCGTCATGTTCCCCTGTAAATAACCCCTTTAACCCCCACCGTTTACCATCAACATCTGGCATAATTGATCGCCAGGGCACGGCACCGGGGTCCTGACCATCCGTGACTCCCCACACAGTAGCCCCGGTGTCCGAGTCCCTCACCCACCCCAGCTCTGGTTGAATCAAGTACACACAGTGAGCTGGCACCTCAGGGTGAGCAGATTGAGTGGTATTGTCTCTCTGGGGGCAGAGCAAGGTGTTTTAGGCATTGAAATTGTAAAAAAACCCACCCTCCCACTCTGTCTCGGAAAGACTCGCTTTATAGCCGGATGTGTGTGGGTGGAGCCTATCACTAATTGACTAACATTAGACTCGCTATTCGAGTATAGAGAGTGTGAATATTTCGCTACTTGCTCATCACTAGTGCTATCGCATCAGGAGAGTGGTGATGTCACAATGAGGGCACGCTCTGTGGCACTGGAGGGGGTGCTAGTGTGGCGGTGGAGTCCTTTATTTGGAGGGTGGTGACAGGGCTGGCTCCAGGTTTTTGTGAGCCCCGGGTGAAAGAGTCTCAGTGGGCCCATTTAACACAATTCATGATTATAATATTTTAATGATAGAATGGCAGAAATCAGTTTTTTTAAACCTAGCATAGGTTTGTGTGTTATTATTGTATTAGTTTTGACATTTTAATTATATAGAATAGCTTAGCAGTATTGTATATTTTGCATTTCACTAAGTTAAAATTAAATAGTTAAAGAAGTTGTCTGATCTTACAGTGAAATTCTGCACTCAATCTATGTTACTGCAGAGTTCTCAATCCGTTCAGCATGCACCACACACTGTCAGGATTCACCGGAGAAAGCAGATGGTCACATGACCACAAGTATGCGATATCCATACTTATCACCACATTCCGACTGGCCATGCTTCGCATTGCACAATTCACCTGAATTGAGAGCGGCTGATCAGATCTAGCCGGCAAGTGACTGCATGTATACAGATTGCATACTTGTGATCACGTGAGCATCTAATCTCACCAGTAACACTGGAGAATCCAGACAATGTGTTGGCATGCTGTTAGGATTGAGAGGTCTGTTGCACATGGTTCTAGTTTTGACCACAAAACTAGACAACTAGACTCCTTTAATCAAAACATATCACATTTCAAGACTATTAGATTATACATTTTTGGTTTAACAACTTTAATGAAATCAATAAATGTTAGGTGATTTCTAAAAAAAAGGACCAAGTGAGTGTCCAACATAGAAAAGTGACAACAAACCACACCAGGTGGCATAACAGTGGTCTCACTAAGCAAAGAGTGCCCTGAGTAAGAAATAGTGCTGTTTACTACTACAAACCTACAAACAGTACCAGGTGAGTTATCCCAGTGAAAAGCATCAACATTGTCGAACGATGCCAGCAGATTGCTTCTATAAATAAGAGTGCCAGCAAAGTGTTCTTCATTGCAACAGTGTTATTGGTGTACCACATAAACTGTATTCTGAGTTATTACATTAAAAATAAATAAAAGGTTTTATCAGCAGTGTCCAAAAATGATAATAAAATGTCATTTGACAAATAGTGTCAACAAAATGTCCTCAATAAGCAACAGTGCACAGACATGGGGAGCCATATGCCTTAAATAAACAGTGTGAACAGTGCCCCACTTAAAGAGGTTGTCCTGCCTAAAATGATAATTCTGCAGTCACTCGATGTGACTGCAGACTTATCAGCACTTCCAGTGCCGGCACAATCTACTGCAAGGATTTGCGGTTTCTAAAGTGGGAATGGACCGCAGTTAAGCAGTGTGCATATTCTGGCAACAAGACTAATGGGTGTGGCCTCACTCAATACATGTGTATGGAGCAAGGGTGCGCTCACTAAACAGCTGCTCCCACTAGTTGGATATTACCACTCCATACACTTGTATTTAGCGAAGCCATGTCCAATAGTCATGTTGTTGCCAGGAACATGCATACCGCACAATTGCGATCTATTCCTGGCTTACAAACCAGCAAATCCTTACAGTGCAGGTGCTGGAAGGATTGATAAATCAGAATTATCAGTTCTAGACTGGACAACTTAAACAAAGCAAGCGAAGTGCTCTTTTAAACATGAGTACCAGCAAAATGCTCCTCATAAATAGCAAAGCCAGCATTCTCCCACAAAGAGAGTATCAAAATAACATAATGGAATCAGCACAGTATGCAGTATAACCAGAAAATAAGCAGTTGTAGCTGTCCCTCCCGAAAAACATGAAGAATGGCAATGTCCTCCCTGAACAGTGCCAGCAATTTCCTCAATAAAAAAGGGCAGTGTCCTCCAAATTACAGTGTCTATCAAAACAATGCTAGAATAAAACAAAGATGGAAGCGCTCCCTTGGGGAGAACCCGGTGGTGTATTGGGGGTATTAAGAGGGAGTGAGGGGGGACTCTAACCTGTTAAGGTTGTGCCACCTCAGTGTAAGCCATCTCCGGGACTTCCTTGCACCCGCACCACTCGGCGCAGCTACTGTCGGCTTCTGCATTCTGGCCGCTCACATGTGGTGCAGTCAGGTGATCTGCATGTCACTGGGTCATGAGGTTAACACGTAAGTGCAGGTCCTGATGCTCCACACCACTCGATAACAGGTCTCCTACAGTCACGCAGCTCCAGCAACCCCACACCCAGAAGGGTGGGAGACACAATTTGCAAAATTAAAGGGTCACTCTACATAGGAGCTATAATTGGGGCTCCATTGGTGCTTTCGCTTTGTGACCCATGATATTCAAGTTACGCCACTACATGCTATCTAGTATGTGTAAGGTTCCTCTCTATTTCGTATCACTCCACCCAACCACTCCTCATCTTGGTATACCATCTAGAGCCATTAAAGGCATTTTATCTCAATGTTAAATAGCTATTACTGAACTTGTAAGAAAAGACTACAATTTACAGCTAAGTGAACTTCTTATAATTAATCTAGAAATGTTGTGGGAAACTTGGCAATGTTAGTACAGTATATTTCTTGCTCTGACATTTGACAGCCAACTCTAGAGGCAATATTCAGAACTGAATTAATAAGAGTGGATGCTACTAGAGAAACCTAACCTAAAAATATCCTTTGGTTCTGTTAGCAGCATTGCTTCGTAGACAAACTGTTTAAGACCTGATGGCAGGAATAGGGAAAATATTGATGGAAAAGTGAGTTTAGTAAGAAAATTATATTTTCTCATTCAATTACACTAACAGAAAACTGAGTTTCAAAGCTCAGTCTGAGCGTCTGTGCAGCCGTAATATGAAATATTTGGATGGATGCTGTGCCCTTGAGCAGATACTATTTTATTTAAATAGCCAGCCATTAAAATAATTATTTCAGTAAAGGTGCACTTTAAGTTTTAAATTCCTGCAATTCCTATAAGTGTTAGTATCTGCCAATAATGGAAAACGGTTGATGTAATTGTGCCCTTTCCAGCTATTTGTTTGATTTATGAAATCTCATCCTATAAAGGAAAATCTCTCTTCTGTTTATTGGTTTTATTCAGCCAGAAACATCCTCATCTTCCCTGTAATTTTAATCTGAGATATAGCAGCATAAACAACTCTACATTTACATACAGTGTCCAGCGCCAGCTCCTGCATCACACACAAAAACAGGCACAACGTTAACACGACAACACCATATATGTACCTGAGTTGCTGCTTTATAGATTGTAAGTTATTCTCTTACCAAGGCTTCATTCACAATTCTACGTTGCACATGCACGTTGTACAGTTTTTTCACATATATATCACATACCTATTATAATATATATTGCTATTCACATGTCCATGTTTTACATCGACCATGTAAATGTGGCACCCCTGCGGGGATTGCCACAAGACCCACCGTGCAGGGAAGGATATACACCTTGGTACACACAACACACAACACTTCCACCCCAGACCTGAAGGGGGAGCTCGACTTGCTGCCTTAAGCAAGATTCCCTATAAAAGATCCGGACCTGAAGGGAGGAGTCAGTTAAGAGTTAGTCAGTTGGAGGGTGAGGAGGGGAGATGACAGGAGTTGTGAAGCACGCTAGAGAGGGACAGAGGCAAGTGAAGAAAAATTAGGAAATTACAGAAAAAGGGAATATCACAAATAGCCCTTTAGTCCATCTGGACACCGGAGTCCAAGGCTGTTATAAATCCAGGTATAACAGTGAAAACCTGGATAGACCTCAAGTGATGGTCCAGCTCCAGATAAATAATGCTCAAATAAAGATTTATTTATCAAATAAATTTCCATTTGTCGGTACAGCCGGTGTTAGTGCTCATAGTACATTGGTATTTAATATACAGGGAGCATCGCAAGGCGACATGTTTCGGACCGAGGTCCTTTTTCAAGCCTGGCTCGGTCCGAAACATGTTGCCTTGCGATGCTCCCTGTATATTAAATACCCATGTACTATGAGCACTAACACCGGCTGTACCGACAACTGGAAATTTATTTGATAAATAAATCTTTATTTGAGCATTATTTATCGGGAGCAGGACCATCACTTCTTTCTTCACATTTCTACATGCGTTGCCAGGACGCAGGTCTGTGCACACCGAACATTCGAGGGGTGAGCTGATTGACTTTAACCTAATCAAGACCCCAAACCTGACAAAACAAAGGACCAGGGACCCTAAGAAAAGGAGAGGGAACCCCAATGAAAGGTCCTTTCCATTCGGTTGTGAAAGTTGTAACCTTAGAGTGAGAGAAGGAGCGGCAGGTTGAGCTTGAGGCAGAACTGAACTTAATTACCACAGACAATAGTAAAAGGAGGCCTCATAACTTTCAAAGGTAGATGTCCTAAACTGCACCGGCCACCTGGTTACCCTCCTGGACCGTACCTGCTACCCGACATCAGTAAAAGGTACAGAAACAGAGACTTTTGTGTATATGCCTGATCACCGCCACCACCGGGAGAGCTTATACAGAGACTCCTCTCATCCACCCCGCTGCCCTGTGGCAGAGCTCTGCCTGTGGGGAGCTATACTAAAGCTACATCACCATCACCTCACCGACCGGCTGCAGCGCTGGTAACTACATTACCAGGTACCACAGGTGGCGTCACGTATAATAATCCCCCATTCCAAATAGTTTTCCCCTCAGCCATTGAGCGTCCAGGGCATGGGACTGGGACCTGACCAGCCGTTATCCCCACTGAAGTAGCAACCTGTCCCGGTATCCGAGTATCCCCTACCCTACCCTGTCGACCGACTCATATGCAAAACTCTATCTTATTTTAGCCAGGTTCCTAACTACCTACACATGTAGATTTTAATTGCACATAGAGGCATTAGGTTACCGTATATACTCGTGTATAAGGCAAGTTTTTCAGCCCAAAAATTGTGAAGTGACAGCCAATGGAAACACAGTAGCCACCACCAATCATCGCTGACCAGGCGCGGTCTCCAGCACGCTGTGGCATGCCTCCGGGAAATCAGTAGGCGACGCCGATTCCATTCCTATTGCCCGTTCACACGCCAAAAGCAGGGAATTTCGCCTTCATGATTGCCTCTGATTTTGGAGCAGTGCTGTGAAATCGGAACCAGGCGCAACCTTTTTTATCAACGCCAAATTCCCCAATTACACGCCGCAATTGCGAGGCAATTTCATGGCGATGGTGACGGGGCAACAGATTGCCGGTCAGATTTCTCGCTGCGGCTGCGCCGTGTAAAGGTACCCTACAGGTACCGTCACACGCGGCAATTTTGCTAGCAATTTCACTAGCAATTTTCTGGTTGCAGTGAAATCATGGACACATTGTTCCATTTGTACACGGCCAGAAAATAGAGCAATGTGTCCATGATTTCACTGCAACCAGAGATCTGCGAACAATCTCTGCACAATTATCTTTGTGTGTAACTGGGCCTTAAGAAACTCTTTTTTATCACAACACCAGGCCACATGTTGCTTGTGCTTGCATTTGTCTCCCAATGGGCAAATCAAAGATATTATTAGTTAGCAACTGCAATGGGATCTGCCAACAGTGGATGACTTGCATGCCCAAATTCATTCAGCATGGCAGAACTTTAATCAGACAACTATTATTAACCTCATTAATAACTTTCCAATGCATGTAAGTATAGTTCTCATACTTGTTACTGAATAAATGAAGATGCATTGCAAATGCTGTTGACATTTTGTCATTATCTTTTAACTTAGTGTGGCGCCCCTGCGGGTATTAGCCACAGTATAAGATCATAATAGTTGCACTCACTTAGAAAGCCATGCCACTGCACTACCACCTTTGGCCAGTAGTGGGAGCTCCAGAGACACCAGAGACTTCCCTAGAGATAAAACACTGGTTTGAGGTAAATTTTCAGACAGTTGGAGCCAGGAGCTCAGAGTGACAGGAGCTGCATTGAGTTCCTGAGGACTGGCTGACAATTTCCAGGGCCAAGCCATCGGTCTGAGGAGGAGAAAACTGATAAGAGGAACACTTTCAGAATCGGGTAGCATCATTATCTACCCTAGATAAAAAGCGCAGATACGGATACCGGATCCGTGGCTGCATTAGTTATATACAATACAGCAACCGGAAAACGTGAGGTAACAACAAGCTTCACAGGGCCAGACACAGCAACATACTAAGAGTTCAGCAGTACTCCCGGAGGGGGTAAGCAGAGAGAGACAAAGGACTCAAGTTGCCTGTTGAGTGGGACCCAGAGAGGACAGATTTGGGCCGGCAGCGAGTTCACACACGGCAGCAGGGCCACATAGATAGCGCAAGCAGGAGGTAAAGGACCCGGTGGGGCCTGAGCAACTGAACCCCTATTGCAGACTCCGGAGACGGGACTTGTTGTATTATAGTTTGGTTGAAAGTAAACCAGTTAAACCTCATCTGTGCCTCAGCCTCTGATTTAACAGCTACCATCTATCCAGGATTGGGACCATTACCGCTGAGAGAATTTGCTGTGAATCAAGTAAGTGTCTGTGTCCTTAACATCTCCTCACCATACTTCCATCTTCATCCATCATTAACTTTAACATCACCTGTCCAGGGGACCCTACAGCCCTACCCGGAAAAAAGGGCTATACCATCTTAGCTGCCTCTCACCATCATCCCCTGGCCAGTACAAGGCAGCGGTGGCCATATATAGCCACATTATTCTGGGTGGCGTCACGACAATAACATCTACAAACTTTATAAATTATATAAACTTCTAAATCCCCTGTAAATACCCCCTTTTAGGAGTGTGCCAGCCTGGGGCCACGGCCTGGGTCCAGCCACCAGTGACTCCCCCAAGGAAAGGGACCCTGCGCCAGGTATCCCGGTCCCCTAAGCTGGGCGGCACATCTCTCTTTGGCGTCACGAACAGGATTTACCGTGCCTGGTTAAATCGGGTACTGTGTGCCGTGATTAATGCCGAAAATTGTGAGAAAATCCGAGAAAAATTGACTTTTTTATCAAAAAGTGATTTTCCCATTGGAAACCATTGAAATAGACTTTTCCCCATTGACTAACATTGAAACAAAATGGCCGCCAGCCTCTGAGGTAAAATTGCATCATCACTAATTACCTCATAACTGCCACAGCACGAGACTGCTATTTGAACTGTGTCATAGCCCTGAGCTCTGATCTGACTGAAAAATTTCAGATTCCGCCATTACTGAGCTCGCGGCGAGCAGAAGCAGCAGGGGGCGTGTCTTTGTGGGCGGTACCAAGCTGAGAGCTCTGACGTCTGCAAAAGGGGAAAACCAATCCTGCGGCACAGCGGAACGATTATACGCCATCCCTACGAAAGCAGAGGACCGGAAGGGTCCGGATTAACTAAGGGAGCGCAACATGTCGCAGCACGGAGACGCCGAAACACCCGGCGACACAAATGCAGCTGAAGCACAAAACAGAGCGCTCGGCAGCACTGCGGCTCAAGGTGCAGCGCCCATTATGCCGATGTTGATGCCATATACCCCAGGTGCTCCATGGCTTCCAGTGTATGAAGGTAAGCCTAATACTTTTGATGATTTTAAAGAAAAACTGCTGGCCTATTTAAACATGTTTCCAATGGCAGAAGCTCAGCGTGTCGGTTTGCTGATGGCACAGTTAAGTGGTAATGCCAAGCGAGAAGTCACAGCATGGTCCGCTGATCTAAAAGACACTGCTGAGCATATTCTAGCTGGATTAAAGGCAGTATTTGAAACTACTGCTGGTAGCAAAGCAAAGACCAAATTCTTCAATTGCAAACAAAAGGCCAATGAGAGTGTGAGAGACTTTGCCCTGAATTTACAGGAGGCCCTTAAAGCGCTTACACTGGCTGAACCAATGTTTAACACTGGCGCTGATAAATTGTTAAAAGATCAATTCATTGAGGGACTATTAACCCCTTCTCATCGAGGGCATGCGAGTATGCTGACTTTCAAGGACCCTGAAGTGACATTTGCCCAGTTAAAGGAGAGCGCTAATAGTCTCCAGCAGGCAGAGGCACTTTGGGATCAGGATCCTGAGCCATCCATTACAGAAACCCCTCAACAACAGAGAATGCCAGTGACATCAGTTAAGCCCCTGGAGGCCAGTGCTAATGATGCTTTCCAGCAAAAGCTTGACTCTCTAACAGACATTGTCACCTCAATGGCTAAAACCATGCAGGAAATGAGAGAATCACAGACTACACCCAAGATGGAGTTGGCGAACCGCAGAGAGGATATTCCCTGGATGAGACCCCAGAGATACCCAGCGTGGAGAGGACGACCCAACGACCGTTACCAGCCGGATGGACAGCCTATTTGCCGCCGTTGCCGGAAGCCAGGCCACATCGCCCGCAATTGTGATTTAAACAAGGATCCCCTGGGAATGCGGGCCGCTTCGCAGGAGTGAACTTTCAAGGCCCAACACCCTGGCACGACAAGTACGTCGGAGGACGTCCTATTATCCCCATCGTGCTGGACGGTATTCCCCTCAATGCCTTGTTGGACACTGGTTCCCAGATTTCATCTATACCACATATCCTTTATAAGAGGTACTGGGCAGATTCAGACATTGATAAAAGACCATCTAATGTTGAGCTAAGTATATATGCTAGTAATGGAAAATTGGTACCGCAAGTAGGATTTAGAGAGATGACCATTAAGATTGGTAGAGCAGAATTAAAAAATCATTGTATCATAATTGTTGATGTTAACCGACGGGAACCTTTTGTATTGGTAGGTATGAATGTATTAGAAAATTGTTTTTCCGAGGTTATTACTATTTTACAGCAATTTGCGGAAACTGCCCAATCCTGCCAGCAGAGAATTCTCTGGAGAGAGATAAAAGCATTGGTGCTGAAGCAACAAGTAGAGGTTGCAGGTGGAGAAATCGGCAGTATGAGGGTAAGTGACCCAACTCCTATAGTGATACCTCCAAAAACTGAAATGCTGGTATGGTGTAGAGCAGCCATTGGTATTAAAGGACGAGATTACCAAGCCTTGGTAGAGCCTGTGTACACTGATAGTAGACCCACGATATTAACGGCTAGAGGAATAGTCGAGGTACACAGGGGAAGAGTGCCCATACGTCTTTTGAATTGTGGAGAGGAAGAGGTCACTTTACCAAGGTACGCTACAATGGCCAAGCTATACACTGTTGACAACAATGCCATCATAGCCATTGGGCCCTTGAATCCGTCATGTCAGGCGGACGACAATGGTTCAAGTGGAGAATTAGAAGATTGGTGTCAGCAGCTGCATATAGGTACAGATTCAACACCTACCCACCAAAAACAAGGGGTGTACCGACTAGTAGAAGAATATGAACGGGTCTTCAGTAAACACCCATTAGACTTCGGACAGATTAAAGGGGTAGAACATACAATTCCTACCGGTAACCACCCACCAATAAAAGAGAGATATAGACCCATACCGCCCGCTCATTATCAATGTGCTAAAGACATGCTGAGGGAGATGAAAGAGGCCGGGGTAATAAGAGACAGTTGTAGTCCCTGGGCAGCCCCTCTGGTAATAGTTAAAAAGAAAGACGGAACCATGAGAATGTGCGTAGACTACCGGCAGATTAATCACATTACCCATAAAGACGCCTACCCCTTACCTAGAATTGAAGAGTCATTAGCTGCTTTAAGATCTGCTAACTATTTTTCCACCTTAGACTTAACAAGTGGGTATTGGCAAGTCCCTGTGGCTGAGGAAGATAAAGAGAAGACAGCATTTACCACACCAATGGGTCTCTGTGAATTTAATTGTATGCCGTTCGGACTCTGCAACGCACCCGGTACCTTTCAGCGATTGATGGAATGCTGTCTCGGACACAAGAACTTTGAAGCCGTCCTTCTGTACCTAGATGATGTAATAGTCTACTCAAAGACTTACGAACAACATCTACAAGACCTGGCAGAAGTGTTCGAGGCCTTATCCCGGTATGGTATGAAGATCAAGCCATCAAAATGTCACCTTCTAAAGCCAAAGGTACAATACCTGGGACACGTTGTAAGTTCAGAAGGAGTAGCACCGGATCCCGAGAAAGTAACCGCAATAAGGGATTGGCCAAGACCTACCAGCGTGAAACAGGTGAGGCAATTCCTGGGACTGGTGGGCTACTATCGTAGATTCATCCAAGGGTTCACCAAGCTAGCAGCACCTCTACAAGACATCCTGGTAGGGCAGTCGAAGAAGCCTTCAAACCGCAATCCTCCTTTCCAGTGGAGTGATGAGAGGGAAGATTCCTTTGAAAAGTTGAAGAAGGCATTGACCGGAGAAGAAGTTCTGGCATACCCCGATTACCATCAACCTTTCATCCTTTACACAGATGCCAGTAATGTGGGACTGGGAGCAGTACTATCTCAGAAGCAAGGAGGCAAGGAGAAAGTCATCGCCTTTGCAAGTAGAAAGCTCCGGCCTACTGAAAGAAATCCTGAAAATTACAGCTCCTTCAAGTTAGAACTACTGGCAGTAGTCTGGGCTGTGACTGAGCGTTTCAAACACTACTTGGCAGCTGCAGAATTCACCGTCTATACTGATAACAACCCATTGACCCACCTGGATACAGCCAAGCTAGGTGCGCTGGAACAGCGATGGATAGCCCGGCTGTCTAATTACAACTTCGTGATCAAGTATAGAGCAGGCCGAAAGAATGGAAATGCAGACGCCTTATCCCGGATGCCGCACTTGAGAGACGTGGAAGAAGAACCGGTAGAACTTGAAGAAATTGAACTACCCGCCTTCCATCGTCCCAAGGTAGGACAGTATCAATCCAGTGCCTACCAGAAACATCAACAAGTGAATCTCAACCCATTAGCACACCACAGATGGGCTGACACTCAAGACAGCAATCCAGCTGTGAAGTTGGTGAAAGAACTGCTGACTGAGCAAAGTGCGTATCCCAATGAAAATGCACCGAAAGAGACACATCAACTCTGGAAAGAGAGAGGCAAAATGTTCCTGTACCAAGGAAAGCTGTGCAGAAGATATACCAATCCAAAGACGCATGAGCTAGTATGGCAGATCATTGTGCCTAAACAAGATGTAAAAATGGTCCTAGAAGCTTATCACAATGGTGCTGGTCACTTCGGGTGGAAAAAGCTAGAAGTACTTTTAAGAGAAAGATTCTACTGGGTTGGAATGAGAAGATCAATTGAAGAATGGTGCAGAAACTGTGGTCCGTGCAACCTCAGAAGAAAAGATCTAAAAAACCAAAGAGCACCACTCCAGCCAATAGTTACCAAGCAACCACTTGAGCTCGTAGCAATAGACCACGTGAAATTGACACCAAGCCGGTCCGGCTATGTCTATGCTTTAACCATAGTGGACCATTACTCACGCTTCCTGGTAGTAGTGCCCGTGAAAGATCTCACTGCAAAGACAGCAGCTAAGGCGTTCCAGACATACTTTTGCAGACCTCATGGATATCCGGAACAAGTACTCGCAGACCAAGGTACAGCATTTGAATCAGAGATCTTCAGAGAATTTTGCAATATGTATGGCTGCAAGAAGATCCGTACAACAGCCTATCATCCGCAAACAAATGGCTTATGCGAAAAAATGAACCATATTGTAATCGATCTCTTAAAGACTTTACCAGAGACAGAGAGAAACCTATGGCCAGAGAAATTGCCTGACTTGGTAGACCTCTATAACAATGTCCCGGTAAGCTCCACAAACTGTACCCCAGCTTACCTTATGCGTGCAAGACCTGGCAAGCTACCAATAGATCTAGAAATGGGCATCGTAAAACCTGACGCAGAGGTGCAGGATTCCAACTGGGACTCCCTACGCCAACAACAGTATCGCCAAGTGCAAGAATGCGTAGAAAGGAATCTCCAGAAAACTAGAGAAAGACAAGAGCAATACTTCAACCAGAATGCTCTAGCAACCCCATTAAAACCTGGTGATCAAGTGCTCAAGAGAAACCGTCGCACTAATAAACTGGACAATCAGTGGGAATCCGTCCCATATACAGTTTTACCAATGAGAGTGAACAATCCTAAAATGTGTCTTATAAGCAAAGATGGTGGATTAACATCAGTACTAGTGTCAAGAGACAATCTAAAACTATGTCCAGAGACATTGAGAGAAAAAGAAGTCATTCAACATGAACCAGAAGTTATTCAACCAGTACCGGTTCAACCTGTTAACGAAAAAGAAGAAGATGGAGTATATCACACCTATCTAGGAGACTTTCCTAAAACCTGGCCAACCTACAATGGTGCAGTAGTAGTTCCCATGATGGCTTTCTATCAAACACCAGAGCCTGTAATACCAGAAGTCCCAAGACAGGAAGAACAAATTCCTAGTAATAATAGTCCTGGACACGGTGGAATTGCCAACCCCACAAATGTGGAATTATCCCTAGCAGAACCAGAAGTACTTACTAGGTATACGTCCACTCACACCATCACATTGAGTACACCCAGTACACAAGCGTTACGCAGATCACAGCGTAGTACTCAGGGTCAATTACCAGCAAGATATGCCGACTACCAAATGTAAATAGATATTTCAACCAGAAATATCTGAAAGGAACTTGTTTAGTTGTTAATTAGTAGTTATTAGATGTAACGTTAAAAAAAAAAAAAGCCCAGTACCTACAGAGACTATTCTGTATGAACTACTTGCATATTCTTGAATTCTTTTCTTCATTTATCAGCCGGAGGCGGTAAATTAAAGCTCCGGAAAGACTGTTTTTTGAACATTCTTAAATTATTCATAAACTTTGTTGGAAAAATGGACGCTAATTGCAGTGCCTTTCCTAACAAATAAATAGCCCTCAAGGACAGAGCTGTATTAATGGACGCTATTTGAAGTGACTTTTTACAAGACTCTATTGTTTTTAAAACTTGAGTGGTTTTTGTAACTTTTTATTTTTTTTTTAAGACTCTGTAGATATTATTTGTTATATCTTATGTTTATTGTCCCACAGTCCCGGAGTACTGTTCTTAACTAAGGGGGAATGTGGCGCCCCTGCGGGTATTAGCCACAGTATAAGATCATAATAGTTGCACTCACTTAGAAAGCCATGCCACTGCACTACCACCTTTGGCCAGTAGTGGGAGCTCCAGAGACACCAGAGACTTCCCTAGAGATAAAACACTGGTTTGAGGTAAATTTTCAGACAGTTGGAGCCAGGAGCTCAGAGTGACAGGAGCTGCATTGAGTTCCTGAGGACTGGCTGACAATTTCCAGGGCCAAGCCATCGGTCTGAGGAGGAGAAAACTGATAAGAGGAACACTTTCAGAATCGGGTAGCATCATTATCTACCCTAGATAAAAAGCGCAGATACGGATACCGGATCCGTGGCTGCATTAGTTATATACAATACAGCAACCGGAAAACGTGAGGTAACAACAAGCTTCACAGGGCCAGACACAGCAACATACTAAGAGTTCAGCAGTACTCCCGGAGGGGGTAAGCAGAGAGAGACAAAGGACTCAAGTTGCCTGTTGAGTGGGACCCAGAGAGGACAGATTTGGGCCGGCAGCGAGTTCACACACGGCAGCAGGGCCACATAGATAGCGCAAGCAGGAGGTAAAGGACCCGGTGGGGCCTGAGCAACTGAACCCCTATTGCAGACTCCGGAGACGGGACTTGTTGTATTATAGTTTGGTTGAAAGTAAACCAGTTAAACCTCATCTGTGCCTCAGCCTCTGATTTAACAGCTACCATCTATCCAGGATTGGGACCATTACCGCTGAGAGAATTTGCTGTGAATCAAGTAAGTGTCTGTGTCCTTAACATCTCCTCACCATACTTCCATCTTCATCCATCATTAACTTTAACATCACCTGTCCAGGGGACCCTACAGCCCTACCCGGAAAAAAAGGCTATACCATCTTAGCTGCCTCTCACCATCATCCCCTGGCCAGTACAAGGCAGCGGTGGCCATATATAGCCACATTATTCTGGGTGGCGTCACGACAATAACATCTACAAACTTTATAAATTATATAAACTTCTAAATCCCCTGTAAATACCCCCTTTTAGGAGTGTGCCAGCCTGGGGCCACGGCCTGGGTCCAGCCACCAGTGACTCCCCCAAGGAAAGGGACCCTGCGCCAGGTATCCCGGTCCCCTAAGCTGGGCGGCACATTAGGATTTCAATAAATCCTCAACTTTTCCTTCTGCTGTTGCAATTTCAATGTTTAGGAGTGTAGTCTCCTATGAGGCCTAGCCACATGGTGGCCATTGCTTGAGTACTGTGATGACATGCATTGCGGCCTTCTGCAGACTTCAGGCTGCCATGAAAAAGCCACTGGTACCCTGTGCATAAAATCACAAAGGGGACAATGGGCACTAGGAAGAGATGCCAGCCAGGATTGTGAGCTTTAAATGCCTCTTTCACTGACTGTCATTTAGTGGGTTTACAGAAGAGACTGGATCTTGCTCTGGTTGCTATTATTAGGATACCGTTAGGGTACCTTTACACGACACAACCGCGGCGAGAAATATTGTCAGCGATATTGCGACCTGGAAATATCGCTGCTACATTTCCTCCCAACTGCCTCCTTATTGCGGCGTGTATTTCGGGAATTTGGCGGCGATAAAACCAATGTCACCTGGCTTCTATTTTACAGCACTGCTCTGAAATCGAAACCAGGCTACATTGGTTTTATCGCCGCTAAATTCCCGAAATACACGGCGCAATAAGGAGGCAATTTGGCGGCGATAATTCCAGCGAGAAATATCGCCACCAAAAATGTCTCCGCTGGTTGTGGCGTGTAAAGGTACCCTTACACGTCGCAACATTGCATGCAATTTCACTTGCAATTTGCTGGTTGCAGTGAAATCATGGACATATTGTTACATTTGTACACGGCAACAAAATAGAACAATGTCCATGATTTCACTGCAACCAGCAAATTGCAAGTGAAATTGCAAGCAATGTTGCGACGTGTAATGGTACCCTTAGAGGCAGATGGTGACTGTGTGACATAATCAGCATTGGATTTGTATGAAGTGACTTGGGTTATAGTATGTTGCTATGAGGGAAGAGGTTAAATATGTATAATCATATTGAAATAGTTACAATTCCAAAATAATGTGCAGCATTTCACAACTTTATCTCTGGCTCTTTTTAAAATTGGGAATTGTACCAGTTAACATATTTAAAAGGATGAAATTCATAAAAAGCAAAAAAAATCAGCATTAACAGACATTTGTCACATTTCTATCTCATTCTTTCTTAACATTACAAAGTGTACTAATATGCCTGAAAAGTGATGCTAGTCAATTTGTGCTAAGTTTATCATTAGAATGTCTGGGAACTTGCTCTCAACCTTATGGAGAGAGCGAAGTAGGTGAGGAGATTGTAAACCACTTCCCTCCTCTCAGATATATGCATATATGCAAATTTGCACTTCACTAAGACCTTGTCTTAGCCCACTCACACAGCCAGATCAGAATATCCCACACACTACACTGATGAGGGGCAGGTACCCCGAAACGCAGCGTCTGTAGTTTGGGGTTCTGATCTGGCACAAATCCCTTAGTTATATTAAAAGCTTGTAGGAAAGCGATTATGACTTTGAGGAAGCTGCTTAAATGTGGCACGGGAGTTTCTCAACTTCCTTAGTGAAGTGCAAATTTGCATATATGCATATATCTGAGAGGAGGGAAGTGGCTTACAATCTCCTCACCTACTTCGCTGTCTCCATAAGGTTGATAGCAAGTTCCCAGACCTTGTCTTAGCCCACTCACTCTGCCAGATCAGAATATCCCACACACTACACTGATGAGGGGCAGGTACCCCGAAACGCAGCGTCTGTAGTTTGGGGTTCTGATCTGGCACAAATCCCTTAGTTATATTAAAAGCTTGTAGGAAAGCGATTATGACTTTGAGGAAGCTGCTTAAATGTGGCACGGGAGTTTCTCAACTTCCTTAGTGAAGTGCAAATTTGCATATATGCATATATCTGAGAGGAGGGAAGTGGCTTACAATCTCCTCACCTACTTCGCTGTCTCCATAAGGTTGATAGCAAGTTCCCAGACCTTGTCTTAGCCCACTCACTCTGCCAGATCAGAATATCCCACACACTACACTGATGAGGGGCAGGTACCCCGAAACGCAGCGTCTGTAGTTTGGGGTTCTGATCTGGCACAAATCCCTTAGTTATATTAAAAGCTTGTAGGAAAGCGATTATGACTTTGAGGAAGCTGCTTAAATGTGTCATTAGAATGTGACATTTGATAAAGATGGTGTTCTGGAGTTGAAGTGAGCACACTTAAAGACTTCTTACAAATTGTGCCACTTTTGATAAATGTGAGCCAGAGTCTGGGAAAGTTGGTGAAGAATTTAGTTTATAGGTCATCTTAAAGCCGAAAATATTGTATTCCACATGTAAACACATATGGAATCTTATTCTGAAAAATCACTATAAAAATTACAGATATGCTTTTTAAACACAATATCGATGTCTGTCCCCTGAAACTACAGGTAATCCAAATCTCTTCATTGGGTCCATTACATATGTATAACACAGTGATGGAATAATATTCCCTAGTCTGGACAACACTATCTTGGACAGATCGGCATACAACAATACGGGAAAGGACTTAGTCTGACACATAAATGTCTATTAACATATATACATTTTTATTGAAATTCATAATAAAACATATACATATGAGGAGGGAAAAAACATTCAAAACTGAAAGGGGCACCAATACACTCATTAAGTACACATCTCCAGAGGAAAGCATGAGCCAAAACGTGCATTGAGGTGGAGGGTGAGGCACCAAGCATCCACAGGTATGGAGCATAGTATTTGATAAGGTGTAACTAGCTATGCATTACACATAGGGATATTATGTATTCATACTAAAGTATGGGGATATCTTCCTTCCTATTATCTTTGCTAGGTAACTAATATACAATATACAGTATACAATATTGATGAGTAGAGAATCTAAAATTAAAGTAATTGTTTATAAACTGATACACTATTAGTATTTCTTATCTTATATCTAACTATCTACTATATAATTGTCTAAGGCTTTTGTCGGTCACAGAAATCGCGCGCCAGACAAAGGCCGCTCATTGGTGCCTGCCGGAAGCTCGCAGCAGTGGTGCCCTTCGCGGCATTCAAACCGCGTGCCATGCCGCAGTACTCTTCTGATTGGTCACCGCGGCCGTGGCGACCAATCAGAGAAGTAGCGTGGCTTGGCGCGCGGTTTGAATTCCGCGTCTCTGATTGGTCGCCGCGGTCGGTCAGAAGAGTACTGCAGCTTGGCGCGCAATTTGAATGCAAACCCCATCCTTGCAGCCTCCTCCATCCCCTCAGCCTCCACCATCCTCACAGCTTCCTCCATCCCCTCAGTCTCCCCATCCTCACGGCCTCCTCCATCCCCTCAGCCTCATCCATCCTCACAGCCTCCTCCATCCTCACAGCCTACTCCATCCCCTCAGCCTCCCCATCCTCACAGCCTCCTCCATCCCCTCAGCCTCCTCTCTCCTCACAGCCTCCTCCATCCTCACTGCCTCCTCAATCCCCTCAGCCTCCCCATCCTCACAGCCTCCCCATCCTCACCGCCTCCTCCATCCTCACAGCCTCCCCATCCTCACAGCCTCCCCATCCTAACAGCCTCCTCCATTCTCACAGCCTCCCCATCCTCACAGCCTCCCCATCCTCACAGACTCCTCCATCCCCTCAGCCTCCTCCATCCTCACAGCCTCCCCATCCTCACAGCCTCATCCATCCCCTCCAGGCAGACGACGGAATGGAGCACCGGTGAGTGTCCCCGCAGCATGCGGGCTCCTCACTGCCTCCTCCATCCCCTCAGCCTCCCCATCCTCATAGCCTCCACCATCCTCACAGCCTCCCCATCCTCACAGCCTCCCTATCCTCACAGCCTCCTCCATCCCTTCAGCCTCCTCTATCCTCACAGCCTCCTCCAACCCCTCAGCCTCCCCATCCTCACAGCCTCTCTATCCTCACAGCCTCCTGCATCCTCACAGCCTCCCCATCCTCACAGCCTCCCCATCCCTTCAGCCTCCTCCATCCCCTCAGCCTCCTCCATCCTCACAGCCTCCTCCAACCCCTAGAGCCTCCCCATCTTCACAGCCTCCTCCATCCCCTCAGCCTCCTCCATCCTCACAGTCTCCTCCAACCCCTCAGCCTCCCCATTCTCACAGCCTCCCATTCCTCACAGCCTTCTCCACCCTCACAGCCTCCCCATCCTCACAGCCTCCCCATCCTCTCAGCCTCCTCCAGCCCCTCAGCCTCCTCCATCCTCACAGCCTCCTCAACCCCTCAGCCTCCCCATCCTCACAGCCTCCTCCATCCTCACAGCCTCCTCCATCCCCTCAGCCTCCTCTATCCTCACAGCCTCCTCCAACCCCTCAGCCTCCCCATCCTCACAGCCTCTCCATCCTCACAGCCTCCTCCATCCTCACAGCCTCCTCCATCCTCACAGCCTCCCCATTCTCACAGCCTCCTCATCCTCACTCCTTACTCCTGTCTATAAGGTCTGTCAGTCAGTGTGACACAGTTTACTCCTGTCTACAAGGCTTTCAGTCAGTGTGACGAACTTCAGTCCTGTATACAAGGCTGTCAGTCAGTGTGACGCAGTTCACTCCTGTCTTCAAGGCTGTGAGTCAGTGTCACAAACTTCACTCCTGTCTACAAGGCTGTCAATCAGTGTGACGGGGTTCACTCCTGTCTACAAGGCTGTCAGTCAGTGTCACGAACTTCACTCCTGTCTACAAGGCTGTCAGTCAGTGTCACAGACTTACTCCTGTCTACAAGGCTGTCAGTCAGTGTGACGAACTTCACTCCTGTCTACAAGGCTGTCAGTCAGTGTGACGCACTTCACTCCTGTCTACAAGGCTGTTAGTCAGTGTGACATCCTTCACTCGTCTACAAGGCTGTCAGTCAGTGTGACGCACTTCACTCCTGTTTACAAGGTATTCTAGGATACCCGATGCGTTAGAATCGGGCCACCATCTAGTTGTATATATTACATTATCAATTTTTATATAGTACATATACAGTACTATACAGATTATCTAGTGGTTAGTATAACAATTTACAATGTAATGTACTTAATTAGTGTATTGGTGCCCTTTTTGTTTTGAGTATTTTTACCATCTCCTATGTATATGTTTTATTATGTATTTCAATAAAAATTAATATATTTTAATGGGCATTTTTGTGCCTGCTTAAGTCCTTTCCCGTATTAATAATTGGGTCCATTATATAGCCTGTGGTCTTGCCCCTGTGAAATAGAAAAACTGAAGAAGATGCTGGCTGAAGTAATGCTCACTCCAATATTCCATGGGTGTTTTAGAGGATAAACCCCCAGCAATCCTTAAATGATGCCATTTCTCAGCAAAATACCATCATATACTGAGATTGGAATGCATCTTGAGGGTACCTTTACACACTGCAACTGCACGCCGCAGGGTGCCATATTTGAAGAGCTGTCACTTCAGCACCACACACATCTTCACCTACACAACATCCACTACATCAGTCCAATTACGCGCGCATTCAATAGCGCAAGCTATGCTGGGCGTGTGTATTTGAAGTTTCACCATACTACTGCGCATGACAGTGCAGATGTTGGCCTACACATCGCACATGGGTGCCATGGGCAACACACTGCAATCGTTTGTGAAATTGGTGACGCTGATGGCTATATTACGCTACTCCCGCTCCGCGGACAGCTACCTTGTTAGCGTCCTCAATGTTGTTTGGCGGCGCTAGGGTGCGTGATGATGTCATGATATTTGTTTTGGTTACTCCCTGCCTGCCAGGTGCCTGCCCCTCCCCTGCACATAGGAGAACAGTCATGACCGCTGCACAGCGCGCTGCCACATGGGGTCTGGCAGAGCTAATGCTCCTCATAGACTTGTGTGACCGCCAGGATTATTGGTGTGAGCAGCGTCACCGGAACCCACAGCTGTGTAAGTGCAGCATACTGAGGCGGATATAGCAGGCCCTGCTCCACAAACTGGGGGTGGAGAGGACCTGCAAGCAGATCCAGAAGAAGATTGCAGAAATCAAACACAATTCACCAGGGCGCATTGTTGATATGCGTGCCAGGATTGCCAGGCTGCGTGGTGAGTATCTGGCAATGCCAAACACACACATGGAGAGCTAAATACTCCAAACGCTACACAAACAGCATGTCGTATTGTGCCATGCCACATAATGTGGCCTAAGCCACCATGTTGAGCTGTCACCAATGTGCATCTGCATGTTGGTTACACTGCAACATGAAGGTGTGTGAAACACTCGTTTGTCATCCAAATGGTGACGGCTATAGTGGTCCTTGTCCTGTGTGTTGGCAAAAATAGTTGTGCCCTGACTGCAAACTGTGACAGCATATTAATGCAATGTTCCAAACCCACATGACACCTTGCAGCACATATGTGTGACCTGTGACACATACAATTTTGCTACACAATGATCACAATACTGAACACTGAATACAATCAATCTCAAAGCTATGTGTTAGCCCCATGGTGCGAACACCTGTTGCTTACTGGCTGCTCTTGTGTTCAAGACTCAAATACCTACCATGCTAAGCCAAGGGTTATATAACATTCAAAATATGTGGACACTGGTGTTGGACTCATGTCCCAAACCAGAGGGTGCCCTCACCATAGGGTAAGCGCCCACCATAACTTTTTACCGTATCATTCACGCCGTCAGGACATTCATACACACACACAAGGTGTTGTCCCTATGTTTTGTGCCTTTTCTAAAATTGCTCTGTTATCATGTTTGATATTACAGATGACGAGGAGTCCGTGTCTGGGGACGCTCCACAGTCCCCAACGGCACCTGGGACACCCCCACCACCTACCTGCCCGGAGGGCCCAGCCAGTCCCTCCCCACCCGGGACTCCACCAGCCATGGCCCTGGAGGGCCCAGACACTCCCTCCCACCCAAGATTCCACCAGCCCTGGCCGGAGGGCCCAGCCACTCCCTCACCACCGGGACCCACCAGCCCCAGCCCGAAGGGCCCAGCCACTCCCTCCCAGCAGGGACTCCACCAGCCCCAGCCCCAGAGGGCCGAGCACTCCCTTCCAGCAGACCCACAAGACATAGCTGCAGCCAGCCCTGGATCCCTGGGAGCACCACCCACCCCAGCATCTCAAGCTTCCTGCCGAGCCCTGGTGTGTTGGTGGCAACATACCCTCACCTTGAGCCTGCTTCTACAGTGTATGGTGGTAAGTGTCTGCCAAGGTCTACCAGCTTGCTAATGTATTATTGTTGTGTGCTCCACACACACGTATGTGAGTACTGATTTTTGTTGTATTTTTTTTGATGAAGGAGAACGAGTCCTGCAGGCTGAGCTGTCAGCCCATCCCCATCTCCTACAGATGTGACCCGGGATGGTGATGTGCTGCATACGTATATTCACTACCAATTCCCTCAAACACACACCCAGCCATACACAGGAAACTCACTAAGGTCCTTCTTTCACATACAGGTGTACCAACCATTGAGGAGCTGCTGCTGGCTCACCAGGAGGCACAGCAGCACATGGAGAGGCACACCAAAAAGGGCAGCAACACCTTGCCCGCTTGGGTGCATGATCCACGCCCTCCAGACAGCCCCGTCCGGCAGGCCCCTAATCCCTCACCCCCCACCCAATAAGGGGACCTTACTCGCCCTAATATTTGTTGTCCAACAAACAAAGAAGTAGACCAGTGCAGTATACTCACCTGAGGGTTGACATTCATAGGTAAAGTGCAAACAAATAACACAACACAATCTGTGAACACCAAGACCCAAAAACAGAGAGGAAAAGAACAGTGACCATGATTTTTGAAGGGACTACCCACATGTGCTGCCAACCACACATCAGTGCAAAGACCAAGCTGGGTAGATAGATCACACAAACACAATTACCCACCTCCTGCGACAGGGCAGGGTCTTGGGCTGCAGCCACAGCTGGTTGCGGGCAGCGCCTGCTGCACCGTGTTCCCCGAGGCCCCTCCTGGCCCAGGGGGAAGGTGAGGAGGCCATAGTACCAAAGAGTTGGCCTAGCGACCTCCTCAGCTCCAGCCCCGGACCGGGCGTCCATCCACTTTTTGTGTGTCTTGGTGAACACGGTGTGCAGGCACTTGATCTTATCCGCAACCATGGCCGCTGTCTAGATCTTATGTGGTTGGAGCCCTTTTGACAGCTCCACCAGCAGTCCTGTGGGCCACAGCCCTCGCAGCCTGGTCATGATATGCAGGCAGCGACACCAGCCACAGGCATTCGTGTTCCTGGTACATAGTGAGAAGCCTGTGTCACAAAATCGTGATACTCAGCCAATTGAAAAAAAATAAACAAAATAAAGGGTCATAGCAAAACAAAGACATGGTGTATCATAGGTGATACCCTACTCTGTGTGTCCAGCCCATGTCCAGCAAGACTAATTACATGTGTTCTGGTAGTCAGCTTGGCTAGGCAAAATCATTATTGGCGTTAACATGTGTCCATACATGGGGCATGTAGAACATGCTAGGTGATATATGTATTTGGGCCCAATGCAGGGAAATATGTCAAGGACTGTCATTACTAATGGCACACATGGCCTTACTAAGGACATTTAAACACACACTCATCAGATACACAAATATTTAGGACTAAACATAGTGCTGTAGTACACATATTGTCCTGGCAAAGATCTCACAGAACATTATGTGTGCTACAGGACACGGAGTGTATTTACGATGCGTACACGTCGCTAAATACACTTCTACAGGACACTAAATGAAGTTGGACATAAGGCACAAAAACATCACCAACATTTGGGTCAACAGCACACAGAAATAAACGTCCAGGAGTGCCCAATAGCATGTGCCCCCACTTACCGTCGGTTCAACAGAGATCTTGTGATGAGACACTATTTGCCCAATGCACATTCCAGTCGGGGCAGGGGTTGCGCCCCAGCACGTGCTTATTTAAACACAACCTGACCAATCACAAAGGCGCAATGGCGCATAATCATTGGCCGCACATGCGTACGCCCAGGTGGCTATGTCGATTACAAGATGCCGCTGTGTTTTGATTGGTTGGTTTACCGAAGTCGGTCACGCTTGCTGCCCAGAGTCATTAAGTAAGTACTGAAGTGCAAACATGAACTGTGATATGGCTGTGTTGCATTTACAGCACCTTACCATTAGGGGTCGCTATTGTGTAGTTAGCTCATGCCCAAGTGGATGGGGTATGTAGTTACTCGTGAAGTTTGTTGCCATATTTAATATTGTGTCCAGGCAAATGGATGCATGAGTGTTTTGACTACCTAAACCCATCTTCATTGAAAAGTCATTTTGCCTTTGCCATACAGGATCATGTTTGAAGGATACGAGTGTCTTTAGTTGCAGGGCTCATCTGAATTGAGGACACATAGTATTGTTGTTTACCACACACACTGGGACAATTAAGGCCAAAATCAGATGTGGAGTGGGGCGTGTGGCTTCTGTGAATGTCTGCCTCAGAAGATCCTGCATTCACAACACATCAGGGATGTCTCTTGGACATGATGAGTATTCAATAGTCTGCTGCGTGGCATGATATTTTGAGAATAACACACAAAGCCTGGGGTACCTGTGTAATGTAATTGTAAAGATATTTTTAAAACCATGATCTAATTAATGTGACCTATGTGTTTGCCCATGTCTTGTGGTCACACGTCTACATTATGGTCACGTATATGGGTTTAGCCTCATGATGTGTTGCATTTGACAAGGGAGATGTATTGTACAGGATGGCCAGGGGTGTACAGTGACCAGGTTTGGTTGTCAGATACTGCAATGTTGTGTTTGGACCTTGATTGGTGGTCTTTATGTATGTGTGTGGGCTGGTGTTCACACTTGGGTATGCTGTGGTAAAGTGGCCAGGAGATGTATAGGGAAGGAGTGTGGGTAGATGATGTGATGAAGTGTTCTTGTAGTGATGTTTTTTTTTTCTTACTTTTGCAGGGTTGGTACGTGAGATGATGGTCGACCCTGATGGAGATGCTATTGTGGCTCTTGCCTTGGTGGAAGAGCAATTGTGGCTGGAGGATAGATATCAGAGGTTGCGGGCTCGCAGACCACGGCGTGTGTGGACTCCGGATTGGCTTCGCCACCGGGACACCCAAGCCACTTGCAGCTGGTGCGTGAGCTGGAGGATCGTAGTCCGCATGATTTCAGGAACTACCTCCGTATGTCCGAGGACTCTTTCACATTCCTGTTGGAACGCATAAGGCCATTGATAGCCCATCAGGACACTGTGATGCGTCGAGCTGTGCCACCTGAGGAACGTTTGGCAGTAACTTTCCGGTTCCTGGCTACAGGTCGTTCAAGGACCGACCTGCAATACACTTCACGTGTATCACTGTCCCTGCTGAGCTGCCTGATCCCCGAGACGTGTGAGGCCATCTGGAGTAGTCTGCTGCCATCCTATATGTAGTTTCCACAACACCCGCTGAATGGATGGATGTTGCCAGAGTGTTTGAGGACTGCTGGCAATTTCCAAACTGCGGCGCTGCATTGGATGGTAAGCACATAAAGGATCAACAAACCCCCAAACTCTGGGTCTGGGAGTGGGCACCCTCTAGAGACATTATAGAAACATTTATTAATCAAATTAAAAGTTTAACAAACCACAGAACAGTTTGCTCATCCCTGCAGCAGCAGGGATGAGCAAACTATTCGGTAATCGGATTGCTCAGGATTACACATCCCAAGCAATCCGGTTACTGGATTGCGGCTTCAGCAATCGGTTCCCAGATTGCTGAATGTCAGAAGAAAATTACGTTCACCGCATCCGGATCTGGATGCGGTGAACGCAATTCTTTATTTAAGTGTGACCCTAGCATTACAGTTCCAGCAAAGTGGATGAGATTTATAGAAAACTCCTGTCCACTGTGCCTTTTTCTTACTTGTGTCTTGTGTGTACGCTGAGTTTTTTGTGCAGATTTTTTTTTATAGACTAGCATTAGGCTAGGGTCACAATTGCATGCGTTTTTTAGGGTTGCTTTTTGCAGCCTGTGTTTTTGGGCTGCCTTTTTGCTGTTAGGTCTGGAGTAGCCTTAAAAAACACAAGCAAAAACGCATGTGAAAACGCATGGTACCATTTAGTGCCATGCATTTTTGCATGCAGTTCCCATAGGGCCCCATGTTAAAAAAACACATGCGTTTTTGAAAAAGCACCAAAAAATGCATCATGATGCATTTTTTGGTGCTAAGCCAAAAACGTATCCAAAAAACGCATGGCACTTTAAACATGCGTTTTTGGCAATGGGGCATGCGTTTTTTGCATGGGGGCCTATGGATGCGTTTTTCCATGCATTTTTCACAAAAGACAAGTGTGAAAAATGCATGGAAAAAATGCAAGTGTGACCCTAGCTTTAAATGCGGAAACTTAACAGGTAAAACACGCAAATGCGATTTTAGTGCGCTTAACGCATAAAAATGAATGTAATCAGCACATATGTATATCAGTAGGGTTTTGTCAAAGCCAAATACCATGAAGTATCAAAAACAAAGCAACTTTATTTGAAACCAAGAGACAAAAATTGCAGTGTGGCTAGGGTCACACTTAAAACATGAATTGCGTTCACCGCATCTAGATCCGGATGCGGTGAACGCAATTGTCTTCATACCTTCAGCAATCCGGGAACCGGATTGCTAAAGCTGCAATCCGGTAACCGGATTGCTCAGGATGTGTAATCCTGAGCAATACGGTTACCGGATAGTTTGCTCATCCCTGCTATCGCAGGGATGAGTAAACTGTTCTATGCATAGTAAAGCTATTTATTTAATAAAGAAATGTTTGATTAATGTCTCTAGGGGGCCCAGTCCCCCTAGAGACCTTACACCCACTCGGTGGGCTTATCCTGTTATAATCTGTTATGCCCAAAAGCGCCAGGCTCCTCAGAGCGACGTGCATGACCCCACAAACTGACCCCCCCATATCTTAATACTGCTGTCCCTGCACTCCCTCTTATGATTCTAGCCATCCCTTTTCTGAAGCAAATGATTGTGTAAAGTAGAGAACATAGGTTATATTTACGTATTCCTGTGTGAGTTCTCTGTGTCTGTAAAAGTGTCCAAAGGCGGGCCTGTCTGCTGCTCCCTCCGCCCGCTTAGTATTTATGCAAGCTCCCTCTCGGCTTGCTTCAGTGCTGAGAGCCTGGCTGCGTCATGAAAAGGGCGGGGCTACCAGTTTGACATGATTTTAGCCCCGCCCCTTTCATGACACGGCCAGGCTCTCAGCACTGCAGCAAGCCCAAAGGGGGCGTGCATAATTACTAAGTGGGCGGAGGGAGCAGCAGAGAGGCCCGCCTTTGGACACTTTTAAGGTACCTTTACACGCCGCCACTGTGCCTAGCAACAGGTATCCACCGCACGTGCACGTGCACATTTTTAACGGTGGATACCGATCGCTAATGCCGCATATAGACGCCGCCATTGCGTTGTCCACTGAATGTATCTGTGTTCCCCGGAAGTGCCGACAGCTCCTGAGGCTTACTTCCTGTTGAATACCTTCGCTGGTTTACACGCCACTACCACAAAGGAATATGGGCGTACATCTTTCGCACCGCAAGTACATAGGCGTGACAGAGTTGTGTATTCCGTGACGCTCGTATGCTGATTGGACAACGCAATAGAATCATGATTGGCCAGCCTGCGCAGGAAGGCTGGCTAATACATGACGCCATTGCAATTGTGTAGTGTGAATGGTCAGCTCTTTAAATATGGCGCCCTGTGCAGGGACAGCCAATGGTAACACAGTAGCCCCCACCAATGATCGCTGATGGGGCGTGGTATCCATGATCGCTGTGGCACGCCCCTGTGAAATCACTAGGTGATGCAACATCCATGCCTGTGCCCCGTTTAGACGCCCCTACCATGGCAATTGTGCCTTTCTGTTGTCTTCAGTTTTTGAGCACGGCTCAGAAACAGGTATCTGAGTCAACTGCAGGACACAGGAAGGAATTTCCCTATTTACACGCCGCCATTTCGTAGCAATTTCATGGCAACAGGCATAAATATCCCCAATGCCAGGCAGTTGCTACCTTTCATTGGTGGCGTGTAAAGGTACCTTTACAGACACAGAGACTCACACAGGAGGAGGTGATTATAACCACTGTTCTCTACTTTACACAATCGTTTGCTTCAGCAAAAGGGATGGCTAGAAATCATAAGAGGGGGTGCAGGGACAGCCAGTATTAAGATACGGGGTGGTCAGTTTGTGGGGTCATGCGCGCCGCTCTGAGGAGCTCGGCGCTTTTGGACATAACAGATTATAGCAGGATAAGCCCACCTGAGTGGGTGTAAGGTCTCTAGGGGCAATGCACACCCCCTAGAGACATATTACAAGCATTTATTTATTAAATTAATAGTTTTACTAAACAAGAGCACTTTGCTTATCCCGGGGCAGCAGGGATGAGCAAACTGTTCTCTGTGTTTTACAAGTTGCTGCCCATAGATCTTACTGTATAAGCCTTCAGGACCTCGGACAGCGCACATACTATGCCTACAAAAAGCTATAGTATGCGCGCTGCTCTCAGAGGAGTCGGCGCCTTCATTGATAAAAATGTACAGAGCCGCCAGGAGCCAGCTACTGTACATAAGAGATTAAAGCATTATATGCCCACCTGAGTGGGTGGTAGGTCTCTAGGGGGAATGGGCACCCCCTAGAGACATTATAGCAACATTTATAAATTAAATTACACATGTTAAAACACAGAGAATAGTTTGCTTATCCCGGCAGGCATCCTGAGCAATCCGGTTACTGCATTGCGGGTCAGAGAACCGCTCCGAAAACTGCAGCCTGCATGATTTTTCATGCAGGCTGCAGAGCCAGAGGCGGTAACCGGATTGCTTGTGAAGCAATCCGGTTTTATAATAGGCTCCAATGAGAAGTGTTTCCTATCCGGTTTTGAGCTTTTTAAAAGCTCAAAACCGGATCAGGTTTAAAAAAAATGGAAATGTAACCCTAGCCTTAGATTACCCAATCAAACAAAATTCTTAAATGGACCCACAATTGTTATATACATTATATATAATAATAAAGAACAATCTCACCCATATGACAGATGTGTAGATCAGGGAGGGCGTCAGTAAACCAGAACAGGGGGAAGGAATTAAGGCTACATCCACATGTTGAGTATTTGGTGAGTTTTTACCTCAGTATTTGGTGAGTTTTTACCTCAGTATTTGGCAAGTTTTTTTTTACCTCAGTATTTGGCAAGTTTTTTATATTACAGCATTTAGGCAGTTTTCATCTCAGTATTTTGTGAGATTTTTACCTCAGTATTTGGTGAGGTTTTTTTTACCTCAGTATTTGGTGAGTTTTTTACCTCAGTATTTGGACAGTTTTTTTACCTCACTATTTGTTGAATTTTTACCTCAGTATTTGGACAGTTTTTTTTACCTCAGTATTAAGTGAGTTTTTACCTCAGTATTTTGGAGACAAGACCAGGAGTGGGTGATAAATACAGAAGTGGTGACATATTTCTATTATACTTTTCCTCTGATTGTTCCACTTCTGGGTTTGTCTACAAATACTGAGGTAACAAACTCCCCAAATACTCACTGTGTGCACATTGCCTTACCTTCCAGTAAAAACAAGAAATATTACATTGTTCCATTTATTCAACATAAATAAAAAAAAGTAAAGTACCATGCAGTATTCACATAGTTGCAAGGAGGTACTGTATGATATCCAACACTGACATTAACTTTTAATAGATGTGATGAATATGCAAAGAGCAACCTTTTCTAAACTGAGCCTGTAATGTTTTCATTCCTATATCACCATACAAATGACAAAAAGGACTTTTCCATGTGGTTAACTGCCTGCAGCTTTTTTTCCTTCCTCCAGTATATTTATGACTGGCTTCTTTAATATTTCAGTGCAGAAGTTGAGGCAGTGAACTGGAAATCAAGTATGGTGCAGCTACAGAGATCATCACTCAGACAGGAAAATGTATAATAATCTAAATGAATAATTTATTCTTATTCTCAAGGATCTCAGAATAGGAAATACATTGCCTTATTAAAAATTGTCATACTAATTCACTATTTCTGTTTCTCTATAAGGCACAGTATTTAACAATATTATCAAAAATATGTGCATGAGAATGAATGATACGGTTGTATTAACTTTTAGATTTTTTTGTCTTAATATTATTGTAATAAAATAAAATTCCACTTAACATATACACAAATAAGTATTGCGCAAGTAAAGACCAGAATTCTGCTGATTTCAAATTGCTTTCAATTGTTGTCGGCTAATAAATATTAAAAGAGTCTTTGTCTAAATTCTATTAATCTGTTCAGAACTCGGTATGTTTGGTGAAAAATTTTATTTATTACTTGCTGCAGACCTAAATTGTATTAGTCCTAATTATATTATGCTGCTGTACAATGTGGAAGCTCTGCATGAATCCTACAAGGAGGGGTAAATTCTCAACATGTAATGTCAGACTCATTTCTACAAAAATAATACAACACTAAATATATGCAGGAGATTATGCATCGGCACATATTTGTCAGATTTTTGCCAATTTTACATCTTTATCCTGACATTCTCCAACTAATTTTCATGCAAAATAGATCACCTATCATTTGAGCCTTAAATGGTTGTCCATGATTATAAAAAAGACAAAAAACAAACATGCTTTCTTCAAGAAACAAAGCTAAACCTGTCATTGTATTACATTTGGTAATGTAGTTAAATTCCAGCAGGCCACATGCACACGTTGAGTATTTGAGATTTTTTCCTGACAGCCCTGGATCGGATTTAACCGGGGTGTGAAGCCGGCCTAACTCTCTTAACCTGCTAGCCCTCCCTGAATCCTCGATCAAGGACTCTGACATGGTTTCCTTTGCTATTTCCCATGGTGGCTTACATTTTTCCTTTTCCCCAAGACCTGGGAACAGGCATGGTGATGAAGGTGACTTACTCCTGTCCCCACAATGCACTTTTAATGTCATCTCCCCAGCTACTTGACTCTCATTCCCTTCTTTTAAGGTCCTCACCATTAGGCACTTCCATACCCTCCCCCTCAGAGTAACAGTTGTATACCACCTAACAGGTTCATTCACCCAATTCCTTGACCATTTTTCTGCATGGCTGCCACATTTCATGTCCTCAGAATTACAAAACCTTATTCTGGAAGACTTCAACATAAACAGTCCCACCTTCCCATCTGCATCCCAGCTCCTATCTCCAACCACCTCTCTTGGCTTCTCACAGCTCTCAACCTTTCAGACACACAAAGATGGTAACAACCTTGACCTGGTCTTTGACCATCCCTGTTCAACCTCCTCATTAGATAACTCACCTCTTCCCCTCTCTGACCACAACATTCTCTTCTTCATGCTCACAAATCCTCATCCACCCTAGTACACTCCTACCTATCAGACATTCAGAAATCTACAGGCCATTAACCCTCATTCACTCACAGACTTTCTATACTTATCACTGTCCCCAATCTCCTCCTTTTCCTGTCCTGATCTGGCTTTGAATCATTACAGAGACTCTCTCAGATGCACCCTGGACCAAGTAGTGCCCCTCACCCTCAGACCCTCCAAACACAGAGTAAAGCAGCCCTGGCTCACATCGCAAACTTGATTTCTCCAGCAATGTTCTAGGAGTGCTGAACGCCAATGGAGAAACAATCGCTCACCAGAAAACTTTATCCACTATGAATTTATGTTAAGAACCTATACCTCTGTCCTTCAACTTGCCAAACAGACCTACTTCACTGCCTTGATCTCCTCACTATCCAACAACCCAAAAAAAATCTTTTACACCTTTCACTCTCTCCTCAGTCCTAAAGTGCAGGTTAATATCATTGACCTATGTGCTGATGATCTGGCTTCCTATTTCACAGAGAAAATAGAAAACATCCATCAGGAAATCAGCTCCTGGCCTCCAAGCCCTGTTACTCCCATTCTCCTCACATTTTCTAAGGCTCACTCTCCACATTTGACCCAGTCACAGAAGAAGTCTCCAGGTTTCTCTCCTCCTATCATCCTATTACATGCACCACTGACCCCATTCCCTCACATCTACTCCAGTCTCTCTCTCTGGTCTTCACCACTCACCTAACCAAAATCTTCAATCTGTCCCTTTCTTCTGGCATTTTCCCCTTCTCCTTCAAACACTCTATCATTACTCCACTATTATAGTAAACTTCTCTTGACCAATCCTGCACTAATAACTACAGACCAGTCTCCAATCTCCCCTTCATCTCTAAACTGTTGGAGTGCCTGATGTACTCCTGACTCACCCGTTACCTCTCCACTCACTCTCTTCTAGATCCTTTACAGTCTGGTTTCCACCCTCTACACTTTATAGAAACGGCCCTCATCAAAGTGACCAATGACCTTCTGACGGCAAAACGTAATGGCGACCACTCTCTGCTTATTTTTCTTGACCTGTCTGCAGCTTTCGCTGCACTCAATCGGCATAAAGGACACCGCTCTTTCCTGCTTCTGTTCCTATCTTTCTGACCGCTCTTTCGGTGTATTTGCTGTCTTCACTTCTTTTCCTCTTCCTCTCACTATTGGAGTCCTTAAGGGCTCAGTCCTTGGCCCTCTTCTCTCTCTGCACGGCTCCGATTGGACAGACACTCAGCAGATTTGGCTTTCAGTACCATCTTTATGCTGATGACACACAACTATACACTTTTTCCCCTGACCTTACCCCCGCTGTATTACATAATGCCAATGGTTGTCAAACTGCAGTTTCCAACATCATGTCCACTCTCTATGTAAAACGCAACCTTTCCAAAACTGAAATTCTTCTGCTCCTGCCCTCCACTAACCTCCCTAAATCTGACATCTCCCTCTCAGTGTGTGGCACCATGATAACACCTAGGTAACAGGCTTGCTGTCTGGGTGTTATGTTTGAAACCAATCTCTCCTGCACTTCTTATATACAATCTCTCACCAGCTCTTGTTGATTGTACCTGAAGAACATCTCTAGAATCCGCCCCTTTCTCACCATGGAAACAAGAAAAACCCTCACTGTGGCCCTGATCCACTCCCGCCTTGATTATTGTAATTCTCTATTAATTGGCCTCCTCCCCACTAAACTTTCTACTCTCCAGTCCATCCTTAATGCAGCAGCCAGGGTCACCTATCTATCTGGCTAACCGTTACTTGGATGCTTCTACTCTGTGCCAGTCATTGTGCTGGCTGCCCATACATTATAGGATCCAATTCAATTAGTTTCTTCTTACCCAAAAAGCTCTTCACAGTGCAGCACATCCCTACTTTTCCACCCTCATCTCTTTCTGTCACCCCACCCGTTCTCTTCGCTCTCGGAGCGACTTCAGACTAACATCTGCACTAATCTGAACCTCTCAATTCTTGGCTCAAGGACTCCTCCCAAATTGCACCAAACCTCAGGAATGCTCTACCCCCAGAAATTAGGTCTATCCACAACTTACAGAGTTTCAGGTGCTCCCTAAAACCACATCTTTTTAGTGTGGCCTATCATGCTTCCTAATTGAAGTCACTAAGACACAGCCTATTCACACAACGAAAAGAATGGCTGATGACCACTCATGCAGATCTTATCTATTTCCATTCCCTCAAGTTGGCTGGACCATCATTGTAAATAAGCACCTGTACTTTTTGTCAACCCCACCTCATTGTAAATTGTATGCAATTATGAGCAGGGCCATCATTATTTTGTTATTATTTTTGTATTTTTATAACTGGTTGAATTTGAACCTCTAAATTGTAAAGCACTGCAGAATATGTTGGCGCTATATAAAGATTATTATTATTGCTAAGGTAAAAAATTCACAACGTGTGTACATGGTCTATTATGAAAGTAGGTATGTTTCTCTAAGGCTCCTTTCACATCAGCGGTATTGCAATTTTGCAGTAGATCCAGAAGATGTCGCCGCACCTGCCGGATCTACTACGTAACGGCGGATTTCCATCACCAATCCGGCAAGCCCCATTCATTCTCTATGGGGCTTGCAGTCGGGTGCGGCAAGTGCGGTATTGCCGAATCCGGCAGATGCGGCACTTGCAGCTGCGCCAAAAACTGCTGCTAGCAGCAACTGCCAGATTCGGCAATACCGCACTTGCCGCATCTGACCTCAATCCCCATAGAAAATGAATGGGGCTTGCCAGATTGGTACAGCAAGTTGGCCGTTACGCGTTAGATCTGGCAGGAGCGGCAACATCTGCCGGATCTACCGCAAAATTGCAATACCGCTGATGTGAAAGCCCCCTAACTCAGAACAGCCTCTTTAATACTATCACAAATATGTCACATTGGACTAGTAATTTAAAAAGTGTGTTTTGTGTAGTGTGGAGTGCCAATTTAAATAGTGGAAATGGATGCACTGGAATGGCCCTATTTGAACACAGTAGTTTCTAAAACTAGTGGAGGGATGGAGAAAGGAATACTAATAGCCACTGGTAATAATTCAGACAGTTAAATTGGATTTTATGCATGGAAAGGCAGCAATCATTGGTTACAAAGTCTCTTTAGGAGATAAGGAATAGAGGGTTAGCATAAAAACAACAAACTGATACAGGTAACATGTTTTTGAACTTGCAATAGTTTGCTGGCAAGCACTGCAGCAGCACTTTCTTCAAATATACACAAACTTTGCTCCACAGTTCAGATCAACACACTTCCACAAGGCTGGTCACGGTCTCTTCACTTGGTTACATGTATTGTCAGCAGTGCTCTGCAGTTACTCTTTTATGGTGACTTATACAATCTAGTAGCCTACTCAGTTTGTTACCAAATCATTGCACCTCAGACACAGGGACTTGTCCCCGAAATGATACATTTCTTAACACCTAAGCCATAAGCACAGGAAGTCTAATGTCTTCTTCCAGTGGAAGACTACAACTGCAGTACAGGATTGACCTTTTTACATGCTCCACTTTGGCCCTAACTCTAGTCTTCTGGGGTGGCACACCACTTAATTAGTTGTTACTATTTACTTTCTAACTTTTTTCCCAGTTTATTCCTACATGGCCATGGAAAAATATCTCCTTTTTACTACTAATTATGCCTTGGACTGGTCTATATAGCTGAATTCTTGAATGTGTATTTCTGATGAAGACCAATGAGACCGAAACCTTAAAATTTTACTTGTACGCAGCTCTCTGATTTAATAAACAGCATTTTGCTCTTGAGTGCCAATTCCTAATTGTTCTTATAGTGTGCTACATTATTCCATCTGCAAACTGTATACACATGTCTACCTTTATGTTCCACATTGTTAGCTACATTGCAAGTGTTCCCCAATATCAAGTAAGACTGCTTTCATTATGTTGCCAGAGTACTAGATTGATAAAGCCCGTAGAGCAAATTTCCTAAATCAAGCACAAAGACTCCTTAGAGAGCAGAACCACATTGCAAAATAATGCTGGCGACAACTAGCAAGTATAGAAGAAATATACAATATGTACAATATACGTTTTATCGCTTATATGGGTTCCATAAATAACACTTTCATTGCAATAATAAATTATCATTCAATATCAAAACACATTGTCATGATTAAATACAAAATGCATAAAAGTGAGTTATTTTTCACAGCTTTGCGGGAAATTATAGTTTTAGTATAGTAAGAATGTTTGTGGAATACTTATTTTGAAGGTTGTCACTTGTCACAATGAAAAAGCAGTCTGATCTGCCAGCTTCATGTTATAGAGAAAGACGAGTTGAGCAGGTCAATGTATATATTTATTGGAAAGGATTGAACATAACTTGTATATTATTTGATAAAATTCCTGCTCATTCATGGCTCAGAGGTCTGATAGCTGTCAGTCACGGATTAGGACCACCCATTAGACCTATGTCCCCAGAACAAGCTTCATCTGCTCCATAACCAGTCGCCCGGATATTGGACAAGCTGGATGTCCGATTTCACAATTCATAATAGTGAAGTATGGAAGCTGTGTTTTTCTTTTATAATAACTGCACAAAATGTTCCTCATTGGCTTGTTTGTTTCATAAATGAACTTTTTACTTCAGTCTTTGTATCAAGTTGAACATTAAAATTTTGGTTGAACCCTAGGCAATAGTTTCCCTTGGGATAACAGACTTTTTGATTTAATCATTCCTGTGGTTATGTTAAAGACATTAAAAAGCTCATCAAAGAAGAAAAATTCAAGACACATTCCTGACAAAACATATCAGCTGGGTTGTCATTTATTTGATTGGTTCCAACCTGATGACTCCTTTTAACCAAAACATGTCCTTGGTATATCTGTCACCAAAGAAAAAGGCAACTACATTTTCACTCTGTAATTGGTTTTACAATGTGCATTAGGGACAAAAAAAGTAAAATCAAATGATCAATGTATTCCCAAGTTAATTGTTTTGCTTATGAACTATTGCCATCGAATGTCACTAATTCTATTATTTTTATACAATGTGTTTTAAGGATGAGAAGAAACAGATTTTTTCCAACATGATCTTTCACAGCTATTTACACATAATTTATCGTCGAATATTACTTCTGTGTTCTGTGATGAAAATTTAGTGTAGACAATAATAATGAAAAACTATGATTTTCCTTAGTAAATAGAGACACTGCTCTGCATTTGAGAATATATGTTGATCCATATTTTTTAATTTCCTTACTACATATACATACTGTAATAAGCTTCACAGACATTGGCCCCAATTCATTAAGAACAGGGTCTTCTACACCAGTCTTAATGAGGGTTGAATAAGAATAAAAGCATCTGATCTATTAAGAGGATCATCACATAATTAATTTGGCACATGTTATAATTGGTGAGCGCTAGTGATGAGCGAGTAGCGAAATATTCGCACTCACTATACTCGTAACGAGTAGTTTTTAATATTTACATATTCATCCGAATAGTGAGTCCAATGTTAGTCAATGAGTGATAGGCTCTGTCCACAGACTTCCGGCTATAAAATGAGTCTTTTCAGGACAGGGCAGGAGGGTGGGCTTTTTAATGATTTCAATGTCTAAAACACCTTGCTGTGACCCCCAGAGAGAGCTTAACATCCAATCTGCTCTCTCTGAGGTGGAAGCTCACTTTGTGTACTGAAGGGAGCTGGTCATATGTGTCAGATCGATTACAATTGGCACATTACTCAAGAACACCAGCGATATTTGCCAAGTAACGAGAATCCTGAACACCATACTATCCGTACAAGTAGCAGATAGTAACAAATAAACTCGCTCATCACTAGTGAGCGCCTCCATAGGCTGGAGTAACATTTCTGTTAGTTAGTACTATATTGCCACCTTCAATGAATTTAATAGGTGGGCGTACCCACGTCCAATCCTGGCTCCTCTTCTGCTCTGTTTTTTTGCAGAGCTGCTTAAAACTGGTGTGTAAATGCCAAAAGTCACAATTTTTTTTTGTGCAACTCCATGTGCTCAAAAATGTTGCTACTTTTCAGTGTTTTATTTCAGTTTTCTGGCAAAAATACTTTGGTAAATACCCTCCCCCAATACAATCAAATTGGGGATGTTTAGAGCTCTTGCACTATGCATTAAAGCCTCGTGCACACAATGCATTTTTTATGCTTTTTTTGGTGCAGTTTTGGCACAAATCTACATGCATATCCCTAACCAAGCAAAGGATATCAGAATTAAGAATTCTGAAGTGTTGTGCATATAATGCCTAATTTTTTCATGCAGATTTGATGCAGTAAAAATCTGCAGCATGTCAATTGTTGGGGCATTTTTGCAGCATTTTTTTTCCCTCCAGCTATTCACTTCATTAAAAAAATGCATGGCACAAAAGTGCACCAAAAACGCAGAGCGTTTTTGTTGCATTTTATCTGTTGGGAGATTAGATTTTGGTGCAGAAAATTCCTGCATCAAATCTGCAGCGTGCGCACATACCATAAAGGGTATACATGCTATACTGATGCTTCATATAGAGCAGGGGTCTCAAACTTGGCTGGGTTGGTGGGCCGCACATAGTAAAATAAATTATATCGGGGGGCCGCATTGCTTGTAGGACAAGTGACATTTTAGCAATACCAGAATTTTTTGCTCAATCTAGTAAAGTACAAATCCTGATCTTCTTCTTATAGTAATGTCCCCATCCTGATCCCCTTCTTCTAGTAATGACCCCATCCTGATCCCCTTATTCTAGTAATGTCCCCATACTGGTCCACATTGTATATTAATCTCCCCCAAACTGGTCCCCGTCTTGTAGTAATGTCCCCATCCTGGTCCCCTTCTTGAAGTAATGTTCCTCCCTGGTCACCACGTGTAGTAATGCCCCATCCTGGTTCCCATCCTATATTAATGACCCCCATCCTGGTCCTCATCATGTGGGAAAGTCCCATCCTGGTCGCTTTATTGTAGTAATGTCCCCATACTGATCCCCTTCTTCTAGTAATGTCCCCATACTGGTCCCCATTATATATTAATGTCCCCCATACTGGTACCCGTCTGCTACTAATGTCCCCTTCCTGGTCCCCTTCTTGAAGTAATGTTTCTCCCTGATCCGTACATGTAGTAATGCCCCATCCTGATCCCCATCCTATAATAATGACTCCCATCCTGGTCCTCAACATGTTGTAATGTCCCCATCCTGATCCCCTTCTTGTGGTAATATCCCCATCTTGTAGTAATGTCCCCATCCTGGTCCTCCTCTTGTAATAATGTTCCCATTCTGATCCCCTTCTTGTGGTAATATCCCCATCTTGTAGTAATGTCCTCATCCTGGTCCTCCTCTTGTAATAATGTCCCCATCCTGGTCCTCACCTTGTAGTAATGCCCCCGCCCTGGTCTCCATCTTGTAGTAATGTTCCTCCCTGGTCCATACGTGTACTAATACCCCATCCTGGTCCCCATCCTATATTAATGTCCCCCATCCTGGTCCTCATCTTGTAGTAATGTCCCCATCTTTTAGTAATGTTCCTTCCCTTGTCATCTTGTAGTAATGTCCCCCAACCCAACGCCATTTTGTAGAGATGTCCCCACAACCTGGTCTCTGTTCTTTTTGTTCTCTCGCTCTCACACACTCACACATATACACACTTGCACACTCACACATATACACATGCACACACATACACACTTACATACACACACACACTCACTTATAAAGTCAGCCGCCAGCACCCAGGAGGAAGCACCAGGTGGCATCCGGCAGCTGCCAGAGTCCGGTGGCAGCCGCCAGCACCCGGAAGGCTGCACCAGGTGGCACCCGACAGCTGCCAACACCCGGCATTAGGTGGCAGCCGCAAGTGTCCAGGAGGCGGCACCAGGTGGCACCTGGCAGCTGCCAGCACCCGGCAGTAGCCGCCAGGACCCGGCATTAGGCGGAACCCGACAGCACCTAGGAGGCGGCACCTGGTGGCATCTGGCAGCTGTGAGTACCCGGCATTAGGCAGCAGCTGCCAGCACCCAGTGACCGCTAGCACCAGGCAGCCACAGCACCAGGCAGCAGCTGCCAGCTCCCGACAGCACCAGGCATTAGGCGGCACCAGGCAGCCACCAGCATCTGGCACCAGCAGCCGGCGATGTGCCACCTAGGCGGCGTGGGAATACACTCACACATATACACACACTCACACATTCACACACACATACCACATATACACACTCACATACATATACACACACTCACACATATAACACTCACACTCATACACACACACACATACAGACTCACACATACACACACTCACACACATATACACACTCAGAAATATTCACACACACACACATATTCACACACACATACACTCACACATATACACATACACACTCACACATATACACACACTCACACATACACACACTCTCTCTCTAACTCTCACTCATACACACCTTAATGATGCCCCGGGCCATTGTACATGGAGCCACTGTGATACCCGCTTTATTGTGACTTCGGGTATCGCTCACAACAAATGCCTTCGCTCCTGTACATTCATGCAAGCAGGCGGCCGGTGGACCAATTAGACGCCTCCTGTGACGTCATACGCCAAGTCAGCTTGCAGGCGTCTGATAAAATAATATGTGGCATCAACTATCCCATGTTATATTCATACTTGCTTCCTTTCTTATGAAGAATACAGACATTGCAAAATCTAGTTCTCTGCACAGTATTCAGTGGCTATGTCTTTGTATTACAGACCTAAGACATTGTCTATGCTGTGGAGTATATGTGAATGTCAGTTCTGTGTCCTCCATATAATAATCACTGTTCTCTCTAAAGACTGCAGAAAGCAAAAAAATAACAATCAAAAATAGCTTTCTAGATATACCTTTCATTATTTGCCCATCTTTCTCTTAGACATTCTCATCAACAAATTCAATATATAGGCAGTTTGACAGAGTTGCCCATCAAAAAAATTAAGAACAGACAACATTTTTATGGACACATTATAAAGATAATAAATAATACATGTCTGTCTACAACCCAGAGTACTATTATGGAGACATTACTTGCTATTTAGAGTGAACTGTAAAATACTAATATTTGCAATAAGGTGTACAATCTCTTCTTGCTTCAGGGATGAAACCATTATTTTTTTTCATAAACATTGGATAAAACTGTTATCATTGGACTTTCCAAGTGTCCGGACAGTGTTCAGTCAACTAAATTTGATAGTTAACATTTCGTGAAATGCTTTGGTAAATTATTGTTAAATAAAAATGAAAAAGTTTAATTTTTACTTGAGCTCTCTTCTCTTACAGGTCAGTAGCTAATCAGTATTGGAAATATCAAATAGCGTGAAGTCCATTTTTCATATAATTGTTTTGCATTAGTCAAATTAATGGATATAAGCAATAATTTAGATTACAAATACAATGGTACAATACTATTCCAGAGAATCTTTCTGGATCACTTTGTGCCTCTGATTTTCCCATCAAGTCAAACTGTAAGAAATTTATGACATACTAGATGGGGGCCCTATTCTATCGCATCGGGCAATGTTAGACCATTTGTGGTTATATATTAGTCCAACTAATCCTGCTACTAATTGCAGCATCACTGAGGAGGGTGGGGGGAGCCGTGGTTGGTAGCATTGTTGCAGCTCGTCATCTCTCTGTGCGTGCTCTCTCCCCTTGTTCACTCTCTCTCCCCCTGTGTGCTTTCACTTCCCACTGTGTGTGCTCTCTCCCCTTGTGCTGTCTTTCACTCCTATGTGCTCTCTTTCCCTTGTGCTATCTCTCTCCCTATGTGCTCTCTCTTCTCCCTGTCTGCTCTCTCTCCCCTTGTGCTGTCTCTCCCTCCTGTGCTCTCTCTGTCCCCTTGTGCTGTTTCTCCCCTATGCACTTTCTCTCCTCTTCTGCTGTCTTTCCCACTATGCGCTCTCTCCTCTCCCTGTGCACCCTCTCTCCCCTTGTGCTGTGTCTCACCCCTGTGCGCTTTCTTTCCTCTCATGCGTTTCTCCCCCCTGTGTGCTCTCTCTTCCCCTGTGCACTCTCTCTCAATTTGTGCTGTCTCCCACCCCCAGGGCGCTTTCTATCCTCTTGTGATGGCTCTCCCACCTGTGTGCTCTCTCTTCTCCCTTTGCACTCTCTCTCCCCTTGTGTTGTTCATACAAATAAAGCCTTGTTATAGACAGAATATTGCAGTCTACATTCTTATTGGTTACTTTGTTTATTACATAAATACATTTATTTTAATATTTAAATGATTTAATAATGATTTTGTGTATTTAACAAGGCATCTCACTTGTATATTATCATATACTGTCAAAAATAAAAAATGCATTACTTTGTATTATTTTGTTAAATATTTTATTTGTAAATCAATAAAGAATACAGAATAGAAGAACTAGAGGATAAATTTAATTTTCATTCTGACTTCATTCTGGCTTATATAATTTGCACCAAAAATGTTATAAAAACTGAGATTAGTGGAAACTTGAATCTTATGCATTACTATAAAGGTTCACATATTACCTCTAAACACACTGCTAAACATTTCAGGGAAAAAAAAACCTTTGTACAACTAATTTAAATAATGTGCTGGAGATCAAAAATATTTGTAATTCCCATTTTCTGCTTTAAGCTTTTTGTCGCACTCCATTTTATTTTGATGTTCCTGTGGAAATATGCTGTACTCTTGTGAAAGCAAGTTCCAGGATGAAATAAAATCATTATGAAAGATTGAATAGGGTGGCAGACCTTAATTCACTCTCTAAGGATCACATTGTGAAGGTCTCATTAGAGGACATGGTTTTTATGCAACTCTTAACTTGAAATCATGAAGTAATTAATTTTTTTTTCAGTAGGTATGAACAGTAATGATCCTATCTGGTGGAAACATAAAAACAGAAGCTACCACAATATAATATAATACAATTGATGCTGTATGCATATGCACATACGCACACATGCATATATATATATATATATATATGTGTGTGTGTGTACATGTATACACATATATAAATTCCGTGCTGATATATACTATATCATGTACAATACTGTAGAATATAATAAAATGCATGCATGTCTCATGTATCTTCCATCTGTACAAGGGTGCATCAGAGTGAGTATTACCTTGAGTGAGCTCTACATCACCCTAATCTTTGAATCTTTTACCCTCCTTAGGCTAGGCTTAGACTTGCATCATGCATTTGCTAAATCCATGCGTTATTTTTATGTGCAGATGTTGAAAAATGCATGTGTTAATGCACCCATTGCAATGCAAGAAACGCATTGCAAAAGTGCAATGCGTTTGACGCTATGCATTTTTGGTAGTGCACCAAAAAACGCGGTCTGCAGCGTTTGTGGGCCTGTTATTGAAAACGCATGCTTTTTTTGAACATGGGAGTCTAGGCGAAAAGTATGCCTTAACGTATATATGTACAATGCTTTAACATATGCGTTAAAGCATGCATTAAAAATGAACAGACATGTCATGGAAATGGCAAGGGGACAACAAGCATCCTTTAATGCATCCCTCAAACAGATGCAACATCCCAAATGTGACCCTAGCCTTATTTGAACTTTTATAGACCATTCATTTATGTACCACACAGATGTAATGAAATTCCCTTCCCACAGAGCCTTGCGAAATTATTTTACCCCCCCCCCCCCCCTTGGCTTTTAACCAAATTTATTTTGTTACATCATGAACTGTGTTTAAATATTTTTGTAATCCAATTTGTGTGTGATACAGCAGCACTAAATAGACTAAGTTGGGGAAGTGAAAATTTAATTTATGGCATAAAATAAATATTGCCATGTATATATGTGTTCACCTTTTTTGCTATGCAGCCCCTAAAAATTTCTGGTGCAAGCAATTTACTTCATGCTTTATAAGTCACATGTTTAGTGATAGGAAGTCCACCTGTGTGCAATCTAAGTGTCACATGGTCTGTCATTAAATCCACACATATACAGCCACAGAGACTGAAACACCATTTAGCAACAGTCACCACTAACCAAACAACACCATGAAGACCAAGGAGATCTCCAAACAAGTCAGAGATAAAGTTGTTGAGAATGACTTGAAATAAATGGATGTAGAAAAAAAAATTCAGTACATAAAAGTCTAAGTTACGGTCCCGTCTGACACTACAATATCGTTAACGATATCGTTAGTACATCACGGGTTTTCAGTCATTCTAACGGCGTTGTAACGACGTCATTCAGTGTGACATGTACATCCAATCAACAATAATCGGACAGATCGTTGATGGGAGGTTGGTGAACCGGACCTTAAATCAAACGATGAGCGTTTGTTCAACCTGCCGCATGGGTGTGTGTGACACCTCGATAACTATGTCGTTAACAACCTCGCCTATTGAGAGGTGAAGGACATAGGCGAGCTAACAATCGCAAGTATCGTTTGCTTGTCATGGAATCGTCGCTGTGTCGTTAGCTATATCTGTACGTGTGACATTTCACTAGCGATCATTGAACGTCGTTCTAGCAATCTAGGTCAAGTCAGATCGTTGATCGGATCATTCAACCATTGAAGTGTGAGACGGGGCCTTAATTTACAGATCCAACCATCCAATTTCAAGCTGAAAAATGTATCTGCATTGTTTTTAAACATCACTAAGTGGGCTGAGAGAAGAAAACATTCTGGTTTGTATGTGGTCACAGAGATTTTTCTCATGACAAGCTAAGGCTCATTCCACACTGCCATTTTTCTGCATCCGTGTGAATCCAGCCTAATCTGGATGCACCCGCACTTGCAGGTGCATTCAGTTATGTACATATCGCCCTGAATCCGGTTGGATGCAGGTGTCCACAGATTTTTCATGGAGACAAAATCTGCATCTTGTTATAATTTTGGTCTCAATAAAAACATTTGTGAACCCTTGGATCCACCTGTATCTGGGGCACCATGGGTTAATTCTGAATGGGGGTCTATGAGAAATGTATTTATATGAAATGCATTGATGTTGGTTGTCCCAGCCAAGTCAATGCATTTCACTATTTTGCATTCAGACTTTTTATGCTCCTGGCCTGAAAAGCAGGTCTGTAAAAAGATGTCACATGCCAATTTCGTTGCATTTTTCGCTGCGCTTTTTCCTCACCTTGCCGTGCTCCCTCCTTGATCTCCCCTCATCCCGATGCCACAAGACCTGTGGAAGACATTAGACAGTACCATATGACTGATCAACGTCACACGGCAGGCCGCAGTGTCCTAGAGGCAGCGCTCTCTGCGGCCTCTGGGTATGAGAGGACACCGCTGGTGGTCACCAAGGGAGTGTGGTGAGGTGAGTAAGCACAGGCGAAAAGCGCAGCGGCATTCACACATAGAAAGCTGCGCTTTCTGAGGATCCATTCTTGGTGCAGTTTTGCACCAAAAATGGATCCTCACAAAACGCAGCAATAATGCTGTGTGTGCACGTAGCCTAAGGCTCTATTAAACAATTGTAAATGTAATACCTAAATTAAAATGTAGCATACTTGCATGGAAACATTTTGTTTTCAAGAGTACTACATGTCCCTATAGCCTGCAGTTGTGAAATCATCAGGTTTCATCAGTCTTTATAATGAAGCATCAAGACAGCATAGAGTATTGGCTGATAAATGATGGCTATGTTCATGTACTTTTTGATTACTGTCTTGAAGACTAAAATAAGACTCAGGTTATAAGTACATTAAGTATTCATTTAGATGGGTTTAAGAATCTAGAGAATACATAGTCTATATTTCTTCTTGTTGTTTTCTGAGTAGCAGCATCCTTACAGTGTATTATAGATCAGCAATGTATTGTTATAGCAGATACCGTAAATTCTTATATAGCCACTTCGACATATCTAGCTAAAAATACTGAAATAGTGGCCATGCATACTGAACGTCAAGAGGCTCCTTAGCAAACTAAAGTACTGATGTAGAACACAACCTATTAACTATACAATGCTGACACTCAAAATGCATCAGCAGATACGCAGCTTGTATTGACAGTGTGTACAGGGCCGGTTTTAGGCAAAGTGGGGCCCTGGGCAAAAGGTTAAAGTGGGGCCCTAAATGCTCACATATTGCACCGTCACACTCAGACATTTAGGTTACATGTACAAGCGCCGCATTCAGACTGGTAAATGAGTGCGATTTATAATATTCAAGTAATTCAGCGCTTGTTTACAGACTTTTTACACAGGATGATGAAGAATGATGGGTGCAGAGCAATCACCGGTAGATCAATCTACCCCTACAGGATCATGTTATCAGCAGCACTTCTGCAGTGTTGCCGAGAGCAAGGATTTATGTTCCTCCATAAACATCCAATCACCCGATGATGAGACGCATTTTGCTTGTTTGTTGGGCGATTGCCGACCTGTTTACACCTAGGAACGCTCATCTGTGCTGCTGGGATTTATAAATGTAGATGTTACATACGCACAACACACAGTATGTGACACAAACAGTATATAATACACCTATACTCCGAGCACACACACAGACACACACGATATGTGACACAAACACTATATATTACACCTATACACCGAGCACACACACATAGACACACGATATGTGACACAAACACTATATATTACACCTATACACCGAGCACACACACATAGACACACGGTATGTGACACAAACACTATATATTACACCTATACACCGAGCACACAGACATAGACACATGATATGTGACACAAACACTATATATTACAACTATACACCGAGCACACACACATAGACACACACGGTATGTGACACAAACACTATATATTACAAGTATACACCAAGCACACACATAGACACACACATCCATTCCCATCATTGTCTGTCATACAGGACGGCTCCTCCAGGGAGAGTCGCTCTTTCTAACCTCTTATACTCTGACAAAGAGATGGGGATTGTGAACACAGGACTCCTTATATTGATTAAAAATTACCTACAAGTGTTTCATTAAATAGGTTTTACAAACTGGAGAGTCAGTAAGAGGAATGTTTCCATAGGATCATCTACTTAAATGTAATCTTTAACAAAATTCTGCTATATTCTTCATATTATAAAAAAATACATTTGAATTAAGCCCCATCCTGTTGTTCTGGGGTCACTAGTGGAAATATTGATCTTAAAGGAGTTATCCAGAATTCTATAAACATGACTGATTTCTTTCAAAAACAGCGCCGCCCCTGTCTACAGGTTGTATGTGATATTGCAGCTCAGCTTAATTGAAGGGAATGGACCTATGCTGTAATACCACATGCCACCTGTACACAGGGGTGGTGCTGTTTTTGAAAGAATGTAGTAAAGTTTTATTAATCCTGGACATCCCCATTATAGCCTTGTAAGTTCTGCCTGATAGCTGTCTACAAATGTAGGAATTAAGGAGGTCCCCAAACTCTAATTACTCCCATCATGAACATGTGAAGATTGAAGCCTGCGGGGGGCGCTCCTGCTGCTATTATACGGCAATTACAAGGATTTTATAACTTTTATCACTGAGCGATTTTTCGTTTTTATTTCTCCCTCCGCTTCTTCCAAGAGCCAGAACTTTGTTATTCTTCCTTCCACATCGCCGTACGAGGGCTTGTTTTTTGCGGGATGAGTTGTACTTTTGAATGACATCATTCATTCTACCACAAAATGTACTGGAGAATGAGAAAAAAATTCCAAGTGCTTTGAAATTGCAACTAAAAGTGCAAAAAAAGTGCAATTCCACAATTTTTTTGAGTTTTTTATTCATCATGTTAACTATATGGTAAAAGGGAGTTCATAAATTGATTATCTAGGTCAAAATAAGAAGATACTGAACATTTTTATTTCAATCATAAAAAACCCCAGAAATTTGTATAAAAAAAAAAAAAAAATATTTAAAATACATTTGCTTTATTCGCCATTTTCCAAGACCCATGATGTTTTAATTTTTGAAGATACAGGGCTATGTGAGGATTACTTTATGTGCCCTGAGCTGACATTTTTACTGATTCCATTTTGAGTCCGATACAACATTTTTGATCGCCTTTTATTGCATTGTATTGTAACAACGTGGTGGCCCAAAAAACACAATTCTGCCGTTTTAATTATTTTTCTGTTACGCCATTTACCAATTGGATTAATTTACTTCATATATGGATAGCTTAGATTCTTACGAACGCAGCGATACCAAATATGTGTATTTTTTTATTTTTTTTTTACTGTTTTATTGCTATTTTCAGTTCAGCTCCTTTGGGGGCCCCTAAGAGAGTGGGGGCCCTAGGCAACTGCCCAGTCTGCCCCCCATAACGCCGGCCCTGAGTGTGTACATTGCATATGATGAAATAAAGTTTGAAAAAATTTTAACTGAATCCAGTGCTTTGGAGTCTGGCTTTCCGAGGGTTGTCAAACCTCCTACTGGAATTGACAAATAAAATATAGACAACATGAGATAATAAAAAAAAAAAAATAAGCAAGAAAAGAAACAAACAAAGCTACAAAAAAAAAGAACCACCACCAACCTCTTAGGAAAAAATATCTCCGATATATAAAAATGATTTATACAGAAATAGAAAAACTATTTAATATGGTTTGGCTGTCCTTTTTGGCTGTAAAAAGACTACAAAATCTGAATAATAGACACATACTTCCTATTTAATATATTTTAGCAATATAAAGTTGCCATAAAAATGAAGCCCAAAGAGCCAAAAACTATTTCAATATCTGAATGAGAACATTTTTAGGGCCATTAAAAACATACGCGTGATAAAACTTGTCAGAATTTGGGGGAAATGGTGCTCAACTGATTAATAACCTACTCCAGTGTTTTTCTTTTTTATTTCACTATTTGTCAGCTAGGAGAAAAAGATACTCAGTTTGTGCATTAGAATTCTGACCAGTTGCTGTTTCTGGTTTCTGCCATTTCCAGCGCTGCTCACCTAGATCATATTATCACAGGTGTAACTAGGCAGGTCCCAAGAGATTTTGTGTCTGAACCAGAAGTCTACCAGATTCTGAAAAATTCTCCCATAGGTTCACATGAGGACTGAATTCACATTAGTATATGACTCGTGCAAGGATTGCATCACACTGCCCAGACCGACCACAGCTCTCCTGACTTGAGCGTGTCAGCTACGTAGTAATACATTCATCTGTCAGGAGAGCTGATGGCCAGTCCTGGCATTCTCATGCGGTCATCATGTGAGTTATATGGCTTTGTGACTCTAGCCTAAGAAAGTCATTCCACCTGAGGAAGACTGCTGTGTCAGTGGAAACGCGTTGTGGCTGTGAAGGAGAATAATAAAAAGCTAAGTTTTATCTATAATTCACCCTGCCTGCCTTTCCTGAGCGCTCCATAGACTGCTTTGCATTAATCATATCTAGCCTAAGAAAGGAAGAAACACTCCTCAGTATGAGCTAGAAAGAAAGAGCTGAGGTCATATGATGCGGTAAAGGAAGTTGACGAGCTCTGGAAATGGCAGGAGACAATGACTGATGAGTATTAAAGTACGGCTACAGCATTTTCTTATTGCATTGCTAGAGTGGTGTTTTAAATATAAGTCCCCTGCCCCTCGTGTAATACTCACCTTCTACTAACTTCATCCTTTTCCAGTGGCGCACCGGTCAGTCTGCGGTGAAAAGTGTCATGGAGAGTGCCGAAGGTCACTTTTCACTACATCTCTATAAGAGCCCCATTCTGGCTCTCATAGAGATGTATTGAGTGCTTGTGACACAACTTCTGACTTCCGCCTGTCAGAAGGTAATGCATAAAATCGCACAACAGGACTGAAGCGGCGCAAAAAAGTAAGAAAATTCCAGTGAGTGAGTATAAGACTAGGGGCAGGGAGTTTACATAGAAAGCATCACTCCAGCACTGAAAAAAAGACAAAAATGCTGTGCTTTACTGTAATGCACACTTTGAATATGCTTTACTCATGGCTAACAGAAGGTGAGATAAAAAAATGCTGTATAGGAACATTAAGATTATCTGTAAGGGAAGCCAATAAACACAATGAGGGACATTTACAACTCCTTTGCACAAATGCTTTTCATAAATTGCATCAAAATTTTTGAAACTTAAAGGAAACTTGTTACTCGATTCATGCTGTGAAAGTCACGAGCAGCATGAATTAGAGCCTGGCTTCAAAAGCAAGTATATCATTCTCTGAGGCCGGCTTCACGTTACGATTTTGAGGCATCCGAGTGTATCCATGTTAAATCGGATACACTCTGATGAGATTTTGCCTCCCATGTATCCCTATGGAGCTCGGATTGTGCATAAATCAGATGGCAAAAAGTACACATCCGAGCACAATCCATGCCCCATAGCAATACATGGGAGTCAAAATCGGATCTGAGTGTATCCGCTTTGACACAAATACACTCGGAAACTCCGAAATCGTGGTGTGAAGCCAGCCTGAAAGATGCAGCTTTTTCATGAAAACATAGCTTGAAGATCAGGCTGGGTATAGGGAGAGACAAGATTCACACCACGTTTTTTTGGATCTGGGGCTGTCCGGTGTGAAACGGACACCCCCGCATCCGATTCCGGCCCCATAGTAACCCTATGGGGCTGGAGTACGCTGGATGAATGTCTTTTGGCATCCAGTTTTTGGATGTCCGGGAGAATCCAGGAGGAATCGGATTTTTCTCCCGGATACAAAATCGGAGCATGCTGAATTTTTGTGTCCGGGGAGAAAATCCCCAAATCGGATCCTCCCGGATTCTCCCGGATCCTCCCGGATCCAGGGCAATCTGGCGCTCCCTGACATGGGAGCCTATTGGGCCGGATTGCCCCGGTCCGGGAGGATCCGAGAACCGGACACCTGCAGCTGCATGCCGCTATTATTTCAGGACTGCGGCTAGCTCCCCACGAGCTACGGTCCTGAATCATCAGCAGCAGCAGCTGCGTCCGGCTGTACACAGGACCGGAGGGCATATTTGCCATCCGGTTCTGTGTGCTGATCCGGTCCAGGGCTGTCAGGTTCATCCCTGACAGCCCCGGATCGGATCTTGCTATGGTGTGAAGGTGGCCTTATTCATTAGCCAAAGTGCCGGAGTTTTCAGAGAACAACATACTTCACTGCAATTGTGCACTCAGGGTCTAATTCAAGCAGCTCATAGTTTAACCTCTTCACCCCCAGGCAATTTTCCACTTTCCATTTTTCCCTATCCTTGCAAGAGCCGTAACTTTTTTATTTTCCATCAATATAGCTATATGAGGGCTTGTTTTTTGCGGGATGAGTTGTGCATTTAAATCAAATCATTTCTTTTACCATATAGTGTATAGGAAAATGGGAAAAAAATTCAGAGTTGAATGAAATTGCAAAAAAAAGTGCAATTACATATTTGTTTGTTTTTTATTCACCATGTTCACTATATGGTAAAACTGACCTGTAAGTATGATGCCTTGGGTCGGTATGCAATTATAGATAACAAACATGTATACTTTTACTTTTATAAAAATTTAGAAAAAAAATTCAGAAGTTTTTAAACAAAAAGAATTACACTTTTGCGCCATTTTCAATGACCTGTAGTGCTCTAATTTTTTGCGTTCTGGGGCTGTGTGATGGCTTAATTCTGCGTCTTGAGTGGATCGCACATTATTGCATTTTATTGCATTGTTGTGGCAACCAAAAAAAGTAATTTTGGTGTTTGGACTTTTTTTTCCATTACGCTGATTACAGGTCTGATTAATTGGTTTTATATTTTGATAGATCGGGCATTTATGAATGCGGCGATGCCACAAGTGTGTATATTTTTATTTTTTAAATAATGTTATTTTCAATAGGGCCAAATGGGGTGATTTGAACTTTTAGGGTTTTATTTTCATATATTTAAAAACTTTTTTTTTCTCAATTTTATTTGGCCCACTAGAGCACCTCAGTGTTGCACACACCGATTGCTTCTCATATCTAGAAACATGCTGCTGCATCTTTCTAGGTAGGAGAAATTATCACTTTTTTGTTGATAACCTCTCTGAGAGATCGTCAGCAGGAAGGGATTCAGGATACCTTCCGGGGTCATTAGAGGACCCCGTGCTGTCCAGGTAACAGACGAAGGTCCTGTGATCATATCACGGGACCTCCGATCACAGCAGCGAACAGCGTCATCCCTCTGCGAGGCTTTGAATTGCACTGTCAATTATTGATAGCGCAATTCAAAGGGTTAGCACAACCGATTGCATCACTGATCCACTTGGTGGTGTTAGCTACACAGAAGTGGAGGGGAAGAATGCGAGCTCACGCTGTGAGTTTGTATCAGGGGGCGCGACACGGCCAAGGACATGAAGGGGTTACTCAAACTTATTAACCTCATGAGGTCACTGTGATAAACATGGGGCATTTTAGGACTGTCTAGTAAAAGTTTGCACAAAACATTTTGTAAATCTGCATTAAAGTCTACAAAAGTATTTAATTTTATGGATTCCATTATGTGTAACTGAAATGGCATGTCAGAAATATCAAAGTGAATAAAGTAATTGAGAAAAATAATATTATTGGTACCAGTGATGGATATTTGAAGAAAACTTGACTTGGCCTGCCAGCAGATACAAGTAGTCATTTCCTGAAGGCATTTTTTTTTTTAATAAACCAGTGATATTTGCTCCATTTCTCAATTACATTACTTACCTTCGAATGTTTTCACTGTCATGAAATATGTCACAATAACTTCCGAACATCCTGAGGGGGTCGGTGCTTTGTCTAAATTCACAGCAAACTGTGTTTTCTTGATAAAGGACTGATGTAGATGAGTTTCCTGTTTTGTATATATTGAAGATTATGGGAGAAAAATAAAAGTAAATGAAAATGTGACTGATTTTACCCAAGTAGAGCTATGTGTGACAGATTTTAGAAATGGCTTGGGGATAGCTTGATGAAATCATTCTGAATTGGCAATAATGGATAGTTTCACTGATAGCTCTTTTATAGCTCTGTGCATCTGGAAGGAACATCAACAACAAAGGGATCGCAAATGTGTTAATCATTGCTTTGACTTTATTTAGCAGATGTTTTTGGTGCCATGGTAACCTGTTTAATATATCCCTGGCTAATGGGGGATTCACCTAATATACTCATTACCAATGTAATACTCTAAATTGACTCTCATATTACAACAATAAGAACAGATCATCCATAAAGCAGCTACACTTTATTTGATAGATCAGTAAAATAAGAATAATGTGGTGAGTTCATATACAGTTAGGGCCAGAAATATTTGGACAGTGACACAAGTTTTGTTATTTTAGCAGTTTACAAAAACATGTTCAGAAATACAATTATATATATAATATGGGCTGAAAGTGCACACTCCCAGCTGCAATATGAGAGTTTCCACATCCAAATCAGAGAAAGGGTTTAGGAATCATAGCTCTGTAATGCATAGCCTCCTCTTTTTCAAGGGACCAAAAGTAATTGGACAATGGACTCTAAGGGCTGCAATTAACTCTGAAGGCGTCTCCCTCGTTAACCTGTAATCAATGAAGTAGTTAAAAGGTCAGGGGTGGATTCCAGGTGTGTGGTTTTGCATTTGGAAGCTGTTGCTGTGACCAGACAACATGCGGTCAAAGGAACTCTCAATTGAGGTGAAGCAGAACATCCTGAGGCTGGAAAAAAAAGAAAAAATCCATCAGAGAGAAAGCAGACATGCTTGGAGTAGCAAAATCAACAGTTGGGTACATTCTGAGAAAAAAGGAATTGACTGGTGAGCTTTGGAACTCTAAAAGGCCTGGGCGTCCACGGATGACAACAGTGGTGGATGATCGCCGCATACTTTATTTGGTGAAGAAGAACCCGTTCACAACATCAACTGAAGTCCATAACACTCTCAGTGAAGTAGGTGTATCTGTCTCTAAGTCAACAGTAAAGAGAAGACTCCATGACAGTAATTACAAAGGGTTCACATCTAGATGCAAACCATTCATCAATTCCAAAAATAGACAGGCCAGAGTTAAATTTGCTGAAAAACACCTCAAGAAGCCAGCTCAGTTCTGGAAAAGTATTCTATGGACAGATGAGACAAAGATCAACCTGTACCAGAATGATGGTAAGAAAAAAGTTTGGAGAAGAAAGGGAACGGCACATGATCCAAGGCACACCACATCCTCTGTAAAACATGGTGGAGGCAACGTGATGGCATGGGTATGCATGGCTTTCAATGGCACTGGGTCACTTGTGTTTATTGATGACATAACAGCAGACAAGAGTAGCCGGATGAATTCTGAAGTGTACCGGGATATACTTTCAGCCCAGATTCAGCCAAATGCTGCAAAGTTGATTGGACGGCGCTTCATAGTACAGATGGACAATGACCCCAAGCATACAGCCAAAGCTACCCAGGAGTTCATGAGTGCAAAAAAGTGGAACATTCTGCAATGGCCAAGTCAATCACCAGATCTTAACCCAATTGAGCATGCATTTCACTTGCTGAAATCCAGACTTAAGACGGAAAGACCCACAAACAAGCAAGACCTGAAGGCTGCGGCTGTAAAGGCCTGGCAAAGCATTAAGGAGGAAACCCAGCGTTTGGTGATGTCCATGGGTTCCAGACTTAAGGCAGTGATTGCCTCCAAAGAATTTGCAACAAAATATTGAAAATAAAAATATTTTGTTTGGGTTATGTTTATTTGTCCAATTACTTTTGACCTCCTAAAATGTGGAATGTTTGTAAAGAAATGTGTACAATTCCTACATTTTCTATCAGATATTTTTGTTCAACCCTTCAAATTAAACGTTACAATCTGCACTTGAATTCTGTTGTAGAGGTTTCATTTCAAATCCAATGTGGTGGCATGCAGAGCCCAACTCGCCAAAATTGTGTCACTGTCCAAATATTTCTGGCCCTAACTGTGAATGTACGGTGGGTACGGGCATAAAACATGGTCAATAGAAGTCATTGTGACAACATTTTACAGCTGAATACATTTATTAAATTGCTTTTAGCAGAGACCATTCAAGAGTTTTCCCATCAAAGATAGATTGAATTATTGGGACTGTGTCCATTTCTGGTGGACAGGTAGCTGGCCGTACACAATCAGGATGTACACCTGTGGAATTTTTTTTTTGTTGTTCAAATATTTTTATTGGATGATTTTTTTATGAAACAGCGGGACATAAATACAGGAAAATCAGAAGGGTAACATACACACATAAAAATAGGGGTAGTCAATGGTATTAACCTTAGTAGGTACTTAATAAAAAATATCTAAGTAAACCTAGACAAACAAAGATTTGGCTATAAACTTAGGTTTTGAACAGTATATACTCATAAAAAATCAGGAAAGAGAGATAACGGTTAGGACTTGATAGCATAAAAACAGTTATAGAGTAAAGAACGAGGGTTCCGAGAGACATCTATAAAAATCTTAGGTGCATCGGATGTGGGTTAGATTCAGGAATTATGTCAATGGCCTAGTTAGATATTTGAGTGATTGTGTAGAAATCCAGGGTTCCCAATTGTTGTAATACTTATTACATGAGTTGTTTCTGACTGCATAGTTAAATTCAAAGGTACAGTGAGCCGAAATTCTGTCAGTGAGTTCAGATATGGTGGGTACTTCTGTGGTCTTCCATTTGGCAGCCAGAAGTATCTTGGAGGTAAGGAGTATTTGAGAGATTATGAATCTGAAGTTATGGGGGAAGTTTGAAATACCAATAGAGATGAGGGCTAGTTGTGGGGAGAGAATTAGTCTAAAGTTGGTGGTATTGAATATTAGGTCATTAACCCCCTGCCAAAAATTAAGGATCTTTGGGCACTTCCAAAAAACATGAGAAAGAGTCCCGATTTGCGAACAATCTCTCCAGCATAACGGGGAGATAAGGGGGTCAATGTGGTTTACTTTGGATGGTGTCCAATACCATCTCGTCAAAACTTTAAAGTAGGATTCTTGGACTGAAGCACAATTGGTGTTTGCGTAGGAGATTTCAATTGTAGAATCAAGTCTACCAAATCAATGGGGAAACCTAACTCTTTTTCCCACGCAATGATGTAAGGATGTTTATGAAGGATGTGGTCATCATTCAGGTTTCTATAGATTTGTCCAGTCATCCAAGTCAAGGATTTAAGTGGGTTTTCTATTAGGTCGGTTATTGGTTTTGGGAAAGAGAAGGCAGAGTTTAGGTCGATCTGGGAAGATTTGATCAATCTCCAAGCCGTTCTAACTTGCCACGTTAGTTCTAAGTACTGAAACTGAACCAGCTTCCCATCAGAAAGTAGGTCAGCAGTGTGGCAGATCCCTCGATCACACCAGGAGGAAACGTTCAGGCCTGGGATAATGTGCTCTAGCATCTCCAGAGGGATATTCTTGGGTGTCGAGTAAGGAAGGAGGTGACTAGTTTTTTTAAGGAGTATTTTCCACGCTAGGATCATTGCCTTAACTGTTGGGAGTGGAGAAGAGATTGTTTTTGATTTACTCAAGTGTGCAACTATTAGGGCTAGGAGATTATTTGAGTTAGTTAATTCTTTTTCGATAGTCACCCATGGGGCAGAGTTATTTGAGTCTTTCAGCCAGCTTTGTGACAGCTTTAATATAGATGCAAGATAGTAGCTATATAGATTTGGAATCCCCATTCCTCCTCTCCTCTTATGTTTTTCCAAGATCGTGCTAGAAACTCTGGGTCTCCCACTTTGCCAAATGAATTTTCTTAGTTGGGAGTGAAGCTCATTCAGCCTATTTTTGGAGATGGGAAGGGGGATTGCTTGGACCATGTATATAAATTTTGGGAGCACCTTTAACGCTACAATTCTGCCTGTCCAAGATAGTTGGAGTTTGGAGAGGTTTGAAAAATCAGTCTTAAAGGAGTCGAGGAGGTTGGAATTTATTTTTTACCTAATTGCATATATTTGGGGCTAAAAATATTTTTTTCAATTGGGTGTCATTACAAATTTTGTACCATTTTCCTTTTATAGACTATTTCCTGGAACATTAAACTTTGATGTGATCTCTGGTCATAAATCAACTGAGAGGAATTCAGGAATACACATCAAAGTAAACTTAGTAACATATTCTCAGTTAACTCATTCTGCGGACAGCAATTAACAGAACACACTGAGGCTATAGAAAGCAAACAGGGCAAAAGTTTGAATAAAACCCCAATACATTTTTTTGTCCCAAACACATGCATTAAAAATAAATGCCTCCAAAGGTAGTCAACTCCTTTAAGTGGGAAATATCTAAACATGGAATACAATACAGAAACATTTATGTTAACAGGTAAAACCACCTTAATGAATACAGTGGACCCCCCAAACACCACTACCTTTATGAGAGCACCAAATTTTTCTGTGAACCACTTGCTAGCACCTCTTTATAAAGATCATCTTCAATTGTAAATGCTGACCACCCTTTTAGAGAATGTTTTATATTTTGCTGAGACCGTCTTTTTAAAAGAATATCTTATAATTAAAAAGCTTTGGATCACGTCTACTGCTTCTTGTTATTGATGCAGCACATAACAGCAAAGTGTCGCTTAATTTGGGTTGAGTATTCCAGAAGAGGAGCTGCTAACGTCTATGTGCGACAGACATCATGAACAGGACTGCACTATAAACCATGGCACAGTTTCCTATATCTGTTCAGGAAGGACCCCTGATATGGAGAATAAAATAGCAATACTGGTTAGAATAAAAATAAGAGTAGAAGATATGATAACGAGTGAGGAAAGTGAAGCCATGATTTGGAATAAGAAGAGGGGCCTGAGAAGAATACAGAAGAAAACACTATGCTTCACTGGGTTTTTCAACCTGTGGCTCTGAAGTTGTTATGTGACCTGCATTTTTATTAGTTTACTGTACATCTGCTGACTGCTTTTTGACAATTTAATCTACATTATTCTTTTTTTTTCTCTGAAGGAACTACCCTGATTAAAAGAAAACAAAACAAAAAAAACATTTTAATTTATTTTGCGTGATTGTCTCAGATAATTCATTTAACTTTAAAATAATTCTCTAGAAAATTTGTATATAAACCTATGAATTAAGATATTGCAACAAGTTGAACCAGGTTTAAGGATATCATGTAGATAACATTTTACTGAATGACTAAGACCATAAATTATTGTTTTTTCAGTTTAAAATATTTCCACAATAATCGATGTTTAGATCAGATAGCATTAAGTCAAGTAAAACCTGAAAGTGTTGCAATAATTTGAACTATTTTTATACTTACATTTCTTAGGTACTGCCAACAGGAAAGTTTAAATGTCTAATCAATTTTCCTTGCAGCTTATGTTTCTTTTAGTGCATGTGATATGATATGACATTTGTGTGTGACATGACTTGACATTACTCATCTCAAGGAAAACCATGCAATAAATCCCACACTGATTCTCTATGTAAAGATCAGTAAATTAAACAATCAGCAAACATAACGAGGCCAATAATTGCCAACAGGGAGAGAAGGAGAGACCTAGCTCACTAACCTTTAGAGTAGGAATAATATTTTTTTCTATAGAATATAATTGATGTCATATATTTATATTTGTAGAATCTGTTTCTGTTTGTTTATACTTACCGCAAGTAATACTAGCTTTATTACAATTGTGACACCTGGAGAATCCAGAAGACGAGAGGAAGAAAAGCATGGCTTCATTAAAGCAGTACTTTCAATTATGAGGTAACCAAACCCCTTTTTCCTTGTCCTTTTATGTCCTTGTCCCTTGACCACCCGGCGATTATTCCTTTTTCATTAACGTTTTTTGCTCCCCTGCTTCCAAGAGCCATAACGTTTTTATTTTTCTATTAATATAGACATATGAGGGCTTGTTTTTTGTGGGACTAGTTGTACTTTCAGATGCAATCATTTATTTTACCATATAGTGTATAGGGAAATGGGAACAAAATTCCAAGTCCAGTGACATTGCAAAAAAAAGTGCAATTACATGTTTGTCTTTTGGGTTTTATAGTTGCCATGTTCACTATATGGTAAAACTTACATGACGGTGTGATGCCTCAGGTCATAGATACCAAACATGTATACTTTTACTGGTATATAAGTGGTAAAAAAAATTCAGGAGTTCGGAAATAAAAATCACACTTTTTGCGCCATATTCTGCGACCCGTAGCGTTCTCATTTTTCGGGATATGGGGTTGTGTGATGGTTTATTTTTTGCGTCTTGAGATGACGTTTCTAATTATACATTTTTGGCTAGATGCCCTGTTTTGATCCCCCGTTATTGCATTTTATAGTAATGTTGTGGTGACCACAAATACATAATTTTGGTGTTTGTACCTTTTTTCTGTTATGCAGTTTATAGCTCTCATTAATTGATTTTATATCTTGATAGATCGGGCATTTCTGAATGTAGCGATACCAAATATGTGTATTTTTTAAAAAATTTGAATACTTTTATTTTGAATGGGGTAAAAGGAGGGTGAATTAAACTTTTATGTTTTTTTTCATGTCTGTAAAAACTTTATTTACTAAGTAATTCTTTATTATTACACACCCCCATAGGGAGGCACACTCCTGCAGGGTCCAATCGCTTGTGACAGGTTCCAATGAGCTGCAGCACATCTGGACATGTCAAAAATGTGTACTGTGAGCGGTTGGCAGTGCTTGTCAGCCAGTCACAGGAAGCGTTCCCTGATAGATTTCGGGATCTTGGCAGGACCCCTGGCTATCACATGAGCACCGGAGATCTCGCGATATTAACGCGGGATCTCCAGAGCATGCGGCTATTTTGGATCCCGCTGTCAGTGAATGACAGCAGGATCTAAGGGGTTAACAGCACCAATCGGAGGTGGAAGCCGACATCTCAGCTGATAAGATCAGCTGAGATGTCGGGTGTTTGATGTGAGCGCCACACCGGAACTTACATCAAACACTGGGACTCGACCCTTTACGTTGTATTATGTCAAGGGTCGGGAAGGGGTTAAAGGGAATCTGTCAGCTGGATTTTGCTAGGACAGCATGCTGTAAGAGCTAAAACACAAACAACAACTGTGCTTCTCTAATCAGAGTGCCTGCTATTGTTTACCTAAACTAAATGGTCAAGGTGACATGGTGCATGGTGGCTCAGTGGTTAGCACTGCAGTCTTGCAGCATTTGGGTCCTGGATTCAATTCCTACAAAGGACAACATCTGCAAGGAGTTTGTATATTCTCCCTGTGTTTGTGTGGGTTTTCTTCAGGTTTTCCGGTTTCCTCCCACTTTTCAAAGACATACTGATAGGATATTTAGATTGTGAGCCCTGATGGGGACAGTGTTGCAAATATATGTAAAGTGCTATGGAATTAAATGGAACCTGTCACTCCTCCCAGGGCCTATTAAAGTAAAATAGCCACCTTTAGCAACACTTATGCTGAATTCTGTGAAGGTAACTCTAATGTCTATATTCCCAGAGTGACCAAAAAAAAACTTTTATAAATTTCCAGCCAAGTATGCAAATACCTCTATTAGGTCCGGGAGGTATGTTCTCTCCCCAGGACCTAAATGTCTGCCTGCTGTCAATTATCCTTCTCTGGCCTCCGGGCGCAGCCTCCTTTCTTCCTCCTCACGTCATTGGTGCCTGCGCACATCAGTCAGTTTTCGGGCATGTGCCATACGCAAGTCGGCCATTAGGCGGCAGATGCGGTAAACCCCAAGGGTTATTGTGCCACTGTAACATCACAAGGGTTAACTCCCCATACAACACTGGACACTGCACTAGCACCTCTAGGCCAGAAGGGGGAGCTCATCAGCTCCTTGATATATTCTGGTCTAAGTAGGACGTAGTTAATTGACAGTTGACAATTCACAGTTCAGTTTAGTGCAGGGAGCACAAGGAGGAGGACCTGTAAATGGGAGCAGTGCTGAGCTCCTTATAGGGACCACTGACTTGGGAAGTGCACTGAGATACAGGCTGATTTGCTGCTAAGGGAAAAAAAGAAAAAAAAACAACCTCTTTATATCTGATTCTCTAGCGAGTGTGACCGCGAGCTTTGTGTGACAGAGCAAGTGCGACAGAAGTAAGTGTGTGACTTGTGATTCAGTGACTTTGGATTCAGGGAGTTTGGAAGGGAGGACTTACTGAATTGCTGGTTGTATTTTATTAATACTTTGCATTTCTTTTTACTTATCATTTCTGTCTGGTGCAATCCCCATTAGGAAATGAGCTCCATGATTGGCAATGCCATCCAGTGTACATCTTGCCACATGTATGCATTCCTTGACCAGCCGGCCGAGGGTGCATACTGCTGTGTGAGATGTGAGTACGTTGTGCATTTGGAAGCCCAGATACTGGATCTAAATGAACGACTGACAACGCTGAGATCCATAGACAATATGGAAAGGAGTCTGCTGCTCACTGAACAGCTGCTCAATGGGATAGATGTGGGGGAGGATGGTACTATGGAGCCTCAGGACCATGAGGTAGCTAGCTGGCTGATAGTTAGAAGGCGGGGTAGAGGGAAGGGTGCCAGGGAGGCTAGCCCTGATCTGGCACACCCCAATAAATTTGCTATGTTGGCAGATGAGGGGGTGTGAGTTCAGGGATAGCACTGCTGCAGCAGGGCATGACCTCTGAAAGCCAGAGGAGTGTCTGCTCCAGTAAGGGGGAAAACAGGAGAGTAGGGCAGGCCAGACAGGTGCTGGTAGTGGGGGACTCAATTATTAGGGGAATAGATAGGGCAATCTGTCACAAAGACAGGGATCGTCGAACAGTGTGCTGCCTACCTGGCGCTCGAGTCCGGCACATCGCTGATCGGGTTGACAGATTACTGGGAGGGGCTGGTGAGGACCCAGCGGTCATAGTGCACATTGGCACAAATGACAAAGTTAGAGGTAGGTGGAAGGTCCTTAAAGATGATTTCAGGGAATTAGGCTGCAAGCTTAAGGCAAGGACCTCCAAGGTAGTATTCTCTGAAATACTGCTTGTACCACGTGCCACACCAGAGAGGCAACGGGAGATTAGGGAGATAAATAAGTGGCTCAGGAATTGGTGTAGGAAGGAGGGGTTTGGGTTCCTGGAGAACTGGGCCGACTTCTCTGTTGGCTACAGGTTCTATGCTAGGGACGGGCTGCACCTCAATGGGGAGGGTGCAGCTGTGCTGGGGGAGAAAATGGCTAGAAGGTTGGAGGAGTGTTTTAAACTAGGGATTGGGGGGAGGGTATTCATTGTATAGGAGGGGAAGATAGTGTAAACAGTAACCTGGGCACAAGTAATAAAATTGGGGGTGGCATGGGGGGTGGGGTTAGAACAGTCAATCTAGTAGGAAGGAATAGAGGTAAAGAGAGATGCATAAAGTGCATGTTCACTAATGCCAGAAGCCTCACCAACAAAATGGAGGAATTAGAATTGATTTTGTTGGAAAATAATTATGACATGGTGGGGATTTCGGAGACTTGGCTGGACGAGAGCCATGACTGGGCTGTTAATTTACAGGGCTATTGTCTGTTCAGAAATGACCGTACAAATAGGCGAGGAGGAGGTGTATGTTTATACGTAAAATCATCCTTAAAACCCATCCTGCGTGATAATATAGGTGAACCTAATGGAAATGTAGAGTCTCTGTGGGTGGAGATAAGGGGAGGGGGAAAAAATAATAAATTACTGATAGGGGTTTGTTATAAGTCCCCAACAATAATGGAAGTGGAGGAGAATATCCTCATAAAGCAAATAGATGAAGCAGCGTCTCAGGGAGAAGTCATTATTATGGGGGACTTCAACTACCCTGAAATACATTGGGGATCAGAAACCTGCAGTTCCAGCAAAGGTAATAAGTTTTTGAAAACTATAAGAGACAATTACCTTTCACAACTGGTTCAGGACCCAACAAGAAGGGGGGCACTGCTGGACCTAATATTAACCAACAGGCCAGACCGCATATCAAATATACGGGTTGGAGGTCACTTGGGTAATAGTGATCATAACTTAATAAGCTTTCAAGTATCCTTTACTAAGACGTGTAGTAGAGGGGCCACAAGGACACTAAACTTCAGGAAGGCAAATTTCCAACGGTTGAGAGATGATCTTAGTGCAATAAACTGGGACGATGTCCTGAGACATAAAAGTACACAACACAAATGGGAGATGTTTATTAGCATCCTGAATAGGACCTGTGCACAATATATACCCTATGGGAATAAGCATGCTAGAAATAGGAGGAAACCACTATGGCTAAATAAAGCGGTAAGAAGTGCAATATGTGACAAAAAGAAAGCATTTAGGGAATTAAAGCAAGTAGGTAGTGATGAAGCATTAAATAAATACAGAAAATTAAATAACATTTGTAAAAAGCAAATCAAGGCAGCAAAGATTGAGACAGAGAGACTCATTGCCAGAGAAAGTAAAAAGAATCCCAAAATATTTTTTAACTACATAAATAGTAAGAAACTAAAAAATGATGGTGTTGGCCCCTTTAAAAATAGTCTGGGTGAAATGGTGGATGAGGATGAGGAAAAAGCAAATATGCTAAATGACTTTTTTTCAACAGTATTTACACAAGAATATCCCATGACAGACAATATGATCAGTGATAACAAAAATTCTCAATTGAACGTCACCTGCTTAACCCAAGAGGAAGTACGGCATCGTCTAAAAATCACTAAAATTGACAAATCCCCAGGCCCTGATGGGATACACCCCAGAGTGCTGCAGGAATTAAGTACTGACATAGATAGACCATTATTTTTAATATTTAAAGATTCCATAATAACAGGGTCTGTACCACAGGACTGGCGTATAGCAAATGTGGTGCCAATATTCAAAAAGGGGACAAAAACTGAACTTGGAAATTATAGGCCAGTAAGCTTAACCTCTACTGTGGGTAAAATCCTAGAGGGTTTTCTAAGAGATGCTATACTGGAGTATCTGAAGAAAAATAACCTCATGACCCATTATCAACATGGTTTTACGAGGGACTGTTCCTGTCAAACTAATCTAATAAGCTTCTATGAAGAAGTAAGTTCTGGACTGGACCAAGGAAATGCAGTGGATGTGGTGTATATGGACTTTTCAAAAGCTTTTGATACGGTGCCACACAAAAGGTTGATACATAAAATGAGGGCAATGGGGATAGGGGAAAATATGTGTAAGTGGGTTAAGAACTGGCTTAGTGATAGGAAACAAAGGGTGGTTATTAATGGAACACACTCAGAATGGGTCACAGTTAACAGTGGGGTACCACAGGGGTCAGTGTTGGGCCCGCTTCTATTTAATATATTTATTAATGACCTTGTAGGGGGCATACAGAGTAGAATCTCAATATTTGCAGATGACACTAAACTCTGCAGGGTAATCAATACAGAGGAGGACAATTTTATATTACAGGAGGATTTATGTAAACTAGAAGCTTGGGCTGCTAAATGGCAAATGCGCTTTAATGGGGATAAATGTAAAGTCATGCACTTGGGCAGAGGAAACAACAGGTATAATTATGTGCTTAATTGTAAAACACTGGGCAAAACTGTCACTGAAAAAGACCTGGGTGTATGGGTAGATGACAAACTCACATTTAGTGGCCAGTGTCAGGCAGCTGCTGCAAAGGCAAATAAAATAATGGGATGTATTAAAAGAGGCATAGATGCTCATGAGGAGAACATAATTTTACCTCTATACAAGTCACTAGTGCGACCACACTTAGAATACTGTGTACAATTCTGGTCTCCGGTGTATAAGAAAGACATAGCTGAACTAGAGCGGGTCCAGAGAAGAGCGACAAAAGTTATTAGAGGACTAAGGGGTCTGCAATACCAAGACAGGTTATTAAACTTGGGGTTATTTAGCTTGGAAAAACGAAGGCTTAGGGGTGATCTTATAATAATGTATAAATATATGAGGGGGCAGTACAGAGACCTTTCTAATGATCTCTTTACTCTTAGGCCTGAGACTGGGACAAGGGGGCATCCTCTACGTCTGGAGGGAAGAAGGTTTAATCATAATCACAGACGCGGATTCTTTACTGTAAGAGCAGTGAGACTATGGAACTCTCTGCCACATGATGTTGTAATGAGTGAGTCACTACTAACATTTAAGAAGGGCCTGGATGCCTTTCTTGAAAACTATAATATTACCAGTTATATATACTAGATTCTTTGATAGGGCGTTGATCCAGGGAATTAGTCTGATTGCCGTATCTGGAGTCAGGAAGGAATTTTTTCCCCCAATGTGGAGATTAGTGTTGCCACATGGGGGTTTTTTTTGCCTTCCTCTGGATCAACATGTTAGGCTATGGGTTGAACTAGATGGACTTAAAGTCTTCCTTCAACCTTAAAAACTATGTTACTATGTTACTACTTTCAGGCCTGAAGCCAGGGTCTGAGGAGAGGAGTACAAGAAACAGAGGAACACATCTGGGAGACTGAGTTACCTCATAACTCGCCCCAGAGGAGCGCAGAGAACGGATACCGGATCCAAATTTGTGACTGAAACACGCAGCACAGAAAACATCGGGATAGTGGAGGTTGTAGATCTACACTGTACCTCAATGAAGCAACCCGGCAGGGTCAGAAGCACACAGAAAGACTCAAGTTGCCTAGCAAAAGGGGGTACCTGTGAGGAGAAACAGGGCCAGCACCCTAGTTAAGGCGGCAGCAGGGCCACACACACAGCGCAGCAGTGGGAAGCTGAGGACCCGGACAGGGTGGGAGCAACCCGGCCCCGGTACAGACTCCGTGGACAGTACTCTGCTACCAAAATCTGCAGTAAAGCCTTGGAAAACTTCAAAACTGTGAGTGTGTGTGTGATCCTTGTGCTCAAACCCTGCGTACCCTCACAAACTCCCATCATCTCTACTACTACCCCTATCCTGCAACATCCATAGCACCATCTATACACTATTACTACCACTGCCACAGGGAACCCAGCTCTACCTGCGGAGAGCCATTACATCCTCAGCTGCCCAATATCATCCCCGGAGGTTCTGCAGCAGCGGTGGTCATCTCACTGACCACAACCCGTGGATGACGTCACGACAAACAATATCCCCTGTAAATATCCCCCCATTACTTGCGGAACCCGGGACACGGTCCGGATCATGACCGCCGTGATATCCCCAGCAGTACCCCGCTCCGGTACCGAGTAACCCTGTCCCAGTGGGCTTCACACATGCAAATACCTCTATTAGGTCTGGGAGGTATGTTCTCTCCCCAAGACCTAAATGCCTGCCTGCTGTCAATTATCCTCCTCTGGACTCTGGGCGCAGCCTCCTTTCTTCCTCACGTCATTGGTGCATGCGCACATCAGTCAGTTTTCGGGCATGCGCCATACGCAAGTCGGCCATTAGGCGGCAGATGCGGCAAATCTGCTGGATCTGCCGCATTCAGCGAAAAACACTGATGTGAAAGGGACCTAAGAAATTATACAGACATTACAGCACAGTATCAAAAATTATTCTTCATTTGCAGTAAAACAATTTTTTTAAAAACAAAGAGAGAAATATTTTACCTCAGAAAAAGAATCATCTGTGATCCCCTGCTGTAATGTCTTTATATTCTTTTGGGCCCTCCCTGATCCGGGATCAAACCATGCTCTGTGCAAAGGCAGGTATGGCCATTACACAGTACATAGCAGGGACACATATATTAGATTATGTCAGCACAGGAGTTGTGGTATGATCAGACCATGTCACTTTATGGTCAGACACATCCATTACACAGTACATAGCAGGGACACATATATAAGATTATCTCAGCACAGGAGATGTGGTTTGATCAGACCATGTCCTTGTACAGTCAGACATGGCCATTACACAGTACATAGCAGGGACACATATATAAAATTATCTCGGGACAGGAGAATTATTGTTAAACACATCCAATTAAGGAAATTATCATTATTCCAAGATCTATTGATTAAAATAAACTTTAAAGTTAACTTTGCTAGTGAAAAAACTCTTATAAAGAACAACTGCCATTTTGATTTTTCTTTTCATAAATCAATAGGGCACACATAAATAAGAAGCTTTGTAATATATCAAAAGCTTCTTTCCCTCCTAAACTGATAATCCATTCTCCAAATTCTCTATTCACTGGTAAAATCTGTCTTCAGAGACTACAGGTTTCATTACTGACATTAGACATGACAGCTGGTGCTCATAAAGTTCTATGGAGAACTATAGTTGCCATTTCAGGACTTGAAGTAGAATTCCAGTGTTTGCCTTTAGCTCTTTCTTTCTCATCCCACTCTCCTCTTCATAGAATTTTAAAAGCAGCAACTAACATGAGTTCAACAAGAAAAGATTTTACAGATATTACTCATGAGATGTGAGTGCGAGATCAGTCCAGGAGAAGAAAAGCAGATTTCTCTGATAATATAAATTACACAGTTGTTTATTTTCATGGGTACTATTGATTTCATGAAATAAAAATTAAAATTATGGTTAGTCACTAAGCTTTCTGTTAAATAATACCACTGTTTCAAGAGCATGTGATCCATAGAGACTCTCAGACAAATACTGTGAAACATCTAAAGCATCTAATCCATATTTGACGTACCCCTGGGTGCAATCCACATTGTTAACCTATTCCTATTAGTTAAACTACAATCAATTTTTTTACATCACACTTTTTTTATTATTGTCTTTCATGAGCATAGAATGTGGTTTGAGGTATGATAACGTTTGAACGAGGCATCTCCCAGAAAGAAGAATTCACATAATTTATTCAACAGGAAAGTACTATAAAATGCATATTTCATTACTGTGCATTTCCATCAGAGAGTATCTGTTCAGCAGTGAACTGCTCTGAATAATATAAGTTAAATATGTGGTTGTGCATACACAAGATTAAAGGAATAATAAACTTCTCCACATGGGAACAGGGGTGGAATATCTGGATTCCATACTAAAATAAGAACATTACAATAGGATATGATTGATTCTTATCACTAAACCCTTCTCTTCTACCCTAAAATTGTATTTAAATGGAACCTGTCACCCCTTTGGCCGCTCTAACTGCGCATGCGCATGCGCAGTGCGGGTCTTGAAGCTTACAGAGCGGCGCGGGTGTACCACGTCACCCGGAGCTGGAAATGACGCGATTCGCATCATACAGCCCCACACTGCGGCGCCCGGCCAGAATAGGAGAGCGGGGAGGCGCGCATTTGAATGTGAGTTGCAGATCACGCCTATTGAGGTGTGATATTAGGAAGAGGGGCAGCCTGCCTGAGTGACTATGCATACAATAGTCACTCATTAACATCACTAATGAGGTAGTTTAATAAAGTTTATTTTAATTTTCAATATATGCATTTAGGAGCTAAAAGGAGTGTAGGATAAGTGTTACTATGCTCTAGGGACAGCTTTTAATAGCTTAGGAGGTGTTTTGGGGGTGACAGGATCCCTTTAAGTGCTGCACACACCTTTAGGTTTTTTCACCTGTAGATTTTGGTGCAGAAAAAAGAAGCAACATGATCATGTTTTGTGCACATTTCTGTGCATTTTTCTCATAGCCTATATGGTAGAAACACATGGGAAAAAAACTCATCTTAAAACGTACCTGAAATGCTAAAACAGCAGCATTTTTTCTTCAGCATTTTGCCTGCCTGGAGATGTAATTTTTGGTGCAGAAAAAACTGCTAGGTGGGCACATAGCCTTAAACAGTTTGTGGACGGTGCAGAAATGATCGTACTCTGTTACATTTGCTAACAAAGCAGCAGACATAAGTGTCAAATTGCGTTTTCTCCATAGCCACCTTAAACAAATTCCTCTCCAATCTTGGAGATATGAGTAAAGGAGAAGGAGAATGTTTTCACCAAGACATCAGTACCATGGAACATAGATGTCAAGGAAGATGGAACACAAACATGATGGCAGACTACTACTGCTGGTGTTTACAGTGTGTTAAACCTCATCATAACTATTCCACAGCATCCGAAAAAAGAACATTTCATCCTAACAATTAAAAGTGACACTACTGCTCTCTTGGTTAGATGATGGACTTGTTTTATGTGTGAAAAAAATATATATTATGTGCTACCTCTTCTTCAGAATTTCTTATAAATCCAGATATGTGACTTTCAAACCACTAAACAGAAATTTCTCATTTGTGAAAAAATTTGATATACCGCATATTTTCTACTTCATATTTGGAATCAGCACTTTTCATTTTGGGTGAAATTAGAAAAAATACTTAGGTCAGCAGATTTTTTTTGCAAATGTAGACTAATTTAATAAGTTCCATAATTGGATCTGTACAAAAATGTTCCTGTGCTGAGATAACTCATAAATGTGCCACTTCTATGTTCTGTATTATGGCTGCGTCCGATCATGCAGAGCTGCTCCTGTTCATGATTGCCCTATACCACAGCTACTGGCCGGGGGTAGGGGGAGCATAAACCACTTATGAAAAGTGAGTATACAGATGAAACAGCAGGAGATCACAGCTGCTTCTTTCTGATACAACACATTTTCTTTTCCTGATGTAACACATTTTCCTGTCTGAGGTAATACCGGAGTGAATATTTCTGCCACAATTTCAGTCCTCAAAATCATGTCAGTGGCATAGGAGCTTCTGTGACCAGTGAGCTTATATGTCATTGACTTGATTTATGATGAGCTTACAGGACTAGTGATATGGAAGAAACACTCCTGTGATAAAGCAAACAGGGATATGTGGTACCTTATGAAGCATTAATTGTGAGCTTCTCCTGTTTCATCTGTATACTCATTTTTCATAAGTGACTTTGCTTCCACCTGTGGCCAGAAGCTGTGCCATGTGCTGACCATGAACTGGAACAGTCCTGCATGGTCAGCCGCAGCCATAGCACAGTACATAGCATTTATACGTTTATTTAAGTAGTTATGCGCATACCTACACAAACAAGGATAACAAGAGAAATAAATCCTACAACACTGCAGCCACACCCATACCCTACTAGTTCTTACGGCGACTAGAAGATCCCTAGATGCAAAACTAAAAACCACAACTCAAACTGTTTCTTGTTCCTCCTGAGGAACAACTACACAAAAATTAATAAAAGAGTAAGTGTGCAGAGATATACGGCGTCTCAAGAAAGGAAAACTTAAGTCATGTGCACAAGAAGGAAAAAAGGAAAATAATAAATGACAGAAAAGGAAACCTCCCACCAAACTAAATAAGGACCAAAGAAAGATGTTGGGTAGGTAAATGAGCAAACACAGAGCAGAACACAGCTAGTCTCTAACAGTCAAAATCCCTTAGTTGCAGTGCTGGAACTTGTTAGTTCAACTCCACCTTGAAATATAGTCAGCAAAGAAGGCTAGTGCAGGATGAGTGTAAATAGCCCAAACCAAGCAGTGATAGGAAGTGAGAAACTCCTGACTAGCAGCAAAATAAAGGAAGAAAAGCAAAGAGAACTATCATCAATTGGACACAGTCTGACCGAGCTGTCACTCAACAAGGAAGGAATACAAGCACACAGCAAGAGGTCCCTGTATCAAGTCCAGAAAAAGAGACATGTCATCAGCAGACAAGCATTTTACTAACACAGCTAATTGTGGAATTTTTTTATTATTCCAAGATCTAACAATTAAAATCTACCTTGTGCAAGGGACACACTGAACAGACCAAATACAATACCGTGTTTGGTCCTGCTGTGTCAGGATACTTTATATAGGTTGAAAACATGACTCAAAACCTGTATTGGGTGGATTATTGGCCACAGGTAATTATTCAATCTTTAAACAGATTTACAAGTTTAAAAACATCTGCTTAACCATTAAGCCAGCTAACTTAGGCAGTCAATGACTGCTCAAATGACTCCAAATTACAGCAAGCTAGGACCTCATAGATGCCTGACCCAGGGCTTCATATAGTTAAAAGACATACAACCAATGGGATGGGGGCTTCTCACTGTCCACACTAGTAAGAGAACACTGTGACTTCACCCTTTCCCACTCTTTCCCCTAAATAAATTTTACAGACCACAATGATCACTTTCAATTCCACCAATAGGAATAGGTCTTTCTCCCTCTCAAACTTCCCTTTAACCCTTTGCAGTCCATTGCTCTTTTCTTATGTGGAAAATGCTGTTTGATCTGGGTTCAGCATGTTATAGAGAAAGACGAATTGAGCAGATATGTAGTTTTGAGAAAAAATATGTTTTTTTTATGACTAGGAACCACAAACCTATGGCTTGGGGGCCATACGTGGCTCTAGGGACCATAATGTGTGGCTCCCAGCTGTCTGCTAACTTCGTGCATTAGCACCATTATATTCAACTTTTGTAAGTCCAAACAGAAGATCTGTAAGTGTATATACTGGCATTGGTATTGAAAAGATAGGTAAGTGGTAAACTGGACATAAAATGATACTGTCAGAAAAAGGAGGTTCTTAAAGCTGGATGCAATGGTCTGATGGGTGTGAGTGATAAAACAATATTGAATGAGGGTAAGGTAGGAATCTCTATATACTGTATACTGCTTTGGTTCGATTTTTACGGTTGAGAGGTTTTGGCTGTCATTATACTGAAAATTAGGGCTGAGTGTGTCATTTCTTTACGGGAGATATGATCTGAATGTCGTCATTTAGGGGGAATTTGGATGTGGCTCTTAAGGTAAGAACGGTTGGGGATCACTGCCCTAGATATACCAAAACAGTTTTTATGCATGGTCCCTGACATTTAACATGACCTCTTACACAAGACTGGTGCAGTGAAGGATACAGATGTGTTCATGATTACACTAAAAAAATGTACTCAACCTCAGGAAGGACAATAGTGAAACAAACTTGATGGTTGCACACTAGATTGTGGAACAAAACTTGGCGGTCAAACAACAGCCATAATTCAAAGCTTGACATTTACACTTTAAGGGTACGTTTACATCTACGTATAAAAAATGAGTCCAATTTTCATTCAGAAAAGTTGTTCCATATGTCATGCAAGTGCTTGGAAAGTGTGCAATTTTTGTCTCGCCTAGCATCCATATGAGATGCATACAGTATCTGTATGCAATGCAATTTTATTCTCAATAATTATTATTCTACAATTATTTACAGGACCATTTACAGTGTTCTATGTTACAGAATGGTAATATATCAGTAAAAAATGGATGGCATACAGATGGACACTTGCATTGGTGAGTTTTGGCCATTTTTTGCAACCATATGCAGAATGCTGCAATATTTTCCTCAGGCCAAAAACAGCTAAAAAAAATCACGGATGAGAACTGCCTTATTGTTTAACATTGTGCAAGTGCAATCCAATTTTCTATCAGCTTGCACTTGGTGTATTTATACACAAATGTGAGCGAACCCTCATGCTAAGCATTAAGCTTGGTGGTTACACATCAGCACGGTGGCATTAACGTGTAACCACCATTTTTACTTAATAATGTAGAGGAAGTGACTTTAATAAACTTTCAAATATACTTTATAAGAGAATTCTAGTTAAAAACCATTCATAAACCATCCACAAGATATACCCACTAGACTGTGTATGAAGCAGACATACTAGTCTGCTAGTATTCTGAATGAATTAGAATATCATCAAAAATCAATGTAATATTAACGTGTTTCAGGGTGTTTCTGGGAGCCCTGAAACACGTTGACTAATAAATCAATACTGTATTCACTCTTTGATGTCTCGTGGAATACAACAACACTGTTTTTAACCCTCCATCCTCCCTACTTAAATTTTCTGAAATAATGACCTTTGGGTTTTCATTGGCTATAAGCCATAATCATCAACATTTACTGAAATAAACATTTGAAATAGATGACTTTGTTTGTAATGACTATATATTATATATGAGTTTCACTTTTTGTATTGAATTACTGAAATAAATTAACTTTTCATTGATATTCAAATTAATTGAGAAGCACTGGTATGGTAATTCTCAGTCAGATCCGTCTTCAAACTTCTCACACTGAATATGAGGCATGTAACCATACAAGGGCCTGAACAGCATCCCCACTCCTGACTGTAGCTGATAAAGTGACAATGTATCAGATTACTTCAAGATACAGCACAGTGCTGAACACTGCCAGAATGTCTAGATCAGTGCAAACTCTTTCCATGGCACAAGCTTCTGATCTGTCATCTGGCTCCACACAGCTCAGTCACAATCTCTGTTAACCCCTTCTCTGCTGGCACATCACACTGCTCCCTATCAGCCTGCTGGCAGACACTGAGGGACTCTGGCCATGCCCACACAACCATAAATTGCAATTTTTAAAAAATGTGAGAAAATAAGTCATATGACGCAAAACAGCATGATTTTACCTGTTATATGACCCATCATTAACAACCAGTGCAGTATTGTGTTTGTTTTTTAATGAAATTATATTTACACTTTAAGCTTTACAGATTCAGTAAACACAGGCCCAAGCAGTTAAAGATTCAGGATGAATAACTCAGGACACATAACAGTTCATCATGTTCAAACAGATTATCTCACTCTAGTGATAGCTTGTAATGTTACTTACTAATACAAGTCACACCATGACTCTTGGCAGAGGGCACAGTTCTGCTTGCAGTCTCAGGCTGCTACAGGGCTCATGGTCCCAGCCACAGTTAGGGCACGTGCACACGATCAGTGTATGCAGCGTTTTGGATGCAGCGTCTTGCCACTGCATCTAAAACGCTGCGTAGTACAGTACTAGCATAGTGGATGGGATTTCAAGAAATCCCATACTGACTATGCGTAACCCGCCCGCAGCGTCTTTGGAGCTACAGAGCGGGTTGCCGGGAGTCCGCTCCTCTGCAGCATGTTCATTTCATGCTGTGGAGCCGGAACCGGCTCCCATCGGGTGACTGCAGGGAGAATCCGCCCTGCACCCGCCGCACATGGTGAGTACAGGGCGGCTGCGGTGTCCCTGAGGCCACCCGCAGCTTCCCTCAGGTCCGGAGGAGCTGCATTCAACACGCAGCTCCTCCGGACCGTGTGTACGAACCCTTACCTTTACACCTGGCTTGGCAAAGCTCATCTGTACATATCACATCTGCTCAGGTCACAGTTCCACTAATTGACCACACTACATTAACCACATTAGGTTCATGTCAGGCATCCTGCTGCAGACTTGTCATGGCAACTCATGTTAAGGCAAAATACTGTCTACTTTTTAGAAATTCAGACACAATTTTGCTGCTACATGTTTGATAGTCATTGATGAGTGGTCAGTAAACACATGCTACTTCCAGGTATACTTATTTTTAAAGGATTCACTCTTCCAGGCTAGGGTCAGATTAGTGCCATGTATGTGCTAAAAGCCAGCGTTTTTTTCATGTGCAAATGTAGAAAAACTCATCCATTAACGCACCCATAGGCTAGGGTCACACCTGGGAGGCCGCTTTTTTTATGCCAGCGTTAGTGGTTGCAGTTTTTTTCTGTTGCCATTTTTATGCCATTTTAATGCTAGCGTTACCGCATGCGTTAACGCATGGTACATATATGTACCATGCCTTAATGCATGTGTTTCCCATAGACCCACCTTTTAAAAAAAACGCATGCGTTTTTGCAAATGCCCCAAAAACGTTGCTTACCACATTTTTGGGTGCTTTAGCAAAAACGCATAGCATCAAAAGTGTTGCATTTTGATGATGCGTTTTTTGCATGGGAGCCTATGGAAGCATTAACGTTACCATTTTCCACACTTTAGAATTGTGAAAAACGGTAACTTTTAGCGCTTCAATGGCTCAAGTGTGACCCTAGCCATAGGCTCCAATGGGAAAAATGCATTGCCAAAGTGCAATGCATTTGATGCTAGGCGTTTTTGCCAGCGAACCAAAAAACGTGGTCTGCAGCGTTTTTTGGTGCTTTTGCACAAACGCACGCATTTTTTTAACATGAGAGGCTATGGGAATTGCATGCAATAAAAATGAAAAAACATGCCATGAAAATGGCAAGGGGAGAAAAAGGATCCTTTCCAGCATCCTTCCAACAGATGCAAGGTCCCAAATGTGACCCTAGCCTTACTGACACAGTTAAATAATACAGGGCAGTTTGCCTGTCTCATAGCTAGGCATTTCATACTATATACCCGTCGGTACAGTGTAATCACCCACAATTCAATTTCTTGAGAAAACAAGAAACCTGAAACATAACATGTCAAACAATAATCTAGATGCTCCACAGGCTTTAAACAATTAAATGACATTTATTTTTTTTCAGTTATTCCCATCTTTAGACAGTTGCATTGTTCACACTCAATTTGCGTTTTTTTTAGCAGGAAAAAAAACACCTGCGTTTTTCTAAAAGTGGCAAAAAGTGTCCCTTGTGTGTCTGAAAGGATTTGACACTTTTTTGGACTTAGTCATTTTTTGGCCAAAAACGCATGCTAGCGTTAACGCAATTAACGCATGCGTTTCCCATAGGACTCCATGTTAAAAAAACGCATGCGTCTTTGGAAGCAACACCTGCGTTTTTTTCCAGCACCCAAAAAACGCTGCATGCAGCGTTTTTTGGACTGGGGGAAAAAAACGCAAGTGGAGGTGAAAAACGCATGTACACTCAAATGTACCCTGCGTTAACGCACCTGCGTTTTTGAAAACTGCAGAAAAACTGCCAAAAACGCAGGTGAGTGTGAACAATGCCATTGTCAACCTTACATAGGATAGATATGACTTGCTGTGGGGATCCGACCAGTTTACCCAACTGATATCATAATACTGTGGCTGTAAATGCACTGTAAATGTAATGTAAATGCATTCATTCTCTATGGAAATGCTAAAAAAAAGCTGAGTACTGTGCAGGGCTATTTCTGTGAATAGTGTGGTGCTCTGCATGTCTGACCAGTGCTTTATTCAGGCGGGACTTTGCCAAGCCTCATTTTTCAGATTACTAGAGCCCCAGCTTTGGGACACCCACCAATAAGCCAAATTCCACTTATCACGTGGAAAGAAGATAACTTCTAAAGATGGGAGTAACGCTTCAAATGATTCTGTGTTTGAAAGTCATCCTTCATCCATGGGATAGGGGATCAATTTCTAATTGCTGGTTGTTCAAATGCAGGATTCCCCTCTGATTGAATGAACAAGTAATCTGAATGGAGCAATGGTTGATTATGTGCACGGCTTCTCCATTTATTCTTATGGGAGTGGTGAGGCCCAGATGAGTGCAATACTTGGCTATCTAGGTCAGTTCCATAGAATATGAATGGCAAGACAATGCGCATGATTGACCACCAATTGATTTACATGAGGCTCCTCAGAGTCCCAGTTTTTGAGATCAGTGGGGGTTTTCAGGCTTTGACCCACAGTGGTAAGTTATCCATAAGTTATCCACCACCCCACAGACAGGTGAAAAGTCCCAAACTGGACAATATCCTTTAATAGTAGTCATACAATTAAAACCGGCCGTGCACAGCTGCATTAGTAATAAAAGACTTCTCAGCTATTTTTCACTGACTATTACAAGTGAAGTAATGTAGAGCTTCACATGAAGGCTTCCAGTTACTATAAAGTGTAAACCATTTCCCGGGTTACCTCTGATACTGCTCTATCTTTAGATAAATCTTTTAATTATCACTTTTTACTGCACCTCATAATGTTCATCTTTGCATAATGAAACTGATTGCTGAAGCTCATATACATACGGTAAGTATAATTTAAGAAAAACTTTGCTTCACAAAACATCATTTCAATAAATAGATTTATTATGTACAGCGCTGCGGTATTTATAGAGGCTGATGTAAATGGAGAAACGCCCATGGTGTTTACTTGATTTCAGTTTTGTAAACGTAAATGACACAAACTGTAAATTCATAAAATGAATGACATGAATTAAACTAGGGCAAACAGCCTAACATATATTATAGAGATCTGTTTGGTTGAAGAGGTCTTCATGCTTCATAAGCCAATGCATAAAGACTTTGTACTGGCCATCTTGTTCAAACGAAAATGAAATGACCCGCTGGTAAAAATAAATCACTCAGTCATCCAGCAAGGCTCTTACACAAGCAGTGCTTAACATGTTTCAGTAGTTTAATATTCCGAACACTTTAGATGGAAAAACCTATTTAACATATGATCGCATGCTATCAACTGCCTCACTTTGTACCATGTATTGATTTACTTTATTTTAGTGGAATACGTTATGTGATTCAGAATGACCACAAGAATACATATTTAGGTAATCAGAAATTGTATCTAGCAGATGCCTTCAGCTGCATTTACACTGGATGACAATTGGGAATGAACTTTCCTAGCATTGCTCGTTTCCCATTTATTGGCCGATCACCAAACAAATACATAGTTTTTAAGTTTACCTCAAAATTATCATTCTAGGTAGCACATTGTTCTTTGTAAACAGGGTATGTGCTGCCGAAAACATATTTTGTATAAAAGAATGAAAGAAAAAGCAAAGCAAGCTTTCGAGACACTAAGGTTTCTTCTTCAGGCCTCATCAGGTTAGTAACCTATTACTAGCCTGATGAAGAGACCTTAGTGCCTCAAAAGCTTGCTTTGCTTTTCAGTTAGCCATAAAAAAGTATCAACCACAGAAGACTCTCAGATTCTAATATACGGTACTTCAATCTACTGGCTAACACGGTACATATATATATTTTAAGTTATAAAAGAATGATCATGTTAACGATTCTTCTGTTTGTATTGAAGTGCGGTCTAAATTGATAATTGAACAGCTGCTGATCGGTTTGCATGTAGTTGATGGACTGTCATTTATGAGCTGTAGTCTGTCAGTGTATACGCATCCTTAGACCTTGTTTTAACCTCTTAAGGACCGAGTCACTTTGCAGCTTAATGACCAGACCATTTTTTGTAATTCTGACCACTCTCCCTTTATGAGGTAATATCTCTGGAACGCTTCAACGGATCCTAGCGATTATGAGATTGTTTTTTCGTGACATATTGGGCTTCATGTTAGTATTAAATTTAGGTCGATAATTTTTGCGTTTATTTGTGAAAAAATAAAAAAGTTGGCAAAAATTTTGAAAATTTAGCAATTTTCAAATTTTTAATTTTTATTCTGCTAAACCAGAGCATTATGTGCCACAAAATAGTTAATAAATCACATTTCCCACATGTCTACTTCACATCAGCACAATTTTGGAAGAAAAAAAAAATTTGGTAGGACTTTATAAGGGTTCAAAGTTTATCAGCAATTATTCATTTTTCCAGCAAAATTTACAAAACCAATTTTTTTGTGACCACATCACATTTGAAGTCCCTTTGAGGGGTGAACATGACAGAAAACACCCAAAAGTGACACCATTCCAAAAACTGCACCCCTCAAGCTACTCAAAACTATATTCAAGAAGATTATTAACCCTTCAGGTGCTTCACAGGAACTAAAATAAAGTTGAAGGAGAAAATGGACATTTTAATTTTTGTAACAAAAATGTTCTTTTAGCCTCAATTTTTTCATTTTCACATGGGCAACAGGATAAAATGCATCCTAAAACTTGTTGGGCAATTTCTCCTGAGTACACTGATACTGTTTTGGCGCACGGCAGGACTGAGAAGGGAAGGAGCGCAATTTGAATTTTAGAGCCAATTTTCCGTTCAAAAAGTGAAATGGCGCTCCTTCACTTCTGAGCCCTGCCGTGCGCCCAAACAGTGGTTTATGACCACATATAAGGTATCGGTGTACTTAAGAGAAACTGCCCAACAAATTTTGGGATGTATTTTATCCCTTTGCCCATGTGAAACTAAAAAAATGTAGGCAAAAAGAAATTTTTTGTGAAAAAAAAGTGTTTTTTTTTATTTTTATGGATAATTTGTGAAGCATCTGGGGGTTGAAAGTGCTCACTATGCATCTAGATACCTTCCTTAGGGGTCTAGGTTCCAAAATGGGGTCACTTGTGGGGGAGCTCCAATGTGGAGACACACAGGGACCCTCCATACGCAACATGGTGTCCACTAACAATTGGAATTGTTAGCGGACACCTTGTAGGATGTGAAGAGCCCCTATGTGCCTAAACATTGGAGCTCCCCCACAAGTGACCCCATTTTGGAAACTAGACCACCCAAGGAACGTATCTAGATGCATAGTGAGCACTTTGAACCCCCAGGTGCTTCACAAATTGATCCGTAAAAATGAAAAAAGAAACTTTTTGTGGAAAAAAAGTGCTTTTTCATTTTTATGGATGAATTTGTGAAGCATCTGGGAGTTCAAAGTGATTACTATACATCTAGATACGTTCCTTCGGGGTCTAGTTTCCAAAATGGGGTCACTTGTGGGGGAGCTCCAATGTTCAGGCACACAGGGAGGGGCTCTCCATACCCGACATGGTTTCCGCTAACAATTGGAGCTAATTTTCTATTGAAATTGTTAGCGGACACCATGTCGCATATGGAGAAGCCATGTGCCACCAGCACAAGGGCAACTGGTAGAGTTGGGGTACAGCACCAGAAAATGCCGCCTCTAATGAATGCGCTATTTTCTTGGGTGGCTGTGGGTTGAAATTTGCAGCATGGGGGACCCACAACATTTGAGTCTCTCCACGCTGAGGATTCCAGTCAGCCAGCTACCAAGTTGTACATGGCTGGCTACAAATACAGCGAAGGCCTTTTTTTATTTCTAGAACTAATTCAAGAAAAAAAAAGTGATGTGGAGCTCCGCCATATTTTTGGTCCAGCCAGGTACAACTTGGCAGCTACAGACTGCCAGCAACCCCCAGCTGCCTCGTTGTACCTGGCTGCAACCAAAAATACAGCGAAGCCCATTTTTTTTTATTTCTAGAACTAATTCTAGAAAAAAAAAAATGACGTAGGGCTCCGCCATATTTTTGGTCCAGCCAGGTACAACTTGGCAGCTGCAGACTGCCAGCAACCCCCAGCTGCCTCGTTGTACCTGGCTGCAACCAAAAATACAGCGAAGCCCATTTTTTTTTATTTCTAGAACTAATTCTAGAAAAAAAATGACGTAGGGCTCCGCCATATTTTTAGCCCAGCCAGGTACAACTAGCCAGCTGGGGATTGGAATCCTCAGCATGGAAAGGCCCAAGCGTTCTGGGCCCCCCATGCTGTGAATTGCAGCCCGCAGCCGCCCCAGAAAATGGCGCATTCATTGAAGCGCCATTTTCTGGCGCTGTACCCATGCTCTTCCAGTTGCCCTGGTACTGGTGGCAAACTGGGTAATAAAGGGGTTAATGCCAGCTTTTTATTGGCAGCTGGCACTAAGCCCGAGATTCATAATATAGGGCCAATGTTAGACCCGCCATTAGGAATCTCTGGTAAATAGTCAGAAAATACACACATGGAAAAATCTTTTTATTTGAAAAAAAACACAAACAAAATTTGGACTCCATCTTTATTATAAAGATCCGATGTAGTCCACAACGAAGGTCCCACGACGCTCGATCGCCTCCGACGTAGTCCACAACGAAGGTCCCACGACGCTCGATCGCTTCTGCTCAATCCAGAGACTGCAGCAAGGGATCAAGTGTCCTCTTCCTACAATCTCAGGGGTCAGAGTTATGGTGCACTGTATGACAATGATCAGTTATACAGTGCACCATGACTATGATCCCAGAGACTATAACAAGAGGACACTTGATCCCTTGTTGCACCCATCATCCACTCATCATGGTACCTATGCACCCATCATCCACGTACGCACACATCTACGCACGCACATTCACACACGCACATCCACGTACGCACATTCACATGCACACTGACATTCATGCACGCTGACATCCATGCACACATCCACGCACGCACGCTGACATCCACGCACGCACATCCACGCACGCACATCCAAGCACGCACATCCACGCACGCACATCCACGCACGCACATTCACACGCACACTGACATTCATGCACGCTGACATCCATGCACATATCCACGCACGCACGCTGACATCCACGCACGCACATCCAAGCACGCACATCCACGCACGCACATCCACGCACGCACACATCCATCCATCCATTCACCCATCCATCCACCCATCCACCCATCCACCCATCCATCCATCCATCCATCCATCTATCCATCCACCCATCCATCCATCCATCCACCCATCCATCCATCCATCCATCCATTCATTCATTCATACTTACCCAGCGATGAGCCCCTGAGAAGAGGAGGGGCCACACCGGACTGCAGAGGAGGCCTACCGTGCGGGCGGGTGCACAGCGCGTGCAGCCCGCCAGAATAGGTGAGCGGGGCTGGGGACCGGGGGCTGGGGACCGGGGCTGGGGACCGGGGACCAGCGGGAGGAGGAGGGGGCCCTGCAGCTTCGCCGGCGGGCGCATAAGCCCGCCGGCATAGGTGAGCGGGGCTGGGGACTGGGGACCGGGGGCTGGCGACCAGCAGGGAGGAGGAGGGGGCCCTGCAGCTTCGCCGGCGGGCGCATAAGCCCGCCGGCAGACAATCCGGGCAAGGTGGAGGGTGGGGATGCACAGGACAAAGGGGGGGCTGCACAGGGGACGGGGACAGGACACAGGGGCTCTGGACACAGGGGGCGGGGACAGGACACAGGGGGAGCTGGAGGATTAGTTCATGGCCGGCGGGTGCGGTGCGGGTTAACAGGGGTGCCCACACCTCTGCCCCTAACCCTTGGCTGTCACTGACAGCTTTTAGATTTGAGCTGTCACCGTTTGTTTACAAGCAGTGACAGTTCAAAGCCATGACGAGTATACTCGTCATGATGCGGGAACTGACAGCTTTTCATGACGAGTATACTCGTCATTAGTCGTAAAGGGGTTAAGTTACAAATCCAAATGGACGGTGTTTTTGCGGTCGGCCCAAACTGTATGATGAAAGGACCTCAAGGGATCAAAGGTAAATGGTGCTTTATTCGATGCATTTCAGAGCATGTCCCCTGTTCTTTCTTCAGGAATACAACCATTATCTAATTATTCCTTGTGGTCCCTTTCATCATACAGTTTGCGCGGATCGCAAAAACACCGTCCATTTGGATTTGTTACTGACCACCACCGGGTTATTGTGGAGTGTGGATCCTGCAGCAGTTGTACCATATGCTGGTTGTGGGTCTCACAACCAAATCAGGTAAGCAGTGACATTTGTCACTATTTGTATAATGTCAAAAAGGATAAGACCCTATTGTGCTTTTGTTTCCTCACTTTCAGCTATTTTTTTGAAAGCTAGAGACATACCTGCAGATAGATAGTAAATACTTATATATATATATATATATATCATGAATAAATCATAAAGATCCACTCTGGTGAGTGCCGCTATTCTTTTTTCTCCACGAACTTTGATGAAATGTTGTATACATAGCGTGCAACACTATAGAGTCTGTGACCTCTGGTCAAGCTTAAAATAGCGGTCCAGTCTATACACACCTGACAGTGCCCAGATTACTGCTTTTTCTCATACATATATATTCTATATTTATTCATTCATTTATATAGCACTATTAATTCCATAGCACTTTACATACATTTGCAACACTTTCTCCATTGAGGCTCACAATCTAGACTTCCTATCAGTATGTCTTTGAAGTGTGGGAGGACACCGGAGTGCCCAGAGGAAACCCAAGCAAACACAGGGAGAACATAAAAACTCCTTGCAGATGTCATCCTTGGTGGGAATTTAGCCCAATAAACTAGATATCCACTATCCCAAACAATATATATAGAAAAAATAGAGGCAGCACTCCAAAATATACAAAAATAAACTAGGACTTTATTAGTCCATGTGTATGGCAACATTTTAGTGGTGACCCACCTTTCTCAAGCCATGAGAAAGGTGGATCACCACTAAAACGTTGCCATACACATGGACTAATAAAGTCCTAGTTTATTTTTGTATATTTTAGAGTGATGCCTCTACTTTTTTTATATAGATAATAGATAGATGATAAATATAAAGATAGATAAATAGAGATATATAGGTGATAGATGGATAGATAGATAGATAGATAGATAGATAGATAGATAGATAGATAGTCAAAAAATAGGAAACAGCACCAATTTCACCTACTGTTGTGCAGAGTTTTTTTACAACACCCATTGCAGTGTCCATGTATAGAGTAAAAAAATAAAAAAAAAACAGCACAGGATATAAAAAAAGTGGACCTTTATTGCCTGTGGCATGGCTAGCTGGCGACGTTTCGGACATTGAGTCCTTTCTCAAGCCAAGGCTTGGGAAGGGACTCAGTGTCCGAAACATCCCCAGCCACACCACAGGCAATAAAGGTCCACATTTTTTGATATTCTGTGATTTTTTACATTTTTTTTACTAGATAGATAGATAGATAGGATTATTTAGTGTACAACTAACACCAAGAATAACACCAAGAATAACATTCCTGGATTTAATTTACAGCATGAGGAACTAAAAGTCAGAACAAGCCATTTCTCTAGTGTCTTATGCTGCGTAGATATTTAACCTTGTAATGATAGAAGTATTGAGCCTCAGAGTCGATAGGTACGGCTGAGAAAGAACCTGATAAGTGAGTGTTTTGGTTCATTGTCTGTGAGCACATTGAACAAGAGAGAGAGAGATCTGACAATGAGAAAAGTTCTAGGCCTAGTCAGCCGACAAGAGAATGTTTACAGAGAAAAAGATATATGTTCATAAGGGCTTGCTCACATTTGCGTATAACTTGGACAAGTGCTATTCAATGTTTTAACAGACAGCATTCGCTCCAATGTTATACTATGCACGGATCCTGACTACCATTTGGTATGAGAAAATAAATTGCTGCTAGTTGTGAATGGTATCTTATCTCGGATGGCGAGCACCCATTCAAGTCAATGGGTGTGTGCAAAAACATTAGACTGTACTCGGATGACACCCAATATATGCCGAGACAGGAGGAGATTGAGAATTTCAGCTCTCCTTTACCACACATGTACTGTCATTCTCACGAGAGAGAATCGGATCACAATAAAATAACACTCTACTCACACTAGCAGCAGAGTAGCAGCATTTGATTCTCTCAATTTAGGGAGACATGGGATGCTACACGCCAGTGTGACCCCGGCCTGATGCACAAACTGATCTCTGACTGAAGTTGTTTGTGGATCGGGAAGCATGTACCAAGTGATAAACATTCAATTAATTTGGAACCCACTTTTCCTAATAATGAGAATGGGTGTTAAGTAACATAAGAGGTGTAGAGTAGAAGGGGCAGAGACTTCTTTGTTCGTTGCTGCATTCATTTTCTTTCCAGATTCATAAGCATTCTAGTGATACTGTGTCAGAGGAGAGCAAATATTTTCTTTCTGCAATTTCATGCAACAGAACATATGTTAAATGTGACATCAGCATTCCCATTAGCCGGAGCTAATGAATTCTTGTTTCCAGTCATGTCACACATTAGTACTGTGTAGTAAAATCCCCCTTACACACTAGCTCATAGCGAGGAATATCGCTTCAATGGAAGCTGCACGTAGTCTATTTGCTTTATGTAATCTCTCAGAAAAAAAATATATTGAAAAGGAATCAGTTTCTATTCAAATGCAGATTTCTATAGCAACTACAGAATCCACCTGAATCTAATTATCTGCTCCGACTATGCAACCTAAGAGAGGAATGAATAAGCATTTCATTGGTGTATGTGCTGGGTAACATTTAACTTTCCAAAGCGAGCCAACTAAAATGAAATGAGAAAAGTGAATAGAAAAAGCACTCTACGTAAAATCTTAAAATAAGGATCCCAAACTTAGGTGGAAAAAAAGACATTTATAACTGTTAAACTAAAAGCAGAAAAGGACTATAGAAAAAAAATCATCATGAAGAAAATTATTTATTATACAGTAAGTACAGTCTATAACAAAGGTCTGCATATACAGAGAGAAAGACTTTGTTACCCACTAATATATAATAATCATGACCCATCAGAAACGGTTCTTCAACATGGATCACCTTGTGTGAAATTGTTACATGATACAGAATTCTGTCTTTGCTAATACTTTCCTGAAATGTAATTACTTTTATTGACAATGCAATGCTATCTTCTAGTGACAGCATCAAAGACAAATTATCTTCATACCGATGAGTCCACCCTTACTTCTGTTACAGAATCAATAATAATAATAATATTGCCACCTGTTAGCAAACTCTTGACAGTCTACAATTCACATCACAACCACTGTGAGTTCAAAAACACATTGGAAGATCACAATTTCCGTGCGTGTACCTACCTAAGGGTATGTGCACACAATCCAGAGGCACCTTTCATTCATCCATGCGGGAACCCAAGGGTGAATGAAGGGTGAACACAGCCGTCCTGTGACCTGGATCTGCATTCGATGCAGGGCGGCTTCTCCCTGCGTTCACCCGCTGGAGATTACTTCCGACTCCACAGTATGAAATTAACATGCTGTGGAGATGCGGAAGCACGTCAACCCACACCACAACTGAAAACTCGCTGCGGCAGGGAGAAGCATTGTGAGCATGAGATTTCTAGAAATCCCATCCACTGTTCTGGTACTGTACAATGCAGCATTTTGAACGCAGTGGCAATACACTGTATCCAAAATGCTGCAATTCCTGACCTTGTGCACGCACCCTAACAGCATAGTTTTTTCTCAAGCAACATGAAAATTGAAACAAAATTTAAAAAAAATTCTTTGTTTTCATGACTCAAAATTTCGGCATGTCTCAACGTTCTCCTAATTTTCAAATAAATTATTTTTTGTGGAGAAGCATGTAGGGTGAATTCCCCAGGTAAGATACTGCACAAGATTGGGCCTCTGTACAGAAATTGGTATGCAATGAAAAAAACTTGACTTGCAATTTTCTATATGTGTCTGCTTCATCATTATTTTTAGGGCAAATAAAAATTTTGAGGAGTGGCAGGATTTTGAGGGTGTTTTCCCCCGAGTAGGACGCTATGCAGGGTTCAGCTGTAGTGCATAGATGGGCGCAAAGACCAAGAATTGTTATAAAAACATATAGAAAGAAAAGACAATTCACTTTCTTGGCCTGCACTAACCGAAATGCTCATCCTTGAACCAACAATATAAAGGAGTTGAAACCCGCAACACATTTCCTCATCGGACCCATGTCTTTGACAAATATAAAAACCAAATGTACTATGGTACAGTTGTCTCTTACACTTGAGAAAGATTCCAGTCCAGCATGGAAACGCGTTAATAAATTAAAAAAAAATACCTATTTATATTGTTGGATAAAGGCTCATTGTTTTGGCTAGCGTTGCCCAAAAACGTAAATTATCTTTTTTTTTCAAGCATTCTGGTGAATTTCATCCCCTAGCCACAGGACAGCAACAATTATTATTGAGCTTTCATACAACTCACTCAGGTGAACATATTACTTGGATCTACATCTTTTTATAAAAGTACCACACCATGGTCTGGGGTACTCTATTTACCCTCCAGTTTTTAGCCATTAAAAATATCAAGAATCTATGACTCCAAATATTCATTATGTCTCTGCTTTAACATCATTTTGGTATTAAAAATATTGAGAGGGGGGAGCAGCTGGAATGAATTCACCAAATAGGACCCTGTACAGGATCAGGAACATGTGCATGATGGGGACAAAGGATAAACATTATTGTAATTTAGCAAACCAAAATTCTAGCTATTCAATTAACTCATTCAAGATGTAATGACATAGAGGTAAGTCCTTAATCACATCCCTCCCTTTGATGCAAGCTCACACACTGAGTTTGCATCATTCCCTGCACATGCAGGTGATTTCAAACAGCGAGGCGGGATAGTGCTATTCCTCGCTGGCATCAATGTGTTGTTATGACAGCCAGGGGTCCTGTGAGGTCCCCTGATATTGTGATGACTCAGTTCCTGTGAATGCCCAGCGAGCACTTGCATACACAGAAAGTGATCATTTGTGTTGTACAGAGCTGTGGATCATCACAGCTTTGTACAGCACAAGTGATATTATGTAGTGTTAAGGCATTCTAAGGGGCCAACGAAAATAAAGTAATGGTTAAAAAAGTTTTTAAAATATGAAAAGTATTCTAGGAGTGATACCTTTATCGGCCAACCAGAGACATTTCTCTGATTAACCGATAAAGGTATCACTCTAGAATACTTTTCCCATTTTTTGAGGACATAAGTATTTACATCGATTTACAATATTATTTTGTATTACACATAGTAAAATATGAAAAAAAGAAAAAAACTGAAAGTTCAAATCACTCCTCTTTTGCCTCATTGAAAATAAAACTATATATAAAAACATACATATAATTGGTATCGGCGTGTTCAGAAATGCCCAATCTATCAAAATATAAAATCAATGAAACAGATCTGTAAGCTGCATAATGGAAAAAAAAAAGTCCAAATGTCAAAATTACGTTTTTTGGGGGGTCACTGTAACATTGCAATAAAATCCACTAACAAGCAATGAAAGCATCGCATCTACCGACAAATGGTATCATTAGAAATGTCAGCTCAAGATACAAAAAATAAGTCATCACACAACCCCAGATTCCAAAAAATGAGAATGCTATGGGTCTTGGAAAATGACATCAAAAGCACAATTTTATTTATTTACTTATTTATTTATTTTTTTAAACATATAATGTTTTTTTCACCACTCAGAAAAAAGTAAAATAATACATGTCTGGTATCTACAAACTTGTAACGATCTGAGGTATCATACTGACAGGTCAGTTTTACCATATAGTGAACATGATGAATAATTTCACTTTCTTTTGCAATTTTACCACACTTGGAATTTTTTCCCATTTTCCCGCACATTATATGGTAAAGTGAACAATGTCAATCAAAAGTACAACTTGTCCTGCAAAAAACAAGTCCTCATACGGCTAGCCTGACAGAAAAATAAAAAAGTTATGGCTCTTGGAAGAAAGAGAAGAAAAAACAAAAAATTGAAAATCACCCAGACGTTAAGGGGTTAATGCAATTTTTCCTAATTTTTTTTGTAATATTTTTTGATTCATGTTAAACTGTTAATTAAAATTCTCTGCAGGACTGTGCCCTGTGCAGGGATGGGCACAAGGGACAAATGTATTTATTAAATATAACTGTTGAACTTCAATGACACCCAATTTCTTTTCAGTCACAGCTTCTTTCTCATTTTTAGTGAAATTATTTTTTTCGATGGAAGCACCAACTGTTGTGAATTTGTTCACTACAACCTCGCACAAAGTTAGAGCATAAAGTGAAAAATAGTTGTAACTTAGCAAATAATAATTTCTTGGTGTTGTATTAATACAATTTTTTGAACAAAATGTACATTTTTTTGTATAGCTAATGATAGTTGGAGTAAGGTGAAGCTTTCTAGTTGAAATCTCCATAGGATTGCCTTAGACCAGGGGTGGCAGCTCCAGACCTCGAGGGCCGCACACAGTCCAGGTTTTCTGTATATCCTTAGCATTTGACAGTTGATAAGTGAATCTCCTGCACAGGTGACAATCCAACAGTCAAATGGTGAGGATATTCAGAAAACCTGGACTGTGTGCGACCCTCGAGGCCTGGAGTTGCCCACCCCTGCCTTATACTGTGAAGATAAGTGGCTCCTGTGATGTTTCTTGCTCATACTCCCAATATTCACAATGAAACAAATATCAGGTAGCTTAGTAGACATATGGATCCTGCTCAGTGCTTTTGGGTACCTATTCAAGAGGTGGAAAATCGATTCTAAACACTTAATTTGGAAATGGGTCTCTATTTCAAGGATTTTAGGTTCAATAGAATTTAATTTACAGTAATGGCTAATTTTTGGGTGAGAGCCGCGCTCTCCTACCTGGTGCTGCTGGGAGAGCCGTGCCGGATGCTTGTAGGAGTCGGAGGGGAGGGCGGGATCAGGCAAGGAAGCAGAAAGCTCTCTGCTTCCCTTGCCTGACCCTCCTCTCCTTTGACGGCGGCTTGTGGGGGTCGGCTGGGGCCCCCTCCAGGCTTGAAGGGGCCCCCTATCCGGTCAGGGCCCTGGTGCAGCTGCACCAGCTGCACCACGGTAGTTCCGCCCCTGATCTAAATCATAGTTCTCTAATACAGGTTCTTCATTCTGCAATTTCATTTGATTGCACTAACCCAGAAGGATGGAGAGTAACCACTCTGTTTTCTATGTTCTGGACACCATGTTACTCAAAATAAGTTCTATCATAAGTTGAGAGGATACACAGATAAAGAATAAAATGGCTGAAATCAAGACCAGGACCCTTTGCTCATTATTTATATAATGCATGGTCAATTAGGTTTGTTGAAGGTTATATATCAAGGTAGCTAAATTCTGAATTGGCCTTCTTGCAGGAAAGTTAAATCATTATCATTGACTTACTGGCAATGATATGATGGTGTGCATGCCTGATTCGAAAAGACTGAGATCATTAACATTTTTTATATTATAAAAAGTATAAAAAGCCTCTCTGTGCTGTGTGCCATTTTTTAAAATTATTTATTTATTTTTACATTATTATGATGTCAGTCAATCTGTGAATGGTCCAAGAGCCAATCACAGGCTCTGTCACAGAGAGTGGGCCTCTGTAATTGGCTGCTGGAGTAACCTGAAACCAGGCCATATATTGTAGCATCTAGAAAATGGGCAGATTCCGGGTTACTCCAACAGCCAATCACAGACGCCCATTCTCTGACACAGCGTCTGTGATTGACTGTTGGGTCCATCACAATATATAATAGTGTAAAAATAAATAGTTTTAAAAAATGACATAGCGCTCCACGGTATTTTTGATTATCAGCAGAGATAAAGTGGACAGCTATGGGTTGCCACTCCCTGCTGCATGGCTTTACCTTTGCTGGCAATCAAAATATAGGGAAGCCCAATATATTTCTTTAATTGATTAAATATAAAATAGGCTCCTGACATATTTTGATCACCAGCCAGGTAAAACCAGTCAGCTGGGGGCTGGGATTCTCAGTGTGGTTAGGCCCAAGCATTCTGATCCCCCCATGCTAAAAACTGAAGCTTGTAGCCACCCCTGAAAATGGCGCATTCATTGTAGCGCCATTTCCAGATGCTTTACCCAGCTCTTCCAGTGGGCCTGGCCAAATTAGGCTTACCCACCATTAATTTATAGTAAACATTAAAAAAAACACAACACAGAGACAAATTTTTTTTTATTAGAAATAAAACAAAAAACACTTTTAGAGATTCTATCTTTAATTACCAAAAAAAAACCCTCCCTCCAACGTAATCCACAAGCAGGGCAGCTTCAGCTCTGCTTCATCGCTCTGAACAGACAAACATATGTCCAGAGCTACAAGCAGGCTCAGGCTGAGCTGGGTACTGTGACAATTGAGTTCATAGTTGAGCTATGAAATTGAGTGACCCCTGACATCACCACAAACACTGCTGAAAACTGAAGGGTTCTCGGCAGTGCAGTGAATATCCCGGCAGATATTAAGTAGCCCCGGAAGTGGATGCGGCTGGGACAGCAGGATGGCAGGATGTGCACCGATGGACCCGGTAAATACAATGATAATGTTTAATAATTATATGCTTTCTTTTACAGCCCCTGGACCCAAGCTGTAACACAGATTTCCCAGGGAAACCCGTGTTCAGGATCTATGCACAAACACTAGAAGTTTGGTACAGACCCCAAATTTTACAGTTCAGGTTTGCCCATCACTATTTGCGGCAATTAAATTTGCAGTTAATCACATTTAAAAAAAAAATATGGAACCTAGTAAACTTGACTTTCAAATGATTTGATCATCTCTAATTCTTAGTATATTTGTCGAAAAACAGGAATAAAGCTATCATATAAATACCATTTTTAAGTTTTCTATTTTATATCTACATATCTATGCAAACATTGCATATTATAGACATTTTGTTAATTTGAAGATATTTTTGTGTAATTTTCTGGTATCATATATCTAGAACACTGTGTATATAATATCTTAGTTTTCTTTAAGGCACAATTTTTTTTTCCAGCATTACATTTAAAATGTTTCTAGGAAAATTTCACTTCCCTTGTTAAAAGTAATTACCGTATATACTCGTGTATAAGCCGACTTTTTCAGCCCAAAAATTGGGCTGAAAAGTCCCCCCTCGGCTTATACACGAGTATATACATGTGTGTGCTGAGTGTGACGGGGACGGGGGCTCTGACTGGGGGCAGGAGGAGGCAGGAGGGGGCTGCAGTGACACCGCGCGGTCACGTGGGCCCGCCTCATTGATATGCACGCATCCCCCTGTCCATCCCCAGCAAGGGGATGCAGTGCATATTGCCGGACACAGCCCCTGGCGGCCCCCGGCAGTGGTATACAGCCCCCCCGCCTAGTACCGGGCCCCCATGCTGCGGCACAGCATACAGTAGTTCATACACTACCATCTCTCCCTGCAGCGCGCGGCTCCTCCATGTCCCAGCCAGCATCTTCCTGTAGTGTCATGTGACTGGCACGTCCGCTCGTCACATGACACTACAGCAACAAGCCGGGTGGGAGATGGAGGAGCCGCGCGCTGCAGGAGATGGTAATGTATAAGCTACTGTATGCTGTGCCGCAGCATGGGGGCCCGGTACTAGGCGGGGGGGCTGTATACCACTGCCAGGGGCCGTCGGGGACCATGTATATCACTGTGCTGGGGGCTGCTGTATATCACTGTGCTGGGGGCTGCTGTATATCACTGTGCTGGGGCTGCTGTATACACTTGTGCTGGGGGCTGCTGTATACACCTGTGCTGGGGGCTGCTGTATACACCTGTGCTGGGGGCTGCTGTATACACCTGTGCTGGGGGCTGCTGTATATCACTGTGCTGGGGGCTGCTGTATATCACTGTGCTGGGGCTGCTGTATACACCTGTGCTGGGGGCTGCTGTATACACCTGTGCTGGGGGCTGCTGTATACACCTGTGCTGGGGCTGCTGTATACACCTGTGCTGGGGGCTGCTGTATACACCTGTGCTGGGGGCTGCTGTATACACCTGTGCTGGGGGCTGCTGTATACACCTGTGCTGGGGGCTGCTGTATACACCTGTGCTGGGGGCTGCTGTATACACCTGTGCTGGGGGCTGCTGTATACACTTGTGCTGGGGGCTGCTGTATACACCTGTGCTGGGGGCTGCTGTATACACCTGTGCTGGGGGCTGCTGTATACACCTGTGCTGGGGGCTGCTGTATATCACTGTGCTGGGGGCTGCTGTATATCACTGTGCTGGGGGCTGCTGTATACACCTGTGCTGGGGGCTGCTGTATACACCTGTGCTGGGGGCTGCTGTATACACCTGTGCTGGGGGCTGCTGTATACACCTGTGCTGGGGGCTGCTGTATACACCTGTGCTGGGGGCTGCTGTATACACCTGTGCTGGGGGCTGCTGTATACACCTGTGCTGGGGCTGCTGTATACACCTGTGCTGGGGGCTGCTGTATACACCTGTGCTGGGGGCTGCTGTATACCACAATTCTGGGGGCTGTATACCTGTGCTGGGGTCCACCCTCGGCTTATACGCGAGTCAATAGGTTTTCCCAGGTTTTGGGGCAAAAGTAGGGGGGTCGGCTTATACACGGGTCGGCTTATACACGAGTATATACGGTACCATTCCATGATAATTCCTACTGGGAAATAATGTGTCTACTAAATTACATTTAATAGTAATAACTGAGTTTTGTTCCTTGATCTGTTGCATTTCTCAGCCTCCATTGCATTGATGATTACAATTGAATGCATCTACGGACGTCCACTTCTATACAATGAACTTATCAAGTAACGGAAGTGTTAATCATGGGGCACACTCTGTTCACCACCTAGATGCACCAGGAGTGGTTACTATGACAGAGTCTATTGATGGTGAAGAATGTCACAGGCGGTTTCCAGAAGCAGTGTTAGTAAACTGTTTTGCTGGAAAGCAGTAGTAGATTCATTGTGGTGAAGGTAATGAGTAGCATGCTGCATGTGATAGAGTATAGTGTATAGAGGATACTGTGAGAAATTGGTTCATTACTTATGTGTCAATGAAATCTTTGGCTTGCTAAAGAGAGATGCTAGGGATGTTAATCGATTTACTAAACAATTATACAACACTATATTAACTTGTTTCTATATTTGTTTGGTCCTAAGATGTTTATTTCATGTCTCCTGTGACATTCAACCCATATAGTTTAGTGTTAGCACTACAGTATTGGGTTCAAATCTGACCAAGGAAAACATCTGCATGATGTTTATATGCTCTACCTTGTGTGGGCTGGAAAATGTTTTGCTTGCGGGATAAGCACACAGCATTAGCCCATAAGTAGCAACCCATTCTTATTGTCTTAAAGGGGTCGTCCATTACTCTGACAACCCCTTCAGATTCAACATGTCTCCCCAAAGAAAAATAAAAAAGCCTGTAGTCACCTCCCATGCCAACACCATTCCAGAAATGTTGGCAATTGTGGTTCCAGGGCTCATGTCACATTGTGACATCATACGAGCACAGTGTCCAATCACCGCCAGCTTCTCTATCACCTCCGCCATCCAGCTAAGTTAAGTAACAGGAAGTGAGAACTGCAGCTGCCGCTCACTTCCTGTTAATTGTCCCTGTGTCTGAAAGAGTCATAATGTCACGTGAGCCTGCGATGTCACATGAACCAACACCACTGCAATGGTTTCAGCACGGAAGGTGAGTACAGGCTCTTTTATTTTACATGGGGGAAACATGTGGAATCAGAACGGGTTGTCATAGTAGTGCTCAAATCCTTTTACCCTCGGTCTCCTTCATGAACATGATACACTGTGTGCAGAATTATTAGGCAAATTAGCATTTTGATCACATGATACTTTTTATACATGTTGTCCTACTCCAAGCTGTATAGGCTTGAGAGCCAACTACCAATTAAGTAAATCAGTTGATGTGCACCTCTGTAATGACGAGGGGTGTGGTCTAATGACATCAACACCCTATATAAGGTTTGCTTAATTATTAGGCAACTTCCTTTTCTTTGGAAAAATGGGTCAAAAGAGAGATCTGACTGGCTCTGAAAAGTCCAAAATTGTGAGATGTCTTGCAGAGGGATGCAGCAGTCTTAAAATTGCCAAACTTTTGAAGCGTGATCACCGAACAATCAAGCACCCCTTATTATCGTATTGCACCTGGCCGGAACGTCATATCCGGCCCGCTACATTGTGGGGCTGATCACGTGGGATGGCCCGGCTCCCGGCGCATGCGCAGTGCGCATATTGAAACTGGGCCATCCTAAGTGATCAGCCCCACAATGCACCAGGCCGGATAAGATGCTCCGGCCCGGCGCAATACGATAAAAAGGGGCGGGAGAATTCAAACCAGGAGGATTTACAGGAGGGAATGAAGACGCCCATCAGGGCATGATAAAGAGGGGACAGACAGCAAAAGAGGATGCCCAGGGGGGCTACTAACAGTAGCCCACACCTCGTTGCCATGACAATATGTAAGTATAGAAAGCATTTTATACACCATCCCAGCACACAGTTAGGACAGAGAGGGATAGTTAGATTAGTAATAGGAAGGAGCAGGGACAAGTAGTAACAGCTAGGGGAGCTTAAACTAGGTGACAGGTTCCCTTTAATGTTCTTGTGGCGTAAACCTATCTGACTAAAGAAAAATAAATAATAACAGGTCATAACTAATGATCAGTGAGCACTACCATGCTCGGGTGCTCGGTACTCGTAATGAGCAATTGGATGTTTGGATGGATGTGACTTGAGTAACCGAGTATAATGGAAATTGCTGGGAAAAATTGAGCATTTTTCCAGGAAATCTTCTGAAAAAATGTTTGAGTTCCCCATTGACTTCCATTATGTTTGGGTACTTGCGTCGCACCCATCCGAACATCCAACTGCTTGTTACGAGTTCCGAGCACTCGAGCATGGTAGTGCTCGTTCATCAATAGTTGTAACCAATAGCCTATTTAGAAACATACACATAAAAATGCTATATTTTATCAAATGAGTGATGATTCATGATGCATGCCAGTAACGTAACTTGAGGCTCATGGGCCTCAATGCAAAAGCTCCAACTGGGCTACTAGTTTTTAATAGCAATGATCTTTTTATGTAGCTCAAAGAGACTTTTTGAGCCCCTAGGCTCCAAGGTGCGGGTCCAACTGCAACCCATGCACCTATTGTAGTTACACTCCTGCTGCAAGCTTGTACTTGTCATTATGTAGTAGCAGCCATTTAACTAGATAGCAACCCTGCTTCTATGTACATTCATTTTAAGAAACATTTGATTAAGTCTTACATACTCTTCCTGAGCCCAAGTCTGATGCTAACATGCAGAATGACTTTATCCATTGATGTTTGTTTTTCTTATTTATTCACTAGATCAACCAAGTAGTTAATTTTCATTCTAGATTGCCTTGCAGGCCTGAACATTTCATACTTACAAATGGCTGAATATGCCTTATCCTTAAGTTAGTTTACTTGGTTTCTGTAGCCCACAGAATCAAATTCATTCAGCGCTTTTGATCTGTCATTTAGCCTTCCTTTTAAAATTGCATGGTTTTTGCGTAAATCAATATCTCTAGAGACTGTATTTTCACTAATATATTCCATGTGGCCTCTAATCTGTGAATAATAATTTTGAAATGTACGTCACTGGCCACTGGCAGACCTTTAAAAGCAATCAAATTGTGTTTGTAACAAAATATTTTAACCCTGTGTAACCCTTTTGGAGGAGTCTCACAGTGACAATAAATACTTTATGGAGAGACTGCATGTACAGGCGAATGCAAAGTAAACTGTACTTCTGATGCACATTAGACCTTTTATGTTAAAATAAGAAGTGCTACAATAAAAAAATGTACCAGTAGCTGGGTATGTATAGGACAACCGATTATATTCTTCTACTTAACCTGTCAGTAGAGTTTCAAACGTGTATTTTCTATATTACCGTATATACTCGTGTATAAGCCGACCCGTGTATAAGCCGACCCCCCTACTTTTGCCCCAAAAATCTGGAAAAACCTATTGACTCGTGTATAAGCCGAGGGTGGACCCCAGCACAGTTATACAGCCCCCAGCAGTGTGGTATACAGGCCCCCCAGTGGTAGTATACAGCAGCCCCAGTGGTAGTATACAGATTCCCCAGCAGCCCCAGTGGTAGTATACAGATTCCCCAGCAGCCCCAGTGGTAGTATACAGGAGCCCCAGCAGCCCCAGTGGTAGTATACAGATTCCCCAGCAGCCCCAGTGGTAGTATACAGGAGCCCCAGCAGCCCCAGTGGTAGTATACAGCAGCCCCAGTGGTAGTATACAGGAGCCCCAGCAGCCCCAGTGGTAGTATACAGGAGCCCCAGCAGCCCCAGTGGTAGTATACAGGAGCCCCAGCAGCCCCAGTGGTAGTATACAGGAGCCCCAGCAGCCCCAGTGGTAGTATACAGGAGCCCCAGCAGCCCCAGTTGTAGTATACAGCAGCCCCAGTGGTAGTATACAGGAGCCCCAGCAGCCCCAGTGGTAGTATACAGGAGCTCCAGCAGCCCCAGTGGTAGTATACAGCAGCCCCAGTGGTATACAGCAGGCCCCCAGGGGTACATATAGCAGCCCCCAGGGGGTACCCAGCAGCCCCCTGGGGGTACCAACAGCCCCCTGGGGGTACCAACAGCCCCCAGGGGGGACCAACAGCCCCCAGGGGGTACCCAGCAGCCCCCTGGGGGTACCAGCAGCCCCCTGGGGGTACCAACAGCCCCCAGGGGGTACCAACAGCCCCCAGGGGGTATCCAACAGCCCCCTGGGGGTACCAACAGCCCCCTGGGGGTACCAACAGCCCCCAGGGGGGACCAACAGCCCCCAGGGGGTACCCAGCAGCCCCCAGGGGGGACCAACAGCCCCCAGGGGGTACCCAGCAGCCCCCTGGGGGTACCAACAGCCCCCAGGGGGTACCCAGCAGCCCCCAGGGGGGACCAACAGCCCCCAGGGGGTACCCAGCAGCCCCCTGGGGGTACCAGCAGTCCCCTGGGGGTACCAACAGCCCCCAGGGGGTACCCAGCAGCCCCCTGGGGGTACCAACAGCCCCCTGGGGGTACCAACAGCCCCCAGGGGGGACCAACAGCCCCCAGGGGGTACCCAGCAGCCCCCTGGGGGTACCAACAGCCCCCAGGGGGTACCAACAGCCCCCTGGGGGTACCCAGCAGCCCCCAGGGGGTACCCAGCAGCCCCCTGGGGGTACCAACAGCCCCCAAAAGCTGGCACTGTCCCCCCTTGTAAGGCCTCCCCCTCCCGCTACTTATACATTACCATCCCGGTGTTCTGATCGGCGCCGCTCCTCGGTGCTGCGTCGCCGTCTTCATCCTCCCGCGCTGGCTGCATCCAGGATCTCCGGCGGTCGCGCGATGACGTCATATCGCTGCGACCGCCGGAGAACCCGGATGGATGCAGCGAGCGCGGACGGGAGGATGAAGACGGCGACGCAGCACCGAGGAGCGGCGCCGATCAGAACACCGGGATGGTAATGTATAAGCACCGGGGGGGGCCCTTACAAGGGGGGACAGTGCCAGCTTTTGGGGGGGCCATATGCACTGCTTCCCCCTGCGCTGATTGACAGGGGGAAGCAGTGCATATATAATGAGCGGCCCCACGTGACGGGGCCGCTCATACAGCAGCCCCCCCCGCCTCCTCCAGCCTCCACAGCCCCCACCACACAGCCCCCACCACACGGGTCTACCGTATAGACCCGTGTATAAGCCGAGGGGGGGACTTTTCAGCCCAAATTTTGGGCTGAAAAACTCGGCTTATACACGAGTATATACGGTATCTAATTGCAAAGGATCTAACAGTATCAAAAAGTCAAAGAGGTCAAAAAGTCAAAGAGGTTGGCACTAGTGAGGGGCAAACCTGAACTGTAAAGATTGGGGTCCTTGCTGAACACCTAGTGTACGTGCATGGACCCGAACATGAATCCCCTTAAGAAATATGTGTTATTATACGAGTTCAAGAGAAATGATGGGAGTGATGGTGTGCCACGGTCCGCGCTGCTCTGGGTTCAAAATAACTCACCAAAGAGCCAAACAACTTTTCATCCTCTTTAATCCTCCTTCTCCTACGCGTTTCAGCGCCACACACCCGGCGCCTTCCTCAGGGATCACTCAGGGCACTATTGCGCCTCTTGTCCCCCCCCTTTTATATTTTGCATTATACGGGTTCAGCCACCCGAACAAAGGTCTAGGGGGCTGCAAAAGTAAGCAAAATGGTGATTAAAGCAGGTAAATTATACTTACCAGTCTCCCCGCTGCGGTCACACTGCTTTCTCATCCGCTCATTAAGCATTATGCATATTTACTTGTTCACCTGTCCACCTCTGTGAAAACATCTGTGTTTGGTTACAGTCAGGCTGCGCCCCCACCCTTTGTGCCTATGTCTGTGATTAGTGTATGGCAACCAAGCTGAAGTCATATTGCTGTAAAAATAAATAATTTTTTTCCTTTGCAGCCCACCAGCCTTAACAACCACCATTTTATAACATTAAGGTTCGGGTCCCAATAGACTTATATAGGTTTCTGGGTTCGGGCTCAGGTTTAGGTCGTTTGGGTCCACAACTGGGACCTTTTTTTTTAGAGTTTGTCCATCTCTACAGTGGTAGTCACATTATTTGACTAACATTCACCAGAATCTGAAATGCGCATCTCTGACTCCAAGACATCTCTCATGCTGCACCAGTTTTCTGGAATTCTCTACCCCCGATTTGATAAACACCTAGCCCCCCACATGTTTAAGAATGCTTAAAAAAACATTTGTATAGACAGCATTATTACCTCACTTCACTATCTAACTCATCCCTGTTCCCTTTTTCTATTTTTTTCTCAGAATCTGCTCCGTTCTATTCATCTGTCTCCACATCTTCCATGCACCCAATATCATTTGGTAACTGTATTTGGACGGTGTGAGGCACCGGCCGGGTTGGTATACTGCGACCGGTATGTGCCTCCCTGGGTGCGTCCTCCAGTTCCGCAGGACGTACTTCATCCCAGGTATTAGATGGGATTCCTCTTCTCAGAGCAGAAGGGGTTAAGAGGACGTAGGAACCCTGGGTGTGGTCCCTTCAGTGGGAGTGAGATTCACTCCAGTACAGAGCCTGAGAGTAGCTCTGGAGGATTAGCCAAACAGAGTCCCTGGAAGTTAGAGAAACTGAGCGGCCGTGCTAACACTGCCCTTCCCGGGAGGGAATTGGCTCCGGTAAGGCTGACCGGGCCTACCAGCGGCCAGGAGATATACCGGGCGGTGTGGATTGTGCCGGCTGCGCTCCGGATCTATTGTTTTGGTGACTGTAACCAGACGAAGATCAATAAACCGTGAGTTAAGAACTGTCCGTGTGTGGATCCCTGCTTCCCCCGACACCGCTACACCTCACAACGGGTACTGGCTGATGACCAGGTCATGCACTATCATTTGAAATGCCCTATTAATTATGATGGCAATACAGTACAAGCACTTTTTACTTAAAGGGGTTGTCTGGTCTAAAATGATAATTCTGCAATTACTCTTTGTGACTTCAGACTTATCAATCCTCCCAGCAGGGAATTGCTTCTAAGCCATGAATGGACTTATATGACATACATGTACCCAACCAGAACCCTGCCAGTGGACGTGGCCATCGCTCAATATAAGTGTACTATAAATAGGTCTCTGTGCCTGTCTCCCCTTGTGAGCTCTCTCCTGTCTGTGCTGTCTCTTCCCCTGTGCACTCTCTCTCACTTGTGCCTTTCTCTCCTCTCTGTATGCTCTCAGCCCCTGTGTGCGCTGTCTCTCCCGTGTACGCTGTTTCTCCCTGTCTCTCTCCATGACTTTGCTTCCCCATGCCCCTGCCTCCCCCAAGTCTTCTGCCTCCCCTAAGCCTTGTGCCTCCCATGTCCCTTCCTCCCTGAGCGGTATTTAAATCCTGCGCCAACACTGCATGGCACAGCTGATTGGTCGCGCGCCAGCCGGCGCATGAGCAATCACGTCAGCTGCTAGCGGTATTGAAATGTGGCACCAATACCGCTAAAAGGTGATTGGTCGCCAGCCCGGCGGTGGGTGACCAATCATATCAGCTGCTAGCGGTATTGAAATCTGCCGCCAATACCACTAGCAGCTGATTGGTCGGCAGTCGCTGCTGATTTGCTGGTGGTGGCTGCCGCTCATTTCCCGGCGGCCGCGCTGACCTCCCTGCGGCGGTAGATGAGCGTCCTTCTGCTCCTGCCTTTTGTGTCTCTGCTCCCATTCCCTCTCTCTGCTCCCCCACTTTGTTTCTGTGCCCCCCTCTGCTCCTCACTTTCGTGTCTCTTCCCCCATTCCCTCTCTCTTGATCCCCCCTTCTGTTTCTATGCTCCCCCATTTTGTGTTTCTACCCCCATTCCCTCTTTCTGCTCCCCCCTTCTGTTTCTGTGCTCCCCTCTGCTGCCGCCTCCCGTGTCTTTGCCCCCATTCCCTCTGTCTGATCCTCCATTCTTTTTCTGTGCTCCCCCTCTGCTCCCCTCTTTCATGTCTCTGTCCCCTTCCCTCTTTCTGCTCCCCCTTTTGTGACTCTGCCCCCCAATCCCTATGTCTGATCCCCCTTCTGTTTCGGTGCTCTCCTTCTGCTTTGCCTTCTGTCTCACTGCCCCCCATTCCCTCTGCCTGATCCCCCTTCTGTTTCGGTGCACCCACTCTGCTTCCTCCTTTTGTGTCTCTGCCCCCCATTCCCTCTCTGTGAACCCCCCTTCTATTTCTGTGCTCCCCTCTGCTCTTCCCTTTCATGTCTCTGCCTCCCCTTTCATGTCTCTGCCCCCCATTCCCTCTGTCTGATCCCCCTTTGCTCCCCCTTTTGAGTCTCTGCCCCCCTTCCCTCTCTCTACTCCCCCCATTCGTGTCTCTGCCCCCATTCCCTATGTCTGATCCCCCTACTGTTTCTGTGCTTCCCCTTTTGTGTCTCTGCCCCCATTCCCTCTGCCTGATCCCCCTTCTGTTTCTGAGCTCCCCATTCGTGTCTATGCCCCCATTCCCTTTGTCTGATTCCCCTTTCCCCTTCTGTTTCTGTGCTCCCCCTCTGCTCCTTCCTTTTGTCTCTGCCCCCCATTCCCACTGAGTGATCGCCTTCTGTTTCTGTGCCCCTCTCTGCTCCCCCTTTTGTGTCTCTGCTTCCCCCTTCCCTCTGTCTGATCTGCCCTTCTGTTTCTGTGTTCCCCCTCTGCTTTCCCCTTTTGTGTCTCTGCCCCCCCATTCCCTCTGGCTGATCACCCTTCTGTTTCTATGCTCTCCCTCTGCTCTCCCCTTTTATGTCTCTTCCCCCCATTCCCTCTGTCTGATCCCCCTTCTGTTTCTGTGCTCCCCCTTTTGTGTCTCTGCCCCCCATTCCCTCTGTCTGATCCCCCTTCTTTCTCTGTGCTCCCCCTCTGCTCCCCCTTTTGTGTCTTTGCCCCCCATTCCCTCTGTGTGATCCTGCCTTCCGTTTGTGCTCCTCTTTTGCTCTCCCCTTTTGTCTCTGCCCCCATTCCCTCTGTCTGATCCCCCTTCTGTTTCTATACTCCCACTCTCCTCCCCCCTTTCGTGTATCTGCCCCCATTCCCTCTGTGTCATCTCCCCTTCTGTTTGTGCTCCCCCTCTGCTCTCCCCTTTTGTCTCTGCCCCCCACTCCCTCTATCTGATCCCCTTTCTGTTTCTGTGCTCCCCCTCTGCTCTCCCTTTTGTGTCTCTGCCCCCACATTCCCACTCTCTGATCCCCCCTTCTGTTTCTATGCTCCCACTCTGCTTCCCCTTTTGTGTCTCTGCCCCCATTCCCTCTGTGTGATCCCCACTTCTGTTTGTGCTCCCCCTCTGCTCTTCCCTTTTGTCTCTGCCCCCCATTCCCACTGTCTGATCCCCTTTCTGTTTCTGTGCTCCCCCTCTGCTCTCCCTTTTGTGTCTCTGCCCCCCCATTTCCTCTGTCTGATAACCCTTTCTGTCTCTATGCTCCCCCTCTGCACCCCCATTTTGTGTCTCTGCCCCCATTCCCTCTGTCTGATCCCCCTTCTATTTCTGTGCGCCCCCTCTTCTCCCCCTTTTGCCTCTGCCCCCCATTCCCTCTTTCTGATCCCTCTCCCATTTCTGTGCTCTCCCTTTCTTGTCTCTGCCCCCCATTCCCTCTGTCTAATCCCCCTTCTGTTTCTATGCTCCCCCTCTGTTCCCCCCTTTCGTGTCTCTGCCCCCATCTGTTTCTGTGCTCCCCCTCTGTGTCTCTGCCCCCCATTCCCACTGTCTGATCCCCTTTCTGTTTCTGTGCTCCCCCTCTGCTCTCCCCTTTTGTCTCTGCCCCCCATTCCCACTGTCTGATCCCCTTTCTGTTTCTGTGCTCCCCCTCTGCTCTCCCTTTTGTGTCTCTGCCCCCCCATTTCCTCTGTCTGATATCCCTTTGTCTCTATGCTCCCCCTCTGCACCCCCATTTTGTGTCTCTGCCCCCATTCCCTCTGTCTGATCCCCCTTCTATTTCTGTGCGTCCCCTCTTCTCCCCCTTTTGCCTCTGCCCCCCATTCCCTCTTTCTGATCCCCCTCTCATTTCTGTGCTCTCCCTTTCTTGTCTCTGCCCCCCATTCCCTCTGTCTAATCCCCCTTCTGTTTCTATGCTCCCCCTCTGCTCCCCCCTTTCGTGTCTCCACCCCCATCTGTTTCTGTGCTCCCCCTCTGTGTCTCTGCCCCCCATTCCCTATGTCTGATCCTCCTTCTGTTTCTGTGCTCCCCCTTTTTGTGTCTCTGCCCCCATTCCCTTTGTCTGATCCCCCCTTCTGTTTCTGTGCCCCCACTCTACTCCCCTTTTTGTCTTTCTGCCCCTCCCCATTTCCTCCTTCCCAGCTGTGGCAGCTCCGTGCCTCTTACCGTGTGGCCGTGCTGAGTACAGTGTAGAACTGCACATACCTGTAGTGATGTCATAGTCACGTGATCATTCACGTGACTGTGACATCATCAGAGGTCCTGTAGACTGAGAGGCAATGAGAGGTGAGCCTCTGGAGGCTGTGGGACCTGCGAGGGGGAGCAATGGAGATGGGATAATGCAGGACACCGGGCGGCAGGGGGAGACCATGTGGACTGGTAGGAGCGGGACTGTGGTCGGCAGGGGTAGGGGGTGTCGGGCAGCGGGAGTGCGGTGTTAGTGGCCGCTACCGCTATATTAGAGCATCCATCACTTGGTGTTCCAATATGGCAGTCGCATACTTCCGTGCAGCATGGTGCATTGTGGGATAGCGACATAACCACCGGAAGCTTGTGACACATATTAATGGTGATTACATATTAGATAGAAAAAGCTACGCCCACTAGATGGCTGCACCTACTGCTCAGACATGCCCACTCCGTACACTTGTACTTAGGGAGGCAGCGCCCGTTGGTTGGGTTCTGGCTGGGAACATTTATATCACATAATTGCAGTCCGTTCTCGGCTTAGAATCAACGCGTGCGCTGGGAATATTGATAGGTCTAGAGTCACATAGAGGAACTGGAGAGTTATCATTTTAGACCGATTATCCCTTTAATGTGCTCTCTCCCTATTTTTTTAAAGATTGTAAGCTTGTGAGCAGGGACCTCTCTCCTCCTGTAACTGGTGAACTATGTGTTACTTTGTATTGTCTTTATTGTCTGTATAAGTTCCCTCTTATTTGTAAAGTGCTGACGAATATGTTCGAATATTATCATTATTATTATGTGAGTTATGGGCAATTGGTGTTTTGTATACACTTATTCTTAAAATGAACAAATACAGTATATAGTGTATGTGGAGGAACAATTTTCATTATAGTACCGTTTTAGAAGCCGCCACCTGTGTTCTCATAGCAAGAGGGAAAATTATTGTATACTGCTTGTAAATCATGCAGTTTCCTATAAAAGGGGCTTTATGGTTTGGAAATATCTGTTCCTGGCTCAGTTTGCTTGAAGTAAAAAAAACTACTTCACTCACCCTCATCGGGTCCACCAATGTTCCCGATGTCTGCTATTTTTTGCAGTGCTAGTGATGATGAATTGAGCTCCATAACACCGTGTAGCTCTTGCTGTCAACTCAAGCAGAGTCGCCGAGCTCACTGGTCGGCTGCAGCATTGTCAACATGACATCAGCGTGGCATACAGAGACAGACACTGAATGCAGCAATGAAAACTCCGCACAGCAACTTTAAAACAAACTACAGCAGGGGAACAGGTAGTCATAGTTAGAATGCAGGATCATTGCTTTATTCAAACTAGACTCTCCATTCTTTGGTGGGAACCCTTGTGATCAGCAAGTTATCAAATATACAGTTCATAGAGGACTACTTGTGTTATTCTTACAACTCCTTCAATGGATATAAAATATAAGAAATCTTTATTGATTGCTCTCACCCATAAATCTCTTCACAGTATGGCACCACCTACATCTGCTCCCTCCTCTCTATTAGTTAGCTGCCCAAAACAGTCAAGCAGTCATCTGGGCGGTTAACAGCTGACAGACATGTCACTCCACTTCAGTGATGCCGAAATTCATATAATGCTCTGTATAAAAGGACCTGTTGTGATGTCACCACCATGTGACCATAATGGGCAGAGTTAAGGCATGGAGGACAATGTATACTTAGTACCTCCTATCATAGTCACAATGTCGTGACATCACACTGGTCCTAGAGTATCATATGAATTTTGACATTGCAATAGTTGAGTGACATGTCTGTTAACTGTTAACCAGCCGAATGACTGTTTGGTCAGCTAGCTAAGGCCCCTTTCACACTTGCTGGATCCGGACAGAAAACCGCATCTGCCACATTTGCCGCCTAACAGCTGCACTTTTGGTACACTTGCGGCAAGCCCCATGCATTCTCTACAGGGATTTCATCAAGTGTGGAAAGTGCGGTATTGCCGCGATCCGGCAGTTGCGGCTGTAAAAAAAAAACACAGTCTGCTGTGGTGTTTTTCACAGACGCAACTGCCGCAAGTGCCGGATCGCAGCAATACCGCACTTTCCACACTTGATGCAATCCCCATAGAGAATGCATGGGGCTTGCTGCAAGTGCACCGCAAGTGCAGCCGTTAGGCGGCAAATGCGTTTTTTGTCCGGATCTGCAGAAACGCTAGTGTGAAAGGGGACTAATGAAAATATTTAAGTATCTAAAATGATTAAAAAAAAAAAAAGTTTCTAATTACGTAACACTACATGATCCAGATAACATTGGGGGTATTTTAATAACTAAAAAGGACATGACTGGTTCCCTTTAAGTAACATCTAAATAGCTTATATATATATATATAAATATGTTCACACAAGCCGCCCACAGCAGGAGCCAAAGGAGATATGTCAACTAGAAGGTATTTCACTAGTCATATGTCACTTATAGGTGTCACGTAGCTTGTAGTGACTATGGCAGATCAGACATGAAGATCTGAATTGTCACATATTGCATTCATGATCATGGACTATTGCTATGTATCGCCTGAGGCAAATTTTGACTGATAAATATGATGCTGAGAGATGAAGCATGATGAAATAGAGTAAAAATTGGAATATGAAACTATTTTGCACTGGAAGTTCCCTTAAATATGTGATAAGCAGAATCATTGTCCCCTTGTATTTTAAATCATAGCACAATCAGCACGATGGGTTTATAAGTACGGTATTTGTGAAATGCAGAAAAAAATGTTTTTCATTTTAAGGTTCTGCAACATGAGAAAAAAAATCCATATTTAGTGTATACAGCCGGTTGTTATGTCCTAATGCTATTTAATTAATAAAGTAATTTAATGCAGAGTACACCACAACAATGGACTAATTAAATGTCATTTGTTAGGAGGTAATCCAGAGGAAATCCCCTGATAGGTTACTGATATTTGCATGTATGAGGCTGCCGCTATTACCAACAGAACCGGCTCTTGATTTCCTAATGATTGTTACAATGTTTACATGGGATAATAAAACCAAATTAATAACTACTTTACAACATTCAATATATAAAAGAAAACAGGCATTTTGAGCCAAATGAACTGTTCAATAAAAGTCATATTTGCTCAGTCAGATATGGTATTAAACAGAAATATTGGATAAATTTAATTTATTGCATCCATGGTGCGAATCCTTCATGATAAGGGACCCAGGAGAATTGAAATGTTGATATGCAAGGCATGGATAAAACAAATTACTTTTATCTAATTTACTTTTCTTGAGTGCCCAAAACCTTTTTTTCTTGCTGGTCAGCCTGGTGGATTATGAAATGTGGCCGAATGCCTTCTGTTGTCTATGAAACCTCTCTAGTGAAGTTTTAAGGGTCTAAAAATTAATGTAGAACTGAAGGTATAAACTGAAAAAAATATATTGAAATAGTAAAAAAGAAACACTGGTTTAGAAAAAAAGAAATATGAAGATGTAATTAACCTTAAAATAACTGCATACCAAAATAGTGTGTGTGCCGGAAAGAGTCTAGTTGGATTTGACTGGAAGTATATATATCACGTTCTTGCAGTCATGTGACCGCAGTTCCCGGCACTGACACCAGACAATCCTCAATAGCACACAATGTACATAGAGTGACTTGTGCTAATGCTCAATCTAAGTATGCTAGCTGTAAGGGAGCGGGGCACAAGGCCTTGGTGTGCTTCTGTCGTTATATCGGTAATGGGAGGACTATGGGTGTCATTATGGTGTGTTGGGGTAGGAATCTTGATGTGGCTTAAACCATCTCTCAGAGATGAATGTGGCTCTCAAGATAAGAAAGGTTGGGGACTACTGACCTAGAGCAAAGAAAGAAGCTGTAGATCAACAAGAAGTTGCTAATCTTTATAAAGCTCTTTTGAATTTAAGTTTTTCAGGACAAAATAATAGTATGATGTTTTTGTTATTATTTCCTTTTTAGCCAGTTTGTAAAATGATGGTATGATATTTTCGTTATTATTTCCTTTTTAGCCAGTTTGTATTTTAGTGAGAGAAAAGGCCCTCTAAAAAAGGGATATGCAAATAAAGTAGACTCAAAAGGTGGTTCTCCTGGATCATGATTGCTATATATTTTGTGACTCTCCCTTTAAAAATATCTAGCACAAAATATTTTGATAATTAAGCTGATTTGATACAAAGTAAAAAAAATGAGCTTAAAGCTTATTCCATTTTCTTATCACTTTTATGAGTTTTATTTTGATAATCTCATGAAAGTCAATGATTCATTGTGATGGGCTAAGCAAGATATCATGCAGACATGCCTCATTACTCTCCTCTATCAGGCCTGACCTGCAAGTACCACAACATGTATCAGCATCCAGCAACTGACAATTGCAGCCAATTCCTGGAGATTGAGAAAGCTGCTAGAGGACATGTAACCATTTTAAACTTTATACCATTATAAACCAAAAAAAGGTCTTCTAGCTGCTGCAATGATGACAGTTAAATTACCCACTCAGTGGTCTGTCAGCAATTACCTTTCACTTTGGAAGTGTGGGATTTCTAGAGCAAACTACTATGGTAGCAGCACTTATCCTTACTTAATATTGCAGATGCATTGTTAGTGGTGAAAGGGTTAAAGGGGTGGTCTGAAGTCAAACTAAATTTCCATCTAAGTCCCTATCTATTTATGGCTGTAATCGAAGCTTTTATTAGCATTTATTCTTGTATTAAAAATTCTCCACCATACCCTAACTAAACTAACCACTATTTTATTTTTTTCCCCATTTCCTTTCTGACGATGCTTCATTTGAGAATCCCAGTGCATTCTGGAATACTGAAATGAAGCATCATCAGATCAAAGGGAAGAGACTGTGGTCACTGTCACAGCCCCTGTCCCTTCCCTGAAGCAAAGCGTCATCCAAGATGCTCATTTCAAGGGTTGTGCTCGTCCCTGCTCGCTGTACACTATGCAATCTGCACAGTAATCGCATCCGCTATGTTGTTGGCTCAAATTAATAATAATCTGCCGGAACAGAGTAGTATCAATACCCGGCTTGCAGGAAGCTAGCGCCGCCGCCCCTATTGACATCACTGGTCTCCTGCATGCGGGTATTGACACCACTCTGTTCCCGGCAGATTATTACTTGTCTGAGCTGACAACTGAGCGGAGGCTGTCACTGTGCAGATCGTACAGTGCACAATTAGAAGGGTGGGACACAGCAGGGACAGAGTAGTAGCGAATTCAGTCCCTGAAATGAGCGTTAATAATGAATCTTTATTTCAGGGAGGGAGCATAGACTGTGACATTCACCGCAGTCTCTGCCCCATGCTCTGATGTTTAGTTTGCGCATCCGTGCATGCCTTAAGATTCTAAAACAAAGTGTCATCAAACAGGAAATAGGAAAAAAAATAGAATAGAATTTAGAGAGTATAGTCAAGGAACAGTAGACAATTCTAAATACAAGTATATTAGAAAATAGCTTAGTTTATAGCTCTAAATAGACAGATATTTATATGGAGATTTAAGAATGGATTTTGAAATTAGATTTTTTTCAGTATGCTAATTCCAGTTTTGGTCCATATCAGATTTTACATTCCGTGTTACATCTCATCTTCTCACATGAAGAAAAAATTTAGCTTCTCCGGCGTATAAAATAGTAAAGTATAGACCACTCATGGATGACATCTTATATATTTTCATTTTTCCACTGCACATTTGAAGAGTTTAATCTGCAACATGGGTCAAGTTAAATGTCCCCTTTTTTGTGAGAGATAAAAAGGCACGTTCATTTAATGGGTACATAATTACATGCAAAAATAGCATATATCACATGTAACAAAAAACTGATGTGTGAAACGTATTAGTTTAAATAACAGTAATTCATTTTTATTCAAGATATATATTTTTACACTGCTTCATTTTTTATGTTTTCCACGGGCATTGGTACAAAAAAAAAACACAATAACCATCTGTACTGTTTAATGCATTTTTTGTTAAAGTATTTTTTTTTTTAAGCAATGTGCTTTAAATGTACATTTTAGATTAAACCATGTTGGTGCATTTTTTTTAGCAGAAACACTGTGGTTCCGTTCTTAGGCTGCCTTCAGACTTGCAGATGCATCTGCAGCGTTTTGCAGATGCATCTGCAAGCATCAGCATGCAGACCGCGGCCCCTATGTTTATAATGGTGCGCACGGCGGTCTGCAGATGCTTGCAGACCGCCGTGCGCACCCATTCACTCCTATATGTGATCTGTGCGCAGGCGGATGCCTGCGTACAGATCACACACTCTCGTCCGCACCAGGGACGCGACATCTCGCGTCCATGGTGTGGGCGGGAGTGTGTGATTTGTGCGCAGGCATCCGCGTGTGCACAGATCACATATAGGAGTGAATGGGTGCTCACGGAGGTCCGCAAGCATCTGCAAACCGCCGTGCGCACCATTATAAACATAGGGGCCGCGGTCTGCATGCAGATGCTTGCAGATGCATCTGCAAAATGCTGCAGATGCATCTGCAAGTCTGAAGCCAGCCTTAGAAATGTGATTTTGCATAAGCTTATCAGGTTCAGGTGATTTGCTCGTCCAAAGAATAGGAGCAAGCAGCGCTGTGCTCCATTATGCTTTGTGCCCAGCCCAGTGTGAGCCTTTTGTAGTGTTATTAGCTCACACTGGGGGTCCCTTAAAAAAAAGTAAAATACCCACCCTACCACCCACTTAAGGAGGAAAGTGTTTTGCTTATGGCTGGCTGTATGTGGGCAGACAGCTGAACAACCAATCAGTGAATGTTTGGGTCAACTTAAATTCTCAACTGCATCACTGAACCCGGGCATCCACGGGTTCGTTCAGCAACCAAATCCGAACCTTGAAAAGTTCACTCATCACTAATGGTAACATGTAATTGGGGATTGTGAATAAAGCAGCTCTCACCAACTCTTTTGGCAGGAAGTCCTAGCACTCAATGAACTGAATTCAGACAAACAGTTGTCTGTTAATAAAGTCATGTCTCTTTTTATGAAGCAAAATGTACTGTATTTACTTTTTTCTTACCATTATAACACAAACGATACAACCTCAACAGAGGCAAACACTTATGGATAAGAATGCTGTCTTCCTTTGATACTGGTTGGGGCTTAATATTTGTGAGAAAAGAATGTTTGTATTATGATGGACAACTGCAAGCTCATTGAATCTTAGGAGTTTGCTATTTTAATGGTGTATGATAGGAAACACATTGCTGAATGTAAATATTAATAATAGCATTAAGGCCTGTATATGATATCAAGGACTTATTCCATCCGACATCTGCAATAAAGTAGATTTTTTTTTAACTATTTGATAGTCCATTTTTATCCCTTATTTTTCCACTTGTTTTTCTCATATGCAAGAACAAATTGGAATTACGTTTTCCAAGACTATAATAACCGCTAGTTAGCAATAAAAGCCCCCAAAAAACAACACAAATATGCCACCAGTGAAATATCTATTTTCTTCACTTACCCACTCACTGTGATGGACATGTTATATGTGCAAGATGGACCTCAGAATGTAATGTCTATGCTGTATGATGCAGACTATTTGTCAGCAAGACAAAGAGCTGCATGTGAATAGGCACATAAAATTTAAGGAGTCCATATTCCGTCCATCACACGAGCAACAAACATTGATGCCTAAGGTCGGCTTCACACTCTGGTTTTTAGGATCCGGGGCTGTCCGGTGTGAACCGCACAACCTTGGATCCGATTTTGGCCCCATTGTTTCCCTATGGCGCCAGATAGGGCCAGATGGCAGTGATTTGCCATCCGGTTTTGTCCTGTCTGGGAGGATCTGGCACATTTAGTTTTTTGCGCTGGACACAAAATCGCAGCTTGCAGCGTTTTTGTGCCCGGGGCAAAAATCGGAAAAAATTGGATCCTTCCGGATGCGGCTTGATCCGGCACCCCATAACATGGGAGTCTATGGATGCCGGATTGCGCTGGATCTGACATAAAATTGGACTGGCTGCCGGATGCGGGGTGCTGACCTGGACAGGTTCCCGGCTGAAATTTCAGCACATGGAGAGCTCCAGGGCTGAAACGCCAGTACTGGACAGCGACAGCTGCCGCTCACAAGCTAATCCGGCAGAAAACAGGATCGGAAGGCAAATTTTCCCTCCGGTTCTGTTTTTCTGGAGCTGTCAGGTTCTCACCAGTGCTTCCTGCAAAACACCAGACAGAACCTGACAGCAGAAAACTGTGGTGTGAAGCCGGCTAAGTTAGCTCTTCCAACTTAGAATTAATAGACCAGAAAACAAAAGCTATACGATTCATATAAATGTGACAAATGTAACCCAAGCAGAAATCCAAGCCGGAACCAATCTTGGCAAATAAATAGGGAAAATCTAAATCTGTAAAATGCCATTAAGTATTTCACTAATGTTTGTTTGTTTCTAATTACAATGACTAGCCTGAAGGCTTGATATGCTAATAGTGTTGTGTTATTCATTGACATCTACAATGAATAGAAGTATAACAATCATAAAAAAAACTTAAGTTCATTCTGTTGGACTTTTTATAAATCTTATCAGCAATTGCACTTTTATTATATGCATATGCAACACAAGTAGATTTAACAGAGCTGGATTTAGTGTTCTTCCCTAATGAAAAACAAAGAAGAAAGTGGGCATCTGCATGTTATTTTTTGGGAACAAAAAACAGCTATTTCATCCACTTATTTGTGTATAGAGAGGGACCTGTCAATAATGGCCAAGTAGGTGGGGGGGAGCCTTCCAGATCCCCAGTTTTCCTACTTCCATCTTGTTTTTAGACCATGTTTTCTCTGAAATAAAGCAGTGCAACAATGCGTTATTCACAAATCAGTGTATTTGGTAAGTATTTCATCAGTATTTGTGAGATAACATTCGGAATGGTTCCAAAACAAAGGAGAGGTGAAAACTTCTATGATATTTTTCTCTATAGGTTTCACTTCTGATTTTGTCTTAAAAATACAGATGCAAAATACTGATCAAATTCTTAAGGGTCAAAATACATTTTCATGTAAAAACAGCATAAACCAAGGACAGAATTCTTGGTACATGTAATAAAAGAGTTTTTTCCCTGTTTCATGTAGCTTGCCAGTTCAACGAGCATGACAATCATGACAACTCCTCAAAAGTAATTAGAGATCATTCTAAACTTTACTTTTGCACTTGCACCACTTTATGTTAATGCAAGATGTAAAGAATACAGATGTTCTTTACTTTCCTTTCAATTTCTCAATTAATAACGTATTTTGTAGCTTAGATATGTTTATCTCAAAAGTTTAACTTGAAGCCCTAAGTGGAAAAAAGGCCTTTGGGAAAAAGGGTCTAGGTGTGAGATTACTCTGTACCCTTCATAATTATGAATCTTGTCTGCACTCAGTAAAATCACTCACAGACTACAAATTAAAATGATGGATCCTCTGCCTCAGACTAGCAATAAATTATAGCTTATCAACAGGATACTTTATACCATAGTGAAGAGTCTGGATCCAAAAGTTGGATGACCACCGATTTTCAGCACAGCAAAGTTCTTTGCCTGTCAAATCAGTTAATGGGCTGCAATTTGCCTTTCTTGAACTATGGCCTTTGCAGGCATAGAAAATTGAATTTTTAAACTTAGAATGACTCTCCAAGTTCCATTGAGCAAGTTTTGATCAGTGTGGTTATAGGAGCTGACACCCCCACCCATACTCATTTATTGCTAAAACAAAGGAACAGAAGAGCTCAGCCAAGCGCTGTTCTCCTCTGTGAATTAAAGAGGTGCTTTCAAGTTTAATATGGAATAGGAATACATTTTTAATCACTGGGGTTCGATCAATGTGATCTTCGGGGGTTTGCTCAGCTGATCTTTGGTGCTTCTTTACAATGAATGATCAACCTCCAATCAGGCAGGACTCTTCAAAGCTCAAGATCTTAGGAATAAATGGAGAGGAAGAGTATATGATTGACCTCTGCTCCATTCAGCCAGGACGTTTCAGGTCCCAGTTCTCATGATCACTAAGGGTGACAGTGGTTTGGCTCCTAGCAATCAAGAAGTTTTTCCTTATCCTTTGAATGGAAAATAGCTTTCAAACTTCAGAATATCCCTTTACAATCTAGGTTGTATCTATACATCCTAGGTCGTGTTTCTGAATTTGATGTGGGCTTACATGCTAAGCTCATATCATTCCCTGCACATGTCAGCTGATCTGATCAGCCGATATGTGCAGCTGAAAGGTGCGGGTGGATTGGTGATCCACCCGCATCTATTAACTAGTTAGATGACACTGTCAAACTCTGACAGCATGACCCAACATGCGCTGATGGGGATCACGGCTTTACCTGTCAACATCCGCGGCTCAGTGACATGACAACGGGGGTGCTGATGGGATGCCATGACAACAAGAGGTCAAATCATTAGCGTTTCTGAGTAGAAATGATCGGACACTGCAGTCTTCAAGTGCCCTATGGGGGCTAATAAAATCAATAAAAATTGAAAAAAAAGTTTAAAAAATTGTGAAAAAATTTAAAAAACATAAAAGTTAAAATTTCCCCCCTTTTGCAACAAAAGTATTTAAAAAATATACATATTTGGTATTGCCGCATTCAGAAATGCCTGATCTATCAAAATATAAAATAAATTAAACTGATTAGTAAACTGTAACAGAAAAAGATGCAAAACGTCAAAATTACGCTTTCTTGGTTGCCGCAATATGGTAATAACAGGCGATCAAAACATTGCATCTACTCAAACACAGCCTAATGTAAAATGTCAGCTGGAGACCCAATAAATAAGCCTTCACATCCTAGATCCCAAAAAATGAGAACACTATGGATGTCTGAAAATGGCAACAAATGAGCAATTCTCTTTTTTTAATTTCTGAATTTTTTTCACCACTCAGGCAAAAGTTAAAGTACACGTTTGGTATTGACAAGCTTCTACTGACTGATTGTGCTGCCAGATCAGTTTTACCAGATAGTCAACATTGTAATAAAAAAAAAAGAAAAAAATTGTAAATTGCATTTTTTTTTGCAATTTCACCGCACTTGGAGTTTTTTCCTGTTTTCCAGGACACTATATGGAAAAATGAATTATGTATTTCAAAAGTATAACTCACCCCGCAAAAGACAAGCTCTCATATATCTTCATTGATGGAAAAATAAAAAAGTTATGGCTCTTGGAAGGAGGGGAGAAAAAAAAAAAAAGGAAATTGCCTGGGTGTGAAGTGATTAAAGAAAAGGGCTCAAATGCTTTCTATTGGGCTCCTCTAATCTTTGACTTTTATAGCAGTTTCAAAAATAGTAGCGCAAACACATTGCACTATTTTTTAAAGGATAATTAAAAATGATTTTAGAGAGCTGTGCAGAGTATACCACTTATCGGACACATTCTTGAGATAGGTGTAATGGTGGGTTTACACGCTTCAATATCGTTGCGATATCGCAACTCAATGGCGCGGGAGCGCGCAATTAGTGCACGTTTCTCCCGCATCGCATTGGATGTTTACACGCTGCGATATCGGAATACAACGTCCGTGCGATGTCTACGCCCCCCAACCCAGGAACGATCCTTTAACATGGGAGTGAATGGGTGATGTTTCAAATCGCATCGTAGTTGTGCGTTTACACAGCACGATCCGACTCCAATCTCCCTTCAATATCGGGGCATTGAATAGCACGATCATTCAATCCCCGATATCGCATTGACATCGTTCCTGCATCGTATTGGACGTTCACACCATACAACGCAGGAACGATCTCGGGTCCAACGATTGAACCACGTGACTTTTCATTGAAATCGTACTACGATATCGCAACGTGTAAACCCGCCATAAGTGCCAAAGGTTGGCCTACATTTATCAGACTTTTATAGCGTATCATGTGGATATGTAATATATAATATATAATATAAATAGCTGAGATGAGAACATCCTGTTAAACAAGTTCTAATAAAATATATATTTCTATTTAAAATTATACATTTGAATCTACAAGAAGGTTTTATTATTATTTTATGCTGATTTTATTGATCTGTGCTGCGCTGTGTGAGAATATTATAATTCTAATCCTTGATTCAATTTTACAGAAAGCTTTCTGCCGGGAGAAGGTGAAAGTGAAAAATAATAGAAGTGTTTTTCTCAACCCTCTAGCTGTTTTTATTCCTACAAGGCTGTTATTGTGACTTTAGTTTAAGCTCCTAAAATAGGCAATGTCTGCCGGAACGCTGTCTAAATTTGTAGCTTTTATTTTTGATACACTTAATGAGATGCAGAGGTATTTAGAAGGAAATTAGCATTTGATAATTTAATGACTGTTTCACAATGTTTTCCAGTCGGCAGGGTTACATTAGGCTGGGAAGAAAAGAATAACTCTCAGTGGGCTAATAAGTATTGTTGAAGGTCATATGCATATATATATATATATATATAGTACAGCAGATTCCAGGGGCATTATATGATGAAGTAGAGTGACAAGTATACTTTTTCATTGCTTTTTTCTCTTTTGTTCACTTTTGAGATGTCATCAATAAAAACAGAATTGCTGCAGACAACTCATACTTGATGTCTATATAAGACATAAGAATATATTCTAACTTAGGCTTCTTTCACACTAGCAAATTTGCAAATCCATGTACATCCATTTTGAAACTGATAGCCACTGATCCGATTTGGCCTCCCATGTTATTCTATGGTCATGGATTGGTCCTAAAGTGGCCATCCGTGTGTTTCCGTTTTGATCCGTTGGTGTCGAAATTTTTCATGGACCCGTGAATGGAAACTGTTCCGTTTCTGGGCTCCCTTGGAAATCGCGGACACCAACAGACAGACACGGATCTGTTGGTGTCCGTATGAAATTAACATGGAACTCTATGGAGCATAGATCCATACAGATCCATGAAATAGATCTGTTTTGCTGTACTGAGCATGCTCAGAAGCAAGGTACTGCTCCTCCCAACCCTATCTCTGGTAACTGATGAGGGATCCGTTAAAAAAACATTTTGTGGACATCCATTGGCATCCATTTGCACAGATCCATGCCTGTTCATGATTATACATGAATTTCATGAAACACACGGATTTGAAAATAGTCAGTGTAAAAGCAGCCTTAGGCCAGGGCCACACTTGCGTCTGCAATCCAGTTACAGGATCCAGTTTTTGACATGTTGAAATCTTGAAAACCAGATCTGGTAATGTACCCATAGACTCCAATACAAAAACCGGATTGGGTTTTTGAGAAATCCGTTTTAAATAGGGTCTGTAACGTTTTTGGTGCATTTTCAAAAATGCACTGGTTTTTTTTAACATGGGGGTCTATGGGAAACGCATGCATTAATGCATGGAACATACAGGTACCATGCATTAATGGATCCGGTACCAGATCCAGTAAAAATGCCTCAAAAATTGCAAGGGAAAAACTGGATCCAGTAATGCATTAAGTAAACGAATGCATGCTCCCAAGTGTGGCCCTAGCCTTAAGCTGGCTTCACACCTTGGTTTTTGCCTGTCCTGTGTCTTGCAGGACCACCTGGACAGAAACGGACAGGACAGGATGTGTGGGCAGTGGTGTCAAATATGGTCTCGGATCCTGTTTTTTACAGGATTCATTTTCGTACAGAAATGCAGAGAGAGCAAGAGAATTTCCTGCATAGATTTCTGCTTTCAGGACCATGGAAAGCATTTTGAGCAGTTCAATGCTAAAAAAAAACGGATCCTGGAAACGATTCTGTTTTTCCCCCGGATCTGGCGTCCATAGACTCCCGTGTTAAGTGCGATGAACCGTGCCGGATTAGTTTCTGTCTAGTTTTGTCCGCATTTTTCAATGGAGCCCAAAAACATTGCCGTCTCCGATTTTGGGTACGTTAAAAAACGAGACAAAAATTAATCCGGCACAGAATACACAATACCAGATGGCCAAATAGGACCAATCTGGCACCATAGGGATACATGGGAGGCAAAACCGGATACTGTTCTGTCATCTTAAAACCGGACAGAGCAGGATTTCAAAAACCGTGGTGTGAAGCCTTAGAGTCAGTGGTCAAGAAAATAATTCTAAGGCCTTACTCACATGACGGTATGAATCGTCGACTCAGGGCTTATGTGATATTGTGACGTCACGCGAGCCCTGCGTTCAAACACTGCCGGCGTCCCTCTAGTCTGAGGTCGAGAGTCCATGTCATATGCCGCCCCCCCTTCCCCAGAATTCCCTGGGAATACCAGGTTGAGGAGTCATCCCCGAATCCTCCAGCCATGTTGTCCAGCAGTACTGGCGGCGCTGGATCTCACGCTGCACACTCTCTGCAATGAAGCCAAGCAGGGCTCCCTCCCTGCTGCAGCTCTGCATGCTTTTTCCCCTGCAGCACAAAGCATTGTAGCCTGGAGGATAGTGATCTGGACCTTGCACCTGCGGGTTGCCAAGTTCAAATCCCCTACACCTGTGTGTGTATATATTATATGTATAGATACATATATATGTATTTCTGGATGTATGTAAAGTGCTATGGAATTAATAGCGCTATATAAATGGATAAATATTATTATAAGTATTATCAGAGGCTCAGCATACTTCCTCCCGACCGATTGTTGATAGCAACAATGCTTGAAAGTGGGGAGAAGGAATTCGGCAATGATTGGATGTGGGGTTCACATAATATTATAATATCATATTAGCCCTAAGGCAACAGTGAGTACAGACTTTATTATTTTAACAGGTGGGAAAAAGTAAATTCAGAAGTGGTTGTCCTAGTAGTTTAATACCTCAATATAAAGAGATGCCCAAGCAGGTTGCATTTTTGGAAATAAATAGGGGAAAACAATATCTGCAAAATACAAAAATACCTACACCTCCAGAAAAAAATCAACTCAGATGTGTGGGATATCTATTGGCATACATAGTCATGAGACATAAGGAGGTACAGAGCAGCCCTCCATGCCATTTAGTTCAAGGTAGCCCTATTGCTTCACCACACAAGAGCCTTAATGCAACCTTGAATGAACTCTGAAACAAACACAATGAACACAATGTCACCTGCTGGTAGCAATCACCAGAAATTTCAGTGGAAAATGGGTTTGTGATACACATGTCAAACCTGTTCAAGCAGAAAGTTGAATGACATTATATATGCATCACATGATTATGGTCCATACCGTATACTGCAGTATAATACTATGATAATACTAGATCAGCAAAACACCAGTAATCCGTAACCTTTACAAAGATACACATTTAAGGTAAATTATTACTATATACAATATAAAGATATTTTTATATCACATAATTCAGTGATTCGGACTGACAATATGATTTAAAGGGGACCTGTCACCAGGTTTTTGCAACCTAATCTGAGTAGCATAATATAAGACCCGAGATCCTGATTGTAGCGATGTGTCACCTACAGGGCTGATCAGTGTAGTTTTGATAAAATTACTGATTAATCATCTGGAGACTATTATACTGGCATATTCACAAACTGCTAAATCTGCAGTAGAGAAAACACTAATTTTATTAAAATCACAGCAAGCAGATCAGTAAGTGACACATTGCTGTAATCAGGGTCTCTGTCTCTACATTATGCTGCTCTCCGATGGGATGGGAAAAACCTGGAGACAGGTTATCTTTAAAACTGTCGGGTTCCTTTCAGAAACAGCATTTTGAAAAGAAAAAATTAAAAGTTGCAGTTTTTTTGGAATTAAAACCAGAAGGTAGAACTAAAGGTATGAAAAATACTTATATTTTACCTTCTAGCTACAATTTTTGGATTTGGTGTAAGCATCGCCTTAAAAACAGCAGTTTTGCTTTATGCTGTGTGAATCCACCCTAAAGGGCCCGTCACACACAACGATATCGGTAATGGTTTGGTGATGTTGTAGCGTTGTCTAAACGACATTGTGACGTGTGACACCTATCAATGATCAACGATGAGTTGTTGATCGCAGGTTTATGAATCGGTTCATAAATCTATCGTCGGTCACCCGCTGAACGTGCAGTATCGCTGCACGTGACAGCGGGAGACCAATGATCAGTGAGCTCCCAGCCCCCACAGCAATGCTAGGAGCTGCTATCCAAGGTGAACAGTGGGTAACTAAGTGCCGCGCAGCGCTTAGATACCCGCTGTTTACCTTGGATACCAGCGTGCTCGCTGGTCCGGATTTCTGGTGAGTCTGCCTGTCACACCAGCGATCAGCCTTCAATGTCCCAGCGATCCCAATTGATTTGAGGTCCAGCTCACAAATCTTCAACCAAACAATCAAGCGATTTCTCGCTGAAAGATAGTTTGGTTACACGCAATGTCTGCCTTCAGACCAGTCGGAAGGTTAAGGTCTCAAGATGGTGCCGTGGGATTGGAGCAACACTAAAACCAAATGAAGACACAAGAGGGTGAGTATAAGGGAATGTGCTCACGGTCAGGTTATTGCAGTGTTTTGAAAAAATAGTGTTGCGCCACCTGTGGATCTCTCCTGCCTTTAAAGCGGTCGTATTGTAAGTGAACTAACCTTTAAAGCTTGTGCCCGATCCGCACAACCAGATTGTGAGCGTAGTTTTGTGGCTCAGGCTGCCAGCCTTGGATCTGTAGTGCTCCTGTATCCTCAATCGCCTCTGCTCCTGGCCTCGTGCTGTCCACTGATCCGCTTGAGGAAGACGTCTGTACGTCGAAACGCGTTGTGGTCTGGAGCTTTTTATGAATAAAGTTACTGAGATAAAGATTAAAGTATCCCGTTTCATACCTGTGCTCTACCTTAGAACCGCATATTCTATCTGAATTCTATTGCAGTGTTTTGGACACAGCATATTACCGCTGCGTCCATAATGCTGCATTGTACAGTAGCAGCATAGCAGCATAATAGATTGAATTTCAAGAAATCCTATGCTCACTATGCTTCTCCCGACCACAGCATGTGTTCAACTGTGGTACAGGTTTCCGGAATTCTGGAAGAGATAACCATTGGGTGAACGCAGGGAGAAGCCACCATGCACCCACTGCAGATTATGAGTACAGGGCGGCAGCGGTCCCCTGCATTCACCCGTGGGTTCCCGCAGGTCCGGAGGTACTGAGTCCAATATCCAATGCCTCTGGATCGTGAACACACAGCCAAAGACAGTGGGCAGAGGATTAGATTTAAAGCGAACCTGTCACCCCCCCCGGGCATCAAAAGCTATAATAGCCACCTTCTGCAGCACTAAGGCTGCATTCTGAGAAGGTGGCTATAGGCTTTTGATGCCCTTTATAGTATGAAATATTAAGTTAGGTAAATGCTCACTCTTCTGAAGACCGAAGACCGGGAGGCGGGGTTTCACGCTCCTCCGGCCCGCCCCTCTTGTCAATCATTGTGCGCGCCTGCTGCTGCCTCCCCTCAGTGTGGAAAATGAATGCGAGTCTCCATTCTCCTGTATGGAGCCGCGCATGCGCTGTGCGCCCGGTGTCCAGGAAGTCGACACCGGGCGCACAGCGCATGCGCGGCTCCGTGCATGAGAACGGAGACGCGCATTCATTTTCCACACTGAGAGGAGGCAGCAGCAGGCGCGCACAATGATTGACAAGAGGGGGCGGGCCGGAGGAGCGTGAAACCCCGCCTCCCGGTCTTCGGTCTTCAGAAGAGTGAGCATTTACCTAACTTAATATTTCATACTATAAAGGGCATCAAAAGCCTATAGCCACCTTCTCAGAATGCAGCCTTAGTGCTGCAGAAGGTGGCTATTATAGCTTTTGATGCCCGGGGGGGGTGACAGGTTCACTTTAAAGCATAATTTCAGTGATGAAAAAAAATGCTAGAGTGGTGCTGTAAAGGGAAATTGTCTTTAGATTCATGTTACTCAAACCACAAGCAATGTGCATCAGACACTGGCTGTGCAATTGCATCCAAACAAAAAAAGCCAGCAAATTTTAAAAACAGCTGGGGGCTACGTGTGTCCGTTGACTAATGCAATGATGTCCCCTGCTGGCTTCTTTTCAACCCTCTTTAGTTGGCTGACAGATATTTCCCTATAGAAAAGAAAAAAATGTGTTGCGCCACCTGTGGATTTATCCTGCTATTATAAGGTTGCACTTAGGGATCAACTAACCTTTTATGTGTTTTATGTGCTCCGCTTGAGGAAGACGTGTTTGCCACGTCGAACCATGTTGTGGGTTGGAGTTTGGAGCATCATCTTTTAAAGAATAAAGATAGAGATTGGAGATAATTGTGTTCGTGTAATCTCAGCGCTCTACCGAAGGACCGCTTAAACAATTTCTACTCAGATATTTCCCTATGTCTGTACATAAAAAAAAACCTGTCAGTCAATGGTATCAGGGAGGGGAGAATCCAGGCAGGAACAGCATTGATTAATTGACTAATCAGCAGGGACACAAACGATGGTGTTTCATACGGCAATCATAGGCTATGTTCACATCACATTTCACCCTCACTGTGTAATTGGACATAATTTTCGGCCATATATGGCTATTTGAGGTGGGCTCCAAGACATCTTCAAGCTTGTCTTGTAGTCTACCTCAAATATGTATATACAGCCTGGAAATGATGTAGGATAGAGCATCATTACAGGTAATGGCCCTGTTAGCATATATGCCCAAATCCGATTTTCCAGTAGTCCAAACATAAGATCCAACAGAGCTACTGACATGACAGTAAAATGCTATGAGACCATAGCCTCAATGTGGGCCATGTAAGAATAGGATGCACCAAATGTACTAAAAGGCACATGCCTCAAAAGGAAATCTGTCACCAGGTTTTAACTATTTAATCTGGGAGCAGCCTAGTAAAGGGGTGTAAAGCCTGATTCCAGTGCAGTGTCACTTATTTTGGCTGTGTGCTATAGTTTCAATACAATCAGTGATTTACTAGCAGGATATTATCATTAGAGGACTTTGTCTTTACATGCAAATCAGTTCAGCTAACCTGTGTAACCCAGCCCTTACCAATGATTGGCAGCTTGCTGACAATGTATATAGTGAACACAGAAAGCTGCCAATCAGTGGTTTTGATGGGTTATACATACAGCAGCAAACTGACCACTGCTACATATACAGCAAAGAAAACATGGATTCTATCAAAACTACATTAAGCAGTCCAGCAAGAGATCAATCTCTGGAACCAGGCTTTCTTCCCTTTCTGCCCCTATATAATGCTGCTCTCATATTACATAGCAAAACTGTCAGATTCCCTTTAAAGAATTTGATTCTTATTAGTACCGTGCGCTATTCACCTTGCCAGAAATGTAACTCCCGTCAACCACTAGAATGACATTTCAGGTGTGAAAAAAGCAGGCATTATTGGTGAATTTGGCGTGTGGAAATAAACAAATCTGTTGTGGTCCGCCCATTTGGTGGAGCTGCTTGAAACTTGAGTGAAAATGCCAAAAGTCAATAACATTTTGTAAAACTTTGCATTGTGTTAAAGTTTTGCAACTTTTCAAATTGTTTTACGTATTTCTAAGGTTAGCTTCACATTGCGTATTGAAATCTATTTCTGATTCAAAAATGTTTGTTAAAGTTTTCAAGATAAGAAGAAAATCAAATCAGATCTATTTCTATATGTTTTGAAATGGATGGACACTTATCCATTTTTGTCTCCATTGATTTTTTATGGTGACGGATTCGTCTTGTGTGTGCATCCAGTTTTCACTGTTTGTCACAGATCTGTTTGCTTATTTCACTCCCCAAAAATGCAAACTGTTGCATTTTTGGGTTTACGTGAAAAATATGCAGACAAATGAACGCTCACAGATCCGTGAGTGTACATCATGAATTAAAATGGAACACTATGGAAAACGGATCCATTTACTTCCATCTGCACGGACCCGTTTTAGTGGACTGAGCATGATAAGAAGCAAGGTACTGCTCCTCCCACCCCTATCCCTGGTGACTGATGACTGATCCGTTAATGTTGTGTGGACATCTGTTGGCATCCATTTGCAGGATCCAGGGTGTCCATGCGTATTCCAGGGAGTTGCATGAATTTCATGCAAGAAAACGGATTGAAACATACGCAAGTGTGAAACTAGCCTACGACACTTTAGTGTGAAAGAGTTAAACATATAGTAGTTGGCTGCAATCGTGTAGCCAGTATCTGATCCATGCTTCCCATAGTTTGGGCACCAGGGATCTAATGAAAAGTTCTATTTAGGATTGTCCTAAAACCACATCCACACATTGAGTATTTGGTGGGCTTTTTATCTCAGTATTTGTAGGCAAAACCAGGAGTGGGTGATAAATCCATAAGTGGTGACGTGTTTCTATTATACTTGCTCTTCCTCTGATTGTTCCACTCCTGGGTTTGGCTACAAATACTGAGGTAAAAAACTTACTAAACGCTCAACGTGTGCTGGTGGCTTTAGTAGCTGATTCGCCCAGGGGTTTGGGATACTCGGATCCCGGGTGTTGCTGCTGGATCCTGTCACTGGTGGTCGGTGCCCGATTCCGTGGCCATGGTGGTCGCTGAAAAGTGTAGAAAGAAAAATAATGAAAGTGTATTGTTCGTGACACCACCTGCAGTTTCTGATGATGACACCAGCGCTACTTCAGACCTCTGGGGATGGTGTTATAGTAGCCGGTTGGTCTTGCTACCTGCAGGTAGAGCAGTGTCCCCGGGAAGTGATGCTGTATTAACTGAAAGGCAGCTCTGCAGGTGAGAAGCTGTCTGATCTCTCACAGCAGGAAAGAACAACACACCACACGCAGCTGAGTCTCTGTACGGGTTTACTGGTCACTTTCAAAGTTCAACAAGAGGTCTACAGTCACGGGTAGCTGGCTGGGGAGTGACCAATGAATGGGGTGTTCATCTGTGGCTCTTAGAGATGTTTCTCTTGGCTTCACCCTCTGTTCTTCCGAGTATTGAAGTCTGGCCTGCATGGAGCCTGGCCTGACCTTCTGCTCTCTCCTCTGTAACTTTAGGCCTTTTTAAGGACCTTCTCTGGATTGCCGCTACCTCTGGGGATTTTCTGCGGTCCTGGCTCTTTGTTTGGTTATAGTTACAGGTGACTGGGAGGCTGAAGACTCCTCGGTCTGACCGGCATTGGCGGCTCAGAGATAGACTTGCCTGCACCGCTCCTGGAGCCGATACTCTGCTCCGTGGACTGGGATCCTCCCAGACCGGTAGGTAGATGGTCTTATGTCGGGTGTTAGCACACACTCTCAGGCTCCCATTTCTCATCTGGGTCACCGCTCTTTCTGGGTGCCCTCCTTGTACGCTCCCCTGAAGGGTCCTTCTCGACTCTCTTGCTTTCCTTTCTTCACTCTCTCTTCTATTTCACTCTACTTCATTCCAGCTCTCCACTACCCACCTATATAACCTCCCACTTGGACCGGTTACCCTGGTAACAGGTTTAACCAATTGGTCCCTGAGCTAGGTGTGTCGATGCAGGATAAAAGCCACATACAAACCTCTCCTTCACTGGCCACAGGGACAACGCACACGCTGGTCTGGGTGCAGTAACCCTCCGTGGCTCACCGACAAGTGGGGCGCCACATAGCCTACCAGAAAATGCCTTAAAAAAAAACTCCCTACCTAGAGATAGCTGTGTTTTTGAAAATAAATGTAATGGATCCTATAAATTTACTAAGAATGCAAAAAACACAAAAAAAAACATACTCTGACAATATTCATGGAAAAATAAAGTAAAAAAAATGAGTTTGGCAAACATCTCGTGATTTGTGTCACATCAGCATTTTCCTAGAATATACTACAACCAGAGACTGTGTGTGAAAAGAACTGTGACAACAAAGAATTAGGATTATTGTCTAATAATTAGTGATCATTTTGTATCTAGACTGAGACTCCGTTACTCTGGATTAAACAATGTTTTGGTGTATACTCTTGGAAAATTATATTTTTATTTACTAGTACATCTCAATGAATTAGAATATCATCAAAAAGTTAATTTATTTCACTAATTCAATAGAAAAAGTGAAGCACATATATTATATAGAGTCATTACAAACAGAGTGATCTATTTCAAGTGTTTATTTCTGTTAATATTGATGATTATGGATTACAGCCAATGAAAACCCAAAGATCATTATTTCAGAAAATTAAAGAAGGGAGGATAAAGGGTTAAAAACCGTGCTGCCATATACCACGAGACATCAAAGAGTGAATATGATATTGATTTCTTAGTCAATGTGTTTAGGACTCCCTGAAAAGCCTTAAAACATGGCAATATGATATTGATTTTGATGATATTCTAATTCATTGAGATGCGCTAGAATTTTTACTTTTTTTAGATCCCTACAGGGCTGAAACAAAGGACTATTGAAGTCAAATCAAGTTGGTCACACAGTTACTACATTACAGTACTAATGGGGTTTCTTCATCCACTTGATTTGAAAGAGACAGCTGTATGTAAAAAAAGCGCAACAGATTACAGGAGCAGGCATTTCATTTATATAATCTCCTCAAGCATATGCTTCTCTGCTTTTCTCCTATGGCCGGCAAACTGACAACACTTTAGAAGAAATCCAGCCTCCCTAAGCAATTTAGTCGAAAATCGCCTTTGTCACAGAGCAGTAGAAACCATACGAGCTGAGGGAAGAATGATTGCTGGATATTGGTGAAGATACGGCTCTAAAAGGGTAGCGGGATTAGGAATCAGGAATAACAGTATGCCTAGTTCATATAATGGCTTCAATTGTAAGAATAAAACTTAGTGAATGAGTATACATATACCCTGTTTCCCCTAAAATAATATATTGCATGGGAAATATTGCATGGGAATATTGGGGGCTGCAAGGGGATGTTGTGGATACTAGGGGCTATAGTAAGATTTTCTTCTATAACGGATATATTTTTCAGTACAACCCATATGAATATGGTGTAATCTATTATAATAAATCCCTAAGGCAACTTCCATCCCGATGTAACGGTATGGTACGTCACATCCTGACTGAAGTTGCCTGTACACCCGCCCTGGGTGCTCCAATATGGCCGCCCATTGCCGGGAGCAGGGCTTCCAAAGCCCCACTCCCGCCATCGGTACAAGCTGCGGCCCCACACACACTCCGGTCACACTCCCCACTCCTCCACACACCCTCCGACGCTACACTTCTCATCACACACCCCCCCTCAGTTGCCATGTCCACACACACATGCCCCCCCTTACACTCTCCTTGCGCCCTCCTCCTAGCTCAGTACCTCCACACTCATACCCCCACTCATACCCAACATGCACTCTGCCTGCCATACTTACCACCGGCCCATCGTCTTCCCCGCCGCCTCCAGCCAATGATCTTGCTCCGCCGCCGACCCCACCATGTTGGCTCCACTCCTCCGTCCCGGCGACATGTTTCCTCCAAAATGGCTCTCGCAAGATCCCAGATGCCGTCCGAAAAGTCTTGCGAGACTCCCCAGATGCCAACTTGGACAAAGTATTTCACCGCCACAGAGGACTGGATCCAATATGGCATCCCGGATGCTATCTTAAATGCCGTGCTTTTTGAAAATTTACTTCAGCCCGCCATTCCCCGATGTCTCCTGCTGCTGCGTCATAACTCCTCCTGCTCTCTTCACTTACTCCATCTCCTCAGTTAACCTCTTCAGTGCCCTCACACCTGCTCAGTATATCTAAGATGCTGTGAACATTTAACTCCGTCTGCACCATATTGCTTCTATATTCTCCTCAGTTAACCTCTTCAGTGCCCTCACTCCTGCTGAGTATATCTAAGACGCTGTGAACATTTAACTGCATCTGCACCGTATTGCTGCTATATTCTCCTCAGTTAACCCCTTCCGTGCCCTCACTCCTGCTGAGTATACCTAAGATGCTGTGAACATTAAACTCCGTCTGCACCGTTTTGCTGCTATATTCTCCTCAGTTAACCTCTTCAGTGCCCTCACTCCTGCTGAGTATACCTAAGACGCTGTGAACATTTAACTCAGTCTGCACTGTATTGCTTCTGTATTCTCCTTAGTTAACCTCTTCAGTGCCCTCACTCCTGCTGAGTATATCTAAGACACTGTGAACATTTAACTCCGCCTGCACCGTATTGCTTCAATATTCTCCTCAGTTAACCTCTTCAGTGCCCCCACTACTGCTGATTATAGCTAAGACGCTGTGAACATTTAACTCCATCTGTACCATATTGCTTCTATATTCTCTTCAGTTAACCTCTTCAGTGCTCTCACTCTGGCTGAGTATACCTTTCTAGATTATTACCTCCTAAATATTACCTCCTAATTAACTCATATTATTAAGTTTAAAGAGTATACCTTTCTATAATTAAGACGCAGTGAACTAGCCCACGTATATAAGCTCTATCCTGTAACACTGCTTTACAACTTACCCTTCTGATTTACGCCACCTGTACATACGTACATACACATCCTTTCTGTCTTCATAAGTACAACCATCAAAAAAACAACGAGGGTGATTTTAGGAATCAAATTTTACTTTATTATTCACTAGGCTTAAAAAATTAAGCTTAATAGCTTTGTTTAATCAAAAAGTAACAAAACAGAGACAAACAGAAAAATGGTATGAATATGAAGAATTATTACAGGTTTTTTCACTCAGTCAAGAGAACAGTTTCTCACAGCATACTACAGGGGCTGGGGAGCGATACTTTATGGTTTTACAGTAGGTGCACAGCAACACTGATTAAATTATTGTGAGATATCCATAAATATCATCCAATCAATTGAAGCTATAAATATAATCCAAAAAACATATAAAGGAAGCAAGGTATTACCAGTGCGTAATAACAGACTTACCAATATATAAATTTAACCATATGCACAGATGGATTCAAAGTCTATACTCTGCCACCCACTCAGTACACCCTCTGCTCCTCTAGGATTATTTACCTCAAGTGAAATAGAAGTATAGGATATCCCAACTATCCAGAATTGTTAAAGCACAATATGCCAACACAATGGATGAACTACAAGTATAACGATTATAGATATATATATATCTGAAAAAACCAACCACTAAATCTAGTCAGATCTAAAGGAGCGCAGAAATCAACTCAGGGTCCTAAAACTAGACCCTTTGTTGCCTTACCCTGCAGCACCAAAATGTTTCTTAATAGGGGTGGAAAGATATCAATAGTCTAAATCATAGCACATAAATTTCCAATGTGCAAACTGTGCACATATATTCCAGACCATTAAAGGGTTAAGCATATTAATACATATACCTACATTGGTTTAGCCACTGCTTATCCTATGCATAAACAATCTCATACCATCATTCACCTAGGGGTACACCTGCCTCATTCTCAGCCACTATATTTTAATGAGGATGACTCTGCCGCCAACATCCAACAAAAGCTCCATACTAATTCAACACTTATGGCGTACTTTAACCTTCATAAGATCGAACTACAAGCACATAACTATTTCTACCGCGAAATTCCTGAACACTATGCTTGGAAAGAAGGCACATTGGAACGTAGAAAACGAGGGGGTCACAAAGTTATTGGAAGAATGTATACTGTTAAGGCCCCGTTACACCAGGCCACATCGCCCCTACATCGCCTCATGTAAAGGGGCGATGTCGGTGCTGCCGGGCGGTCACCTGGTCTCAGAGCAGTGCTCTGAAACCAGGCAACCATCATGGGGCGATGTGTACAAATCGCCCCATGTAACCGGCTGCCGGCGACCTGTCAGGCGATGTCCTGCATCGCCGCTGGGTTTTTCAGACACCCCAGCGGCGATGCCGCCTGACAGCTCGCTGGCGCAGGGCTGGAGATGTCGCCCATGTAAATGGGGGACGGAGACGCTGGCGGGGCGCCAAAAACATGTGCGCACCCGCCAGTCGCCGCCGACATCTCCAGCCCCGTCGCCAGATGTGACGAGGCCTTTAGTGTCAAAGACCAAGAACGATACCATTTACGTTTGTTGTTATTGCATGTAAAAGGTGCAACCAGTTTTGGCGGCATTAAAACCGTCAATGGAGTTACACATTATTATTATTATTATTATTATTATTTATTTATATAGCGCCATTATATTCCATGGCGCTTTACATGCTAAAAAGGGCAGACTAGGACAAGTAACATAGTAACAATACACGTAACAATACATTTTGACAATTCGGCTGTACAGAAACAAGAGGGGAGAAATCCTGTCCACAAAGGCTACATCAAACATTCAAAGAAGCTGCTTTAGCACTAGGATTATTATTCGATGATAGTGTGTGGAGAAATACTTTAATGGATGCCTCATTCTGAACAAGCCTACCAAACTTTGCGACATTTTTGCTTACATCTGTATTTTTGGCCCTCCCACAAATCCACTTAAGTTGTGGAATGAATTACAAGGCTACTGTCATGCATACCACACCAACACTGAGGAGTGTGTCAATTGTGAAGGATATGCTATGAAAGATGTCCAAGATGTCCTCATAGCTCATGGAAAAACTTTTGCTGATTTCATTTTACCACGCCCAGCAAAGTAAACAAAACAACTCCTACCACAGTATGATAAGGAATATGAGTTAAGAACAGCTGCGGAGATGAAAGAAACTCTAAATCAGGAGCAATGTTTTGCCTACGATGCCATTACTCAAGCTTTACAAGACAGCAGTTTAACACCAAAGTGCTTTTTTATTGACGGTCCTGGTGGCAGTGGAAAAACCTACCTATACCATCTACTTATACATTATTTAAGGGGACAAGGAGACATTGTGTCACCTGCTGCCACTACATGAATAGCAGGCAATGGAATAAAACGATGTTTGGGTGAGCGCTGGGATATGAAGACAGCTACACTTCAACAAGTATTTTACCTGTAAGTTTATTGTTCAAATCACACTAGGTCCTCTCCCACAACATGTTTCGACGCTCAGGGCGTCTTCCTCAAGTGGATCCATCGTTTTATTCCATTGCCTGCATATCCATCTCCCTATGGGGAGAGCGGTGGAGCAGCTCCGGAGGAGAAGACAAATCTAACAGAGGAGAGGAAAACACGTGACGGATCACGTGCAATTACACAGGCAGACACCGAGGAAAAAGGGAAAGAAATCCACACCGTCCAGAGAGAGACCCCGTGCACTCACTACGTGAGGTCCCCTGTTGTGCGGACAGCACAACAGGAAAAGGTGAGTGTAACGGTGACTTAACAGAAGGTGGATATAAAACATAAAGCAGCGTGGCGCAACCAATTTCTATATCTCATTACTACATGAATAGCGGCTAACTTGCCACTAGGAGGCCGAACTATCCACTCTCTGTATGGCATACCAATACCTATCAATGAAACATCCTTTTCCAGGATTAAAAACGATACAGATGCAGGGAACCATTTGCAGAGTATAAAACTTTTTATTATTGATGAGTGCACAATGGAACAAAAACATGCATTGAATGTGATTGATAGACTTCTACAGGACATCATGACAAAAAATGTGGCTCAGAAACAAAAACACCATTTGGAGCTAACGTTATTGTTCTTGGAGGAGATTTTAGACAATTCCCTTCATTGCTCATGGAACAAGAACAGATATTGTAGATAGCTGCATTAAATATTCGCAACACTGGCAACTTTTTACTCGACTGACGCTGTTCAACAACATGCGCTCCACTGATCCTGAATACAGCAGTTGGTTGCATAAACTGGGAAATGGTGAGCTGTCTAATGAATACAATCTTGATGTCATTGAAATTCCTCAAGACATGCTCTGCACTGGCTCTATAGTTACCGAAATCTTTGGAGACAATATTTGCATTGATGTTAATAACAACGAAAGCATAAATACTGCTGCATCACATCCCATACTATGTCCAAAAAATGATGACGTTGATTATTTGAACTCTAAAGTCATGGATCGACTGAGTGGCGAGTATTCTGTATATACCAGTGATGATTCTATCGATGCTGATGAAACTGCGAAAACTACCCAGTGGAATTTTTAAACTCACTTCAACTAAATACATAGCAAAGAGCTATCTAACATAGGTTATAATTATAATATTAATGTAATTCTTTTATATAGTACTATTCATTCAATAGCACTTTACATACATCAGTAATACTGTCCCTCTTGAGGGTCACTATCTAAATATCCTATCTACATAAATACATAGGTGTGATACATTTTCACATATTTCTAAATCTAAGATTAACACACATTTAGTATAAGAGGGGAGATGTGTATCATCCAAATACTTTATTTGGTGATATGAACCCGGATGCTAAGGTCCAGCAGCATAGCTGCTGAGAAATATTATTTTCTTTTACAACAGGGAGGGGTTTTTGTGAATAGCTAAAGAGATGGGCGGGATGGCTGTTCACCACATCTCCATCTCAAGGTGTGCTGCTCTTACTGTCACACAAAACATCCTCAACATCACATCACCATCTTCCTGATGCGATAGCATCGGGCATTAATCTAGTTTTTTAGATATTCTCTGTATGCACTTTATAACACATAAGCACTTTAGAAACTGTTGTATATCAGTTTAATGGCTAAGTTCACTTTGATCACAGTATATACGTGCTTTTGTGAGTGCCTTATTAATTAATGACATATTAATGTGCACTGATTTGCATAATTGATGGAATGTGAATTGTTGAAATACTATTTAAATGTTCACTTATTACTTGTCCACCGCTTGAGAAAGGCAGAGCAATCTGCTGAAATCTCACCAAGGGATCATTAAAGTCTGTTTTTCACCTGATTTGGGAGTGCTGCCTATTGTTTTTCGTGTTGTAGATAGATCAGGCAGCACACAAAACAATTTTGGTGAAAAAGGACTTTTTAATGAGCTCTTAGTGTCACGACGTTTCGGTGGTAACACCACTTTTGTCAACTTTGGATGTCACCACCGAAACGTCGTGCCACTAAGGGCTCATTAAAAAGTCCTTTTTCACCAAAAAACCTTCCTTTGAGATAGTTGAGAATCTGGAGCATTACATTTGTTTGTTCTATGAAACTCTCAAAATGGCCAGAAAAAGAGAACTTTCATGTGACATGTGACAGTCTATTCTTGTTCTAAGAAATGAAGGCTATTTCATGCAAGAATTGCCAAGAAACTGAAGATTTCCTACAACAGTGTGTCCTACTCACTTCACAGGAGAAAACAGGCTCTAACCAGAGTGGAAAGGGAAATGAGAGGCCCCGCTGCACAACTGAGCAACAAGACAAGTACTGTAGAGACTCTAGATTGAGAAATCGACGGCTCAAAGCTCCTCAACTAGCAACTTCATTAAATAGTACCCACCAAAGGTCTGCAATGCTGTAATTACTGCAAAGGGAGCATTCTTTGACAAAAGCAAAGTTTGAAGGAGCAAATTATTATTTCAAATAAAAATCATTATTCATTAACGTTGTCAATGTCTGGACTATATTTTCTATTCATTTGATAAATAAAAGTATGAGTTTTCATGGAAAATACAAAATTGTCTGGGTGACCCCAAACATTTGAATGGTAGTGTATATACAGGTTGAGTTTGACCACAAACAGGAATCTTAAAACATATGTATACCCCACCTGTATATAGCTACTACGATATTTATCGGTGAAGACCCTAATTTGGTATGAAAAACAAGCTGGTGCAAACTCACTGCGGATCTGCTGCAGATCTGCAGCGGATCCGCACCAAATACCCGCTGCAGTATGCATCGTGTGAACAGGCCCTCAAAGGTATAGAATTTCAGCTATTTCATGTACACACATATACAATTGTATTTATTTCCTGACTAAAAAGTAAAACGGCTGCATTTTTGAAAGAAGCAGCATGTCAATTATTTCAGTGTTTTGCTGTGTTTTTTATCACCATTGAAATCGAAGAGAAATATTACAATCGCTGCAAAAATGCAACGGCTGTGTTTTTTTGTTGAAATTGTGGTGAACGAATTAAACTAACTTAATCAAACATGTACTGCAGACAGATACACTAAAAAAGAAGCCAAAAATCATCAGCAAAATCATAGCAAAACCTGCTTTTATACTGACAAGAGAACAGGTGTTTGCTGCCGAAAAAAACACAGCAAAAACGTAGCACATTTACATAGCCTTACAGTGTTTTTGTGAATTTATTTCATAAAATGTTTTTACATTGAAATTCATGATTCCAAGATTTCTATTCATAATACTTATAACAGTAAAAACACATAAGAAGAAAACAAATCACTTTAAAGGGATCCTGTCACCCCCAAAACACCTATAAATCTATTAAAAGCTGTCCCTAGAGCATATTAACACTTTCCCTACACTCCTTTTACCTCCTAAATGCACCTAGTCAAAGTGAATAAAAACGTTTTATAAGTACCTCATTACTGATGATAATGAGTGACTATGCTATTCATAGTCACTCATCCCGACTGCCCCTCTTCTTCATATCACGCCTGAATAGGCGTGATCTACAGCCCAGATTCAAATTCGCGCCTCACTGCACGCTTCCCCGCTGTGCCCTGTGCCGTCCGAGGCTGCAGTGTGGCTGGGTGACGCGATCCGCGTCATTCCCGGCGCCGGGTGACGTATTTACACCCGCGCCGCGCTGTCAGCTTCAAAATGCGCAATGCGCATTTTGAAGCTGACACCTCGGCGCGCATGCGCAGTGCGCATTTTGAAGCTGACAGCGCGGCGCGGGTGTAAATACGTCACCCGTCGCCGGGAATGACGCGGATCGCGTCACCCAGCCACACTGCAGCCTCGGACGGCACAGGGCACAGCGGGGAAGCATGCAGGGAGGCGCGAATTTGAATCTGGGCTGTAGATCACGCCTATTCAGGCGTGATATGAAGAAGAGGGGCAGTCTGGATGAGTGACTATGAATAGCATAGTCACTCATTATCATCAGTAATGAGGTACTTATAAAACGTTTTTATTCACTTTGACTAGGTGCATTGAGGAGCTAAAAGGAGTGTAGGGAAAGTGTTAATATGCTCTAGGGACAGCTTTTAATAGGTTTAGAGGTGTTTTGGGGGTGACAGGATCCCTTTAAGGGCTCAGTCACATGATAATTTGTTGTATTGAGGTCTGATTTTTGAATCAAACCCACACATTCAAGTGAATGGGTCAGTGAAAGACGCAGACATGCCAACCAAGTTTCATCCATGTTGCTACCATGAATGTACTCCAGTCAGTGTGCAGTGAAAAGTGACGGCCAGCAGCTCCTCGTTCTTGCTGGGAGTCAGGAAAATCAGACCCCAACAATTGGAACGTTATGTGTCCTGAGGGTAGGGGATATCTCTCAAACTTGAGAATACCCCTTAGTCTTTACACATAAATGAGATATATGATGAAGTAATTGACATAGTAAGGCAAATTTTCCATTAAAAAAGTATGCCATGTGCACCTAGATTAATGGAATAGTAATAGAGAACAAAAAGACTATTTTAGGTGCCCTTTTGTAATTTGTAATGCCTTAAATTGTACCCAGAATCCAACATACATTTTGACATTCATGGTATACTGTATGTTGGACAGCACTGTGGCTCAGTGGTTAGCACTGTTGCTTTGCAGCACTGGGATCCTGCGTTCAAATCCCACCAAGGGCAACAACTGCAAGGACTTTGTATGGATTTCTTCTGGGTACACTGGTTTCCAACCACACTCCAAAGACATACTAATAGGGAATGTAGATTATAAGCCCCAATGGGGACAGTATTGCTGATGTACAACACTGCGGAATTAATGTAGCTATATAAGTGAATGAATATTAATATTGTTGTTGTCATATTGCTTATCCTACATCTTTCCTATTGCTCCATGGTGCAGGGCCGCAAGGACTGCAAATGTTTCTGTACACTGTGTGCAGAATTATTAGGCAAGTTTTATTTTAGAGGATTATTTTTATTATTGATCAACAACTATGTTCTCAATTAACCCAGAAGACTCATAAATATCAAAGATTAACATTTTTGGAAGTTGGAGTGTTTTTTTTTAGATTTGGCTATCTTAGGAGGATATCTGTTTGTGCAGGTAACTATTACTGTGCAGAATTATTAGGCAACTTAATTAATACCTAATATATCTCCTTCTCACTTGTTTATTTTCACCAGGTAAACTAATATACCGTAACTGCACAAAATTTAGAAAAAAACATTTCTGACGTGAAAAAACAAAACACAAAAAAAATTAGTGACCAATATAGCCACCTTTCTTTATGATGACACTCAACTGCCTTCCATCCATAGATTCTGTCAGTTGCTTGATCTGTTTACGATCAACATTGCGTGCAGCAGCCACCACAGCCTCCTAGACATTGTTCCGAGAGGTGTACTGTTTTCCCTCCGTGTTGATCTCACATTTTAGGAGGGACCACAGGTTCTCTATGGGGATCAGATCAGGTGAACAAGGGGGCCATGTCATTATGTTTTCTTCTTTTAGACCTTTACTGGCCGGCCACGCTGTGGAGTATTTGGATGCATGTGATGGAGCATTGTCATGCATGAAAATTATGTTTTTCTTGAACAATATCGACTTTTTCCTGTACCACTGCTTGAAGAAGTTGTCTTCCAGAAACCAGCAATAGGTCCGGGAGTTGAGCTTCACTCCATCCTCAACCCGAAAAGGTCCCACAAGTTCATCTTTGATGATACCAGCCCATACCAGTACCCACCTCCACCTTGCTGGCATCTGAGTCAGAGTGGAGCTCTCTGCCCTTTACTGATCCAGCCTCTGGCCCATCCATCTGGCCCATCAAGAGTCACTCTCATTTCATCAGTCCATAAAACCTTTGAAAAATCAGTCTTAAGCTATTTCTTGGCCTAGTCTTGACTAATACATCTTATGTTTCTTATTCAAAGGTGGTCATTTTTCTGCCTTCCTTACCTTAGCCATGTCCCTGAGTATAGCACACCTTGTGCTTTTTGATACTCCATAACGTTGCAGCTCTGAAATATGTCAAAACTGGTGGCAAATGATTTCTCGGCAGCTTCACGCTTGATTTTCCTCAATTCACGGGCAGTTATTTTGCGCTTTTTTTGCCCAATACGCTTCTTGCGACCCTGTTGGCTATTTGCCATGAAACGCTTTATTGTTCAGTGATCACGCTTCAAAAGTTTGGCAATTTCAAGACTGCTGCATCCCTCTGCAAGCCAACGTACAATTTTGGACTTTTCAGAGCCTGTCAAATCTCTCTTCTGACCCATTTTGCCTAAGGAAAGGCATTTGCCTAATAATTAAGCACAACTTATATAAGGTGTTAATGTCATTACACCATACCCCTCATCATTACAGAGATGCACATTACCTGATTTACTTAATTGGTAGTTGGCTCTCAAGCCTATACAGCTTGGAGTAGGACAACATGTATAAAAAGTATCATGTGATCAAAATACTAATTTGCTTAATAATTCTGCACACAGTGTACTGTACTAGAGTCCATACAACTTATCATATTAGGCCTCCTTCATATAGGATATCGTATATATTACATTACATATATGATTTGATTGGTGTTCACATTAATATGCCATTATACTTTTTTTTATTGGGACTGTTAAAAACAAAACATTTTGTAAAATGGTCATTTTCAGTAGAGAACCTCCAGTATGTAAGGGCAAGCGATCTTTACTGATACCGATCGTCTAAATGCCTTTGATTTCCTCCAACAAGCAAGCAAGCTTTGTTCATGACAATGTATAGAGCATTGCATCTAAGGCTGGTTTCACATCACGTTTTGATCCAAGCCGGGACTGTCCGTTGTGGACCGGACAGCCCCGGACTGGATCAGCACACAGCTAATATGCCCTCCGGTCCAGTGTGCAGCCACAGGGGAAGCTAGCCACAGTCCTGAAATAATAGCGTGTGCCCATAGGCTCCCATGTTAGGGAGCGCCGGATTGCCCCGGATCTGGGAGGATCCGGAAGAATCCAGGAGGATCCGATTTGGGGAGATTTTTCTCCCCAGATACAAAAATTGTGCTTGCAGCATTTTTGTGTCTGGGTGAAAAATCCGAGTCCTCCCGGATTCACCTGGACACATGGAAACCGGATGGCAGATAGCTGCCATCCGGCTCCATCCGGCCCCATAGGCAAACTACTGGGCTGAAATGTGATGCGGACCTATCCGGTTCTCATCGGATCGGCCCGGATCACAAAAAACGTGATGTGAAACCAGCCTAAGGGAGAATAGCTCTACACATGGCACACATTAACCCTTGGCATCTGAAGACCCATGTTGCTGCATGTGCCACAATACAAGCTTTCACACTTACTCCTTATTGCAGTTTTTAATGTTAATTTGTTGAGAGAACAAAACAATAAACTAATGAGCAATACTTAACCTGTAGTATATGGATGTTACAGATACTTATTACACTTTAATTAATGAGATTTAATTAGAAATGAAGACACTTGAAGTAAAAAGGAAGAGATTATACCCAAGGAAATTAATCACATTCTAGACACAAATTAACCACAATGAAGCAGTTACTGGCATAAAATCATAAAATTAGAAGTATGAATAAACACACATGCATACATTAGTAGAATATATACTAACAAGTTATCAATTTATTTACATTTGTCATATATATAAATGTTGCACATTGTTTTTGTACAAAAAATGTGTCTTTGGAATTACAGCACTATGCAGATTTGAAACACACATTGCAGATCAGTTTATGAGCGCAGCTTTGTTCTCCTCAGCATTGAGCTTCTCCGACAAGGGTGTATGCTCACTTCATCGAATCATAGAATGGTAGAGTTGGAAGGGACATCCTGGATCATCTGGTACAACACACTGCACAAAGCAGGAATCACTACATCATTTCAGACAGATGTCTGCCCAGCCTCTGTTTGAATGGGAACTCACCACCTCTCATGGAGCCTGTTCCACTTATTGATCATTTGATCGCATGATCAGCAGTGCTGCACTTCTAATCATGCTCTGTGTGCTTCTTTTAAGCTGGGATGCATACACCCACATTCAGAGATACTCAATGCTAAGGGGAGCCAAAAATGCTAAATGGGGAACTATCGCCCCCTCGACTAGTCAAAGCCCTATTTTGCATCTCATAAATGGACTTTAGAAATATTTTTTCTACAGATCTGTTTATGTGTGCAAATAAATGACAAAACTGCTAGGCAAGTAATTTTGATATGTGACAACAACTGCTGGGGTTTCTAAGGGCATAGAGGTTCTGACAGCGTTAACCTATGGGCCCATAAAAGAGCCACTTATTCAGTTCAACTCCACCTCTCCAGAAAGCACTGTTCATATTATAGCAATAATGTCACATACCCACTGCAGCTAGGCACAAGCAACAGTCACACAACATCTTCATTAAGCAGAGGGACATTGGCTAAGTATATATAATATATATATATATATATATATATATATATGTATAAATATATGTGGAACAGCACAAAAAAGAAAATAATTCAGGTGCAAGCCCTCCTACCATAGATCCTTAGGTGTAGATATTAAAAAACAAATGAACAGCAGCACATCCTTTAAAAGTGAAAAATGTTTATTTATTCCCAGGACTGCAATGTTTCGGCTTGAAACTGGTACTGGTACTGCTTGAAAAGGGTTTTGACAAGCCGAAACGTTGCGGTCCTGGGAATAAATCCACGTTTTTTACTTTTAAAGGATGTACTGCTGTTCATTTTTTCTTAATACCGTATATACTCGTGTATAAGCCGAGTTTTTCAGCCCAAAAATTGGGCTGAAAAGTCTCCCCCTCGGCTTATACACGGGTCATGTTGGTATGCTGTGGGGGGGGCTGTGACCGGGGGCTGGAGGAGGCAGGAGGGGGCCGCGGTGACCGCAGGCGGTCACGTGGGGCCGCCTCATTAGTGCAATGAATATGCACGGCATCCCCCGTCCATCAGCGGCGGGGGGATGCCGTGCATATTGCACTACACAGCCCCCCCTCCTTAATATGGGTCCCCCAGAGTAATAAACAGCCCCCCTCCTTATCATGTCCCCCCCCAGGCTGCGGCAGCTGTCAAAATAACAAACACTTTATACATCACCTTCCGGCGCAGCTACTCCGCTCCTCCGGTCCTCCGCTCCTCCGCTCGCCGGCTTCTTCTTCCTGCTTGTGCCGGTGTCATGTGACCGGGCGCAGGAGATGACGTCATTTCCTGCGCGCGGTCACTGAAGTCGGCACCAGAAGGAAGAATAAGCCGGCGAGCGGAGGAGCGGAGGACCTGAGGAGCGGAGTAGCTGCGCCGGAAGGTGATGTATAAAGTGTTTGTTATTTTGACAGCTGCCGCAGCCCGGGGGAAACATGATAAGGAGGGGGGGCTGTATACTACCACTGGGGCTGTATATACCTCTGGGGCTGCCGTATACTACACTGGGGCTGTATATACCACTGGGGCTGCTGGATACTACCACTGGGGCTGTATATACCTGTGGGGCTGCTGTATACTACCACTGGGGCTGTATATACCTCTGGGGCTGCTGTATACTACACTGGGGCTGTATATACCTCTGGGGCTGCTGTATACTACACTGGGGCTGTATATACCTCTGGGGCTGCTGTATACTACCACTGGGGCTGTATATACATGTGGGGCTGCTGTGTACTACCACTGGGGCTGTATATACCTCTGGGGCTGCTGTATACTACACTGGGGCCGTATATACCTCTGGGGCTGCTGTATACTACACTGGGGCTGTATATACCTCTGGGGCTGCTGGATACTACCACTGGGGCTGTATATACCTGTGGGGCTGCTGTATACTACCACTGGGGCTGTATATACCTCTGGGGCTGCTGTATACTATACTGGGGCTGTATATACCTCTGGGGCTGCTGTATACTACCACTGGGGCTGTATATACCTGTGGGGCGGCTGTATACTACCACTGGGCTGTATATACCTCTGGGGCTGCTGGATACTACCACTGGGGCTGTATATACCTCTGGGGCTGCTGTATACTACCACTGGGGCTGTATATACTTCTGGGGCTGCTGTATACTACCACTGGGGCTGTATATACCTCTGGGGCTGCCGTATACTACACTGGGGCTGTATATACCTCTGGGGCTGCTGGATACTACCACTGGGGCTGTATATACCTGTGGGCTGCTGTATACTACCACTGGGGCTGTATATACCTCTGGGGCTGCTGTATACTACACTGGGGCTGTATATACCTGTGGGGCTGCTGTATACTACCACTGGGGCTGTATATACCTCTGGGGCTGCTTTATACTACCACTGGGGCTGTATATACCTCTGGGGCTGCTGGATACTACCACTGGGGCTGTATATACCTCTGGGGCTGCTGTATACTACCACTGGGGCTGTATATACTTCTGGGGCTGCTGTATACTACCACTGGGGCTGTATATACCTCTGGGGCTGCTGTATACTACCACTGGGGCTGTATATACCTCTGGGGCTGCTGGATACTACCACTGGGGCTGTATATACCTCTGGGGCTGCTGGATGCTACCACTGGGGCTGTATATACCTCTGGGGCTGCTGTATACTACCACTGGGGCTGTATATACCTCTGAGGCTGCTGTATACTACCTCTGGGGCTGCTGTATACTACCACTGGGGCTGTATACTACCTCTGGGGCTGCTGTATACTACCACTGGGGCTGCTGTATACTACCTCTGGGGCTGCTGTATACTACCTCTGGGGATGCTGTATACTACCACTGGGGCTGCTGTATATACCTCTGGGGCTGCTGTATATTACTACTGGAGCTGCTGCTGTATATACCACTGGGGCTGCTGCTGTATACTACCACTGGGGCTGCTGTATACTACCACTGGGGCTGCTGCTGTATACCTCTGGGGCTGCTGTATACCACACTGCTGGGGCTGTATACCTGTGCTGGGGTCCACCTCGGCTTATACACGAGTCAATAGGTTTTCCCAGGTTTTGGGGCAAAAGTAGGGGGGTCGGCTTATACACGGGTCGGCTTATACACGAGTATATACGGTATATATAAATATAAAAAAAACATAGGAGGTAAGATGAAATAATGGAAGTAAAATGTAATTGGGCCATTTTGTTTTTACAGTATTAGCTGTATAGTACAACCTGGCCTGTAAACCAGGGGTATTGGCTCGGTAAGCCAAATATCCATCTCTGACTCTTCAATTCCACTGAATCCGACTCCAACTCCACTAAAATGGACACAGACTCCGACTTTATCACTCTGACTCCATAACCAGGGCTGTGAAGTCTGTAAGCCACACATCTGAATTTGACTTCTCAATTTCCCTGAATCTGATTCAACCCAAATTGGACACCGACTCCACGACTCCAACTTCAACACTACAGCCCTGCTGTAAACATGATTCTCCAGATCAGTGCAATTGAGGTTTTGCCAACTTTTTCCAAGACTGGGTCGGTTTTTATTTCCCAATCAATAATGCTTGTTTTTTTTTTTGCGTGGAGCACTGATGATTTCATTGATAAAAATCCCTGTAGAATGTAAGCCCGCAAGGGTAGGGTCCACTCCCCTCTGTATCAGTCAGTCACTCTTAGTTTGTTCATTGTATTTTTAACTTGTTTGTATGTATCCCTTCCTCATGTACAGCACCATGAAATCAATGGTGTTCTAAAAAAATAAATAATAATAATAATAATAATAATAATAATAATATGAGATACAGACAACAATTTCAACAGTTTTTATTGTATTTGATTAAGGGGTATGACTGAAAAGAGTCAGCTCAGCTACTTCTGTATTTCAGCACTTTTTAGATTTCTTATATCAGGCAAACAGATAACTGTGTTATCTAATCAATTTATTATTAATGATGACCTTTATTTCCTAATTAGCAACTTTGTCACAACTAATGGGGAGTAGAATCCAGGTAAGAAATAATTTATGTCAAAGTTACTATTACTGCTGCTGATGATCTGCACTTTCTCAGTGGGAAAGAACAAATATTCTTGTTAAGGAATTGAATCATTACATTATTTGATTACTGGCTTATTAGAAAACTGTGAGCTCTGCAGTATTACTCATAAAGTGTTATGTGGTTTTTATATTTCCAGGCGCATTGGAGGTGTTATCATTGCCTGCCATGCTGTAAGTTAGAACATTGTTTCGTCACTATGTCCATCCATATACCCAGGCCCGGCGTCAGCACCGGCGCACCCGGGCAAGTGCCGGGGCCCGACTGCTTGGAGGGGGCCCACCGGGCCCTGAGGGCTAGGGTCACACTTGCATTGTGACCCTAGCCTGACGCAAGTATTGTCTGCTGCAGCGCAGAGCGTTTAATGCTATGCGCTGCCGGCAACGGAGCCCATAGAAACCCGATGTTTACATTGACAACCAGTGGTTGCCAAGGTAAACATCGGGTTTCTATGGGCTCCAGCGCATAGCATTAAAAGCTATGTGCTGCAGCCGAAAATACTTGCATCAGGCTAGGGTCACAATGCAAGTGTGACCCTAGCCTCAGGGGCCCCTGAGCACACTGCCCCCACAGCCAGGGCCATATCCAGGGGGCAGCTGGGGGGTCATTTGCAGGGAGGGTGCACTCAGCCTCCTGCAGCTCTGGAGATCTCCCTCTGTGGGAGCCGACAGAGCTGCACACTCTGGGCTAACAGGACCTGTGATGATGTCAATGGAGGGTGGAGTCAGGGGTCACATGACCAGCTCCTCAGTGTATGCAGGACTCTGAGCATCATGATGGCCAGCATAGCAATTAGGTGAAGTTGATGTGTGGGGTCAGGAGGGATTTACAGTGTGAATGTAGCAGAGGTGAGTGTGTACTAGGTGTATGGAACGGAGCCGAGTGGGTACTAGGTGTACGGAGCCGTGTGTGTAGAAGGTGTACGGAGTGGAGTCAATGTGTACGAGGTGTACGGAGTGGAGCTGTGTGTACGAGGTGTATGGAGCAGAGCCGTGTGTGTACGAGGTGTATGGAGCGGAGCCCAGTGTGTACGAGGTGTACGGAGCGGAGCCGTGTGTGTACGAGGTGTACGGCGCGAAGCCGAGTGTGTACGAGATGTACGGAGCAGAGCCCAGTGTGTACTAGGTGTATGGAGCAGAGCCGTGTGTGTACGAGGTCAGGTGTATGGAGCAGAGCGGCGTGTGTACGAGGTGTACGGAGCAGAGCCGCGTGTGTATGAGGTGTACGGAGCAGAGCCGCGTGTGTACAAGGTGTACGGAGCAGAGCCGCGTGTGTACGAGGTGTACGGAGCAGAGCCGCGTGTGTACGACGTGTACGGAGCAGAGCCGCGTGTGTACGAGGTGTACGGAGCAGAGCCGCGTGTGTACGAGGTGTACGGAGCAGAGCCGCATGTGTACGAGGTGTACAGAGCAGAGCCGCGTGTGTACGAGGTGTACGGAGCAGAGCCGCGTGTGTACGAGGTGTACAGAGCAGAGCCGCGTGCGTACGAGGTGTACGGAGCAGAGCCGCGTGTGTACGAGGTGTACGGAGCAGAGCCGTGTGTGTACGAGGTATGGCTACCAGTGGTAGCCCCCCGCGGATTCCGCTCCTATAGTCCCAGCCACCTTTGCCAGCAGCATTCTTCTCCAGAGTCTCTTCTGCTGCTGTCTGCATTCTGCAGCTCAGCATGGAGGGGCACGATGTTGTCATCACTGTGCTGATATGTGCAGAGCGACCGGAGGAGACTGAAGCGGCGAGAAGAAAGGTGAGGAGAAAGAGAGATCCGGATGGCCAGACACTCCGCTTGGCTGCGGTGCCACCCATATGGCAGTGTGGCTCCATTGAGCTGCTTGCATTATTTGTGTGCTTCAGGATGCTTGCGTATATACCAAGAATCCTCAGACGCACAAAAATGCAACATTTTGCATTTGAAGGGAACTTTTAAAAAGCGCAAGGGAATGCAAACTCATTTTAGCCCGCCCTAACAATGTGTAATATACTCACTGTCAGAACAGCTCTTGCTGGTTTCGGCAGTCACTGTTCCTGTAAGACTGCCTTCATATAGGCGTTTTTTAAAAATGTGGCAGTTGCGGTAAAAAACCCGCATCTGCCGCATTTTCCGCCTAGCGGCTGCACTTGCTGCACATTTGCGGCAAGCGCCATGCATTGTCTATGGGGCTTTCAGTAAGTGTGCGGCAATCTATATATATTATAGTCCACGATATATACTAAAGGGGGCCCACTGAGACTTTTTCGCCCGGGGCCCACAGAAACCTGGAGCCGGCCCTGCATATACCGTCTGTGTGATGTACATGTTTAACATTGACACATGTTCTATTATAGTATATATATATAGATATATATAGTATAGTATTATTATATTATAATATACGGTAATAGTTATCACATAGATTACAAATAAAAAAAATACTATATTTTAGTATTCTTGGTGATATTGTATCTTTTAAAAAACGCATTAGAATTACGCACCTAATTGGATAATCTGCATAATGGTGGGCTTGTGCTTATTCAGGACCCCAGACAAAACATGCAGAGCTGCAGTGTAAAGAATGGGGACGCTTATTTAAAATGTAAATAAATTGCGGTGACTAATAATTATAAACTGAAAAGTAATAAAGCAGCTAAGCTTAACAGACCTGGTAACCTGTCATCAATGGTGTACTGCAAATGGTAGCAGACCACGTGGCTGCTATGGGGCCCATGAGACAGAGGGGGCCCAGTGCCAGTGAGAGCACTCCCATCCTCCCTCCTCCCACACATTTTCAACTATATTGGCTTTGCCAATACAATTGCATTTTATTATATGGATGTCTATGGGGAGTGCATTCATTTTTATGGACGACTGTGTTGGGTGCATTATACCATATAGAGGACTATAGGGATGCATTATTCTCTATGAAAGGCAATGCAGGGTCCATTATACTATATGGAAGGCTAGGGCCATTATAATATTTGGAGGGCTATGTTGTGGCCATTGTACTATTTAGACGACTATGTGGGGATCATTATAATATTTGGAGGGCTATGAGGGAGCATTTATACTTTATGGAGGGCTATATGAGGGCCTTTATACTATATGCAAGCAATTATATAGTGTGAAGGATTGTGTGGGGTCCATCATACTGTGTGGGGGCCATTATACTGTTTGAAATGCTAATGGAAGCCTTTATGAAGTTTGGAGTGGGGTGGAGGCCATTATATTATATGTAGACCCATTATACTGCATGGAGGGCTGCGTGAAGATTACAGTTGGGGATTATACAGTTGGAATCACTATACTTTACTGGTTTATTTGAAGGTGGTACAGTAGGGTCATTATACTGTGCATGTGGTGAGGAATGACTTTTGGTCAGTAAAATCCCAATTTTCAACATTCACCATAAAGTGACCTCAGTGTTTAATGACTGAAACCTGTGGCCAACTTATAGTTATTTTTCAACTTTTTCGCCTTATTGTAAGGTTTCATGAAGATGAAAGATTATACACCAAAATTATACATGTGTCCATAGAAAGGATGCCCCGAAATTAAAGTATAAAAAAGAGCCGCAATGCTGATAAATGGCATGGAGCATCCTAGTTATGAATAAAGTTTAAAATAAGTACAATTATGTAGTACTAGCTGTACTACCCAGCTACGCCCGGGTTAATAAATAACTGATGTTAGCTATAACAAAATAGAATTGGAATATGTCATATTAATGACCTGTAGGAAAATAAAAGCTGAGCTGTGATTGGTTGCTATAGGCAGCCTAATAAATCTCCAGCCAACAGTAAACCCTCCCCCCGGCCGGGCAGTATATGTTACCTCACACATACACATAATAGACAGCTCATGTAACTGACATCTGCCTTAATTCCCTATATGGCACATGTGTTGCACATTGGCTGTTTTTAATCAGATGTTTATTTTTGAAAATTAAAGATAGCACACGATTTGTCCACATCTGTGTCTGTCTGTGTGGTGTGTGTGCCCCTGGGGTGTGTGTGTGTCCCTGTGGGGAGAGTGCATGTGTCCCTATACGGTGTGTATGTGTGTGAGTCCCTGTGGGGGGGGGGCATGTGTGGTGTGTGTGTCTCTGTGTTGTGTGTCTTTTTGTGGTGTGTGTGTGTCCCTGTGAGGTGAGTGCATGTGTCCCCATAGGGTGTGTATGTGTGTGTCCCTGTGGTGGGGGTGTCTGTGTGGTGTGTGTGTGTCTCTGTGTTGTGTGTGTCTCTTTGTGGTGTGTGTGTCCCTGTGGGGTGAGTGCATGTGTCCCTATAGGGTGTGTATGTGTGTGTGTCCCTGTGGGACACGTATAGTACACTGATGACATCAATGTGCCATCCATATATAATCTGTATGATGTATTGTACGTGTTTAACATTTAAAGTATAGGAGAAGCTTTGTAAATTATTTATTTCTTTAGCCATCTGTGAAAAAGACTGATGACAAATGGTGGTAAAAATGGACACACAAGTGTCACACTACTGCTAAAAACTGACGGACACCAGTACCACTTTTTCAAGTATGAGCTCATGCAGACCTGTGAATGAGGCCTTAAGGTACCGTCACACGCGGCAATATTGCTAAGCAATTTGACTGGCAATTTGCTGGTTGCAGTGAAATCATGGACACAGTTATATTTTGTTGCTGTGTACAAATGGAACAATGTGTCCATGATTTCACTGCAACCAGCAAATTGCCGGTGAAATTGCCTAGCAATATTGCCGCGTGTGACGGTACCTTTACGCCTTATGCTGGTTGATTACATAACATAAAATATTTGTGTGTAAATCTAATACTGCATGATGAGGTTTACACCATTAATCCCCTACTATTTTGTGCAAACTAATTTAATTGTACTTACATAATATTAGTCAAAACTAACTTGTGCAAAAGCTCTGCAGTTCTCATCAACGTATGTTCCAAAAGTAGATAAGCTCCATGTCAAAATTAAAAAAAATTGCTCATTGCTGCCGGCTCTCAATGGAGTTTTAAACTTAATTGTTTCTGTTCTTATTTTAACAATGTGTTGGGGACATTATATTGTAGCAGTTATTCATATATAAGCATTAAGGTACCGTCACATGCTGCAATCTCGCCTGGAAATCATAAATGCCATATGTCGCCCCGGAGCAATCGCCGTGAAATTGCCTCACGTTGCGGCGTGTGATTTGGCAATTTCGCGGCGATAAATCGCCCCTCGGCTGTCGCCTGATTTCTGAACAGTGCTCAGTACTCAGCCACAATCCTTAAGGCAAGATTTCCGTGTTGTGGCATGTGACAGGGTGATAATGATGGAAAGAGCATTGCCTGTGATTTCCTGTAGGCGTGCCTCAAGCGTTCTGTAGTCCGCACCCCATCTGCGATGATTGGCGTTGGCTACTGTGTTCCCATTGGCTGTCAGTTGACAGAGCGCTATATTTGAAGAGTGTCCGTTCAGCACCACAGACATCTTCAGCTACACAAACGTCCGCAAAATCAGTGCAATTAGGCGCGCCACTGAATAGCGCAAGCTATGTTGTCCGCGGGGATTAAGTAGCGCTGTGTCAGTATAGTGCAACACATGTTACATGCTCAGATGTTGGCCTACACATCGTAGATGTGTGCCATGGGCCACGCACTTCAATCGCCCTTGTGTGTGAATTTGGTGACGCTGCTGGGTACATTATGCTGCTCCCACTCCGCGGATGCCTACCTTGTTAGCGCCCTCAACTTTGTTTGGCGAAGCCAGTGTGCGTGGTGATGTCATCACTTTCTGTTCCTTCCTCCCTGCCTGCCAGATGCCTGCCCCTCCCCAGACATAGGAGAAGAGTCATGGCGGCCTGACGGCCACACAGCTCGCTGCCACATGGGGTCTGGCAGAACTTATGATCCTCATAGACCTGTATGACCGCCATGACTACTGGTGCCACCAGCATCATCGACACCCACGCCTGCGTAAGCAGAGCATACTCAGGAGTATCCAGCGGGCCCTGCTCCAGAAAGTGATTGTGGAGAGGACCCGCAAACAGAATTAAAAAAAAACTTGCGGATCTGAAACACAAGTCCCCAGGGTGGATTGCGAATATTCGTGCCCGGATTGCCATACTGCGTGGTGAGTATGTGGCAATGCCAAACACACACATGGCAATCATCCTACTCCAAACACTACACAACCATCACGTGGTATTGTGCCATGGCACACAGTGTAACATAAACCACCATCTGGATCTGTCACCAATGTGCATTTGCATTTGGTCACACTGCAACATGAAGGTGCAGAATAAACTCATATGTTTTGGTAATGCTGATGCCTATAGTGGTGCTTGACCTGTGTGTGGGTGAACATAGGTGCGTAATGCCAGCAAAGTTGTCCTCAACATATTAATGCTAATTAGAAGGGCTACATCACACCTGGCAGCACATATGTGCGCACTCTGACACATAGCATTTCATAACACATTGATCACAATCTGGACAAGTGACTACAAGCTGACTGCTATGTGTTTGCACCCATCGTGGCACCACCAGATGCTTACTGTCTGCTCTTGTGTTTTGTTTAAAAATCCATCCTCTGCTAATCCAAGGGTGTTTTACATCCCAAATATGTGCTCGCTGGTGTTGTGGTCTGGTTCAAAAACAGACTGGCCCCTAACCATAGTGTCGCTGAAGACCAAAAAATTTCAGCCGAACCTGCTCGCCCTAATGACAGTGATACACACACAGTACGTGTTTGCCCTATGTTGTGTTCCTTTTCTCAAATCCGTGTCTTGTCAATTTTTAAATTACAGATGAGTATGACTCCCCGTCAGAGGAGGCGCGACGGTCCCCTAGACCACCCGGGACCCCTCCATCACCTGTCATGGAGGGAGAAGGAAGTCCGGCCCCCCGGGACCGCACCATCACCTGCCATGGAGGGCCCAAGAAGTCTGGCCTACCCCGGGACTCCACCATCACCTGCCATGGAGGGCCCAGGAAATTCCTGTTCCCCCCAGGACCCCACCATCACCTGCCATGGAGGGCCAGGAAGTCGGCCCCCCCGGGACACCACCATCCCCTTTCCTGGAGGGCCCAGCTACCCCGTCCCCCCGGGACCATACAGTCACGTTACCTGGAGGGAGCAGGTAGTCTCGATCCAGAACCCAACCCCCGGCTCAACTCGCCCCCAGCATCTCCAGCTCCCGTGGGCCACACCGTGACATTGAGCCTGCAGTGCTTGGTATTGGTGGTAAGTGTTGTCAATGGCCTCCAAGCTTTGTTATATACCTGTTGGTGTGTATCCCTGACATCAGTATGTGAGTAATTCTGTTTTTTTTGTTGTTCCTTTCTTTGTCAAGGTGCAAGAGCTCGCGCTGCAGGATGGGATGTGAGTGCATCCCCATCTCCGGAAGATAGAACCCGGTAAGGGGCTCTGCAACGTAAGTGAAAACCTGAGCAATGATGTCACCCACCCACCCCTACACATGTCACTAACTAATGGCCGTTTTTTCCTATACAGGTGTGCCAACTCTTGCAGAAATGCTGCAGGCACACACGGAAGCCCAGCAGCACCTGGACTAGTTGTGGGCAATGATCATGTCCCTCCAGGCAGCCCAGTCCACCATTGACCCTAGTCCACCATATGCCCCCAGTAATGTTTGCAATAGCCCTTATATTTGGTTGTAAATGTTGGACCTTTTTTGTGTGACTTTTGCCATGTTGGCACCCTTGTTTGTTAGACCCCGTTGGCCTCTTTTCTTATAGTATCCCACATTGGGAAAGTGGGTAGTATGGTTTGCCTGCTACTACTCTGAAAAAACATCCCTTGTCTCTGCACACACAGGGGGACCTTGGCCCGGTTAAACTGTTAAACACAACACATGGCTTATGACTTGGTGTAGGTGTGCAGTGTGACATGATAAAGACTTGACCATACTGTACCATTGGACCACGGATGAAGCCCTATTTTTCATCACTTTCTCCAATATCACACCCACATTAACAAACACACACACAAACAGACTCGCCTGTGTGGGCCACAGAATCCTAATCTCCCCATACTCACACATGTCACCTAGGGATATGCTCCTGTCTGCTACAATGACCCAACTATGTTATTGTGGACATGAGGGCTCTCCTTCTGCCACACAAACATCACCATTACACCCACAACCCACTACACACACAACCATACTGCAGAACCAGACACATATGTGAACGTAGGTATGGGAAATCAAAGTCTGGTTTATTACCAAAAAAATAATACAACACACTTGGTTTTACCAAAAAAAAAAAAAAAAACAGTCCAGGGCGCAATGTACTGCATTGCCTAGTAGCATCTTGCGTCTTTGTCCTCTGCTGGATCAGACAATGGCTCCTCCCCCTCATCCCTGTACTGTCACACATTGGGGGCCCTTCTGTGTTGTTGAATGGTGAATGGTAGAAGAATGGTGAAAGAACAACACGATTGTGTCTTTGACATGTGCACGAACCCACACATCAGTGCAACCAACAAGGTGTGGACATAGGTAGCAAAACCACTATTACACACCTCCTGTGACGGGGCAGGCTCTTGGGTTGAAGCTGAAGATGGTTGGGCAAGGCCCTGCTGCACTGTGTTGGCCAAGGAGCCTCCTGGTCCAGGGTAAAGGTGAGGATGCCATAATACCACAGACGTGGCTTAGGGACCCCCTCAGCTCCAGCTCCAGACCGAACGTCCATCCACTTGTTATGTGCCTTGGTGAACACAGTGCGCAGGCGCTTGATTTTCTCCAAAACCATCGGCACTGTCCAGGTCTTACTTTGGTTGAGCCGGTTTGCCAGCTCGACAAGGTGCCCGTAGGTGACATCCCTCGCCTCCCAGTTTTTGTACTCCGGCAACGCCACCCGCCACAGGCATTCATGGTCCTGGTACATGGCTAGGAGGTCACGCACAAATCAGGACTCTGAGCCATCTGCCAAAACAAAACATACTGTATTACCCAAACACATACATGTACATATCAGGTCACACCCTATTCTGTGTGGGAAATCCATGTCCAGCACTAGCAAGGACAGGTGTGAAAAGGATTTTGGAGATTCACTGATCACCTCACTGAGTGTAACATCTATGTTTGTGTACATGGCGGTTGGTATGACAACTGGGTGTCCTATATCTGATTGGTCACTCGTGTTAACCGTTTATGTGCCTTTGTATTGATTCTATAAATCTTGGATTCTGATATAATGCTTGTTATGATATATAACCTGTTTTGGAAAAATAAGGTGACCATGTGTAACACTTTGTATGTATTTTTATTATGTAGTTTATGATGTATTTTGATGTTTTTTGTATTAATTGTTGAATGTTGTTTGTGATTGGTTAACACTGTATTATGGGTGTGGTAGAGCACTATTTAAAGAGGTCAATTGTAAAACAAACTGAGCTTGATAAAGACCACAGGAGTGGTTGAAACGTCGCTTCTTTTGACCATGGAATAAATATACAAGGAGTTTTTGCACCATCAAAGGTCTGTGGCGCTGTCCGTTTTATTTTTAATATAGCAAGGACAGGTGGTCTGGTAGCTAGCTTGTGTATGCAGAAGCATTAATGGGCTTTATATGTGTACACAGATGTGACATGCTGCACATGACACGGGGCATATGTGGTTTGGCTCTGGCTAAGCAAAGTTACAAAGCTGGATCATGTTGAAATGGCACACATGGCGTACCACACAAAATGTACACACAGGAAGGACCTCTACACATATTTATGTAAAGATGTAGTGCTGTAGGACACATTGTCATGTCGTTGGTGGCAAGGATCATTATGCGTGCAACAGGACACGGAGGTGGTTAACGATGCGTAGGCGTCGCAAACCACACTTCTACATGACGCTACATGAAGCTCCACAGAACCCGGCCATACATGTCACAAAATATGGTTGGGAAGCCGACAGTAATAGAGCATACATGAGAAGCACAATAGCATATTCACCGACTTACCGCCTGTCCAACAGAGTTCTGGTGATGAGACGCTACTAGAACAATGCACATTGAAGTAGGAACATGGGTGGCAGACCAGCTGGGCACCATTTTATACACAGCATGACCAATTACAAAGCAGCCCAGGCGTGTAATCAGTAGTCGCATGTAGCAACGCCCAGGCGGCTCCGTCAATTAGCTGACGCTGATGCTCTGTGATTGGATGGTTACCACATAAAAACCGATAATGACAGTCTTACGGCACTCTTGCTGCCCAGAGTCATTAAGTAAGTACTGATGTTCAGACATGATTTTTGATATGGCTGTGTATAGCGTTTGATACTTCTTTGCCCTACGGATTGTTCTTGTGTACTGTAGCAGACGCCCAAGTCCTGGTGTATGTTGCTTGGAATGATGTGTTTGATGGAGCTATTCTGTGCCGCCAAATAGATGGATGGCTTTTGTTGCCACAAAACACCCTCCCCATTGACAATCCATTTTTCCTTCACCATACAGGATCATGTACCAAGGTTAGTCTGTGGTTAGTTTAGTCGAACATATCAAATGTGTCCACATAGTACTGCCCTTTACCACACTGAATGGAATTATTCTGGCGATACTGAGATGTGGAGTGGCTCATGTGGCTTGGGAATGTCTGCCTGTGAAGATCCGGCCTTATCACCACCACAAGGATGTCTGTTGGACATGATGACTATGCGATTGTCAGCTGCGTGGGATGATAATTTGTCAGTAGCACATGGCTCTTGTACATTTAGCATGTTCTTTTATATATTTGTCACTAAGCATCTGTCTGTGTTTGAGCTTTGTATTTTCCTAGCCCTTGAGGTTTTACATATACATTATGAGCAGATATATGGGGCTATGGTAATGATGCCACAATTTGGACGATGGAGATATAGTTGGGGAAGAGGCCCATGGGTGTAGTGATAACAGGTGTTGTGGTGAGGCAGTGTAATGTTGTTTGTGAACGTTCAATGGTACAAAATATGTATGTGGGTGCCCATATGAACATAGTCTGCTAGGATGTGGGTAACTGGCTAGGAGATGTGTAGGGAAGGAAGTAGTGGTGACTTTTAATGGCTGATAATGTGTTCTTTTGATGAAAGTCTTTTTTTGTTCCTTTTGCAGGGGTTGGTAGGTGAGATCATCATGGACCCTGATGGAGATGTTATCGTGGCTCTTGCCTTGGTGGAAGAAGACTTGTGGCTGGAGGGGAGAGTTGAGAGGTTGCGGGCTCGCAGACCACGGTGTGTGTGGGTTCGGGATTGGCTTCGGCAACGGGACGACCTGAGTCACATGCGCCTGCTGCATCAGCTGGAAGATACTAGTACGCATGATTTCAGGAACTATCTCCTTATGTCAAAGGACTATTTCACATTCCTCTTGGAACGCATTACGCCATTGATAGCCCGACAGGACACTTTGATGCGTCGAGTTGTGCCACCTGAGGAGCGTTTGGCTGTAACTTTGAGGTTCCTGGCAACAGGTCATTCGTGGACAGACCTCCAATACTCTGCAGCTGTCTCACGGCCACTGCTGAGCTGCCTGATCCCCGAGACGTGTGAGGCCATCTGGAGATGTCTGCTGCCATCCTACATGCAGTTTCCAACAACCCCCGCAGGATGGATGGATGTTGCCAGAGGTTTTGAGGAACGATGGCAATTTCAAAACTGCAGCGGTGCATTGGATGGTAAGCACGTGAGGATCACGCAATCCCCCAACACGGGGTCCTTGTATTATAATTACAAAGGATATTTTAGCGTGGTCCTCATGGCCCTGGTGGATGTTCACTATGACTTCCCGTACGTGGACGTTGGCATGAACGGTCATGTCTCAGATGGGGTTTGTTTGCACACTGCTCCTTGGCCCAAGACCTAAGGAGAGGTGCTCTGAACTTGCCCTCAAATGAAGAGACAACCGGTCATCTCAACTTTGAGTTTGTGGGGAATGAAGCCTTCTCACTTCAGGCTCACCTACTACGGCCATATCCTAAGAGGACGGTTACTTCTGAGCAGCGCATTTTCAATTACGGCTATCCCGGGCTCGCCGTGTGGTTGAAAATGCGTTCGGGATCATGGCCAATAGATTCCGCATGTTTCATACACCTTTACTTATGAAACTGGAATCTATCGATGTGGTAGTGCTGGCCTGCTGTGTGCTGCATAACTTCCAGCGTCGTAGGGATCGGTCATCATACACGTCGGGAAGTTATGTGGATTCTGTGGACCCCACAACAGGGGAGGTTTGCCCCGGGGATTGGCGTGCTGCCGACCATGGTGTGGCACCACTCCAGCCGCTGAGCCACGGTCTGAGTCAGCAGGATGCTAGGAGCAGCAAAGAGGCATACTGCTTCTACTTTAATGGCCCTGGGGCAGTGGCTTGGCAGCACCAGCAGGTGTAGAGTGGCTGGTGTTGTGAGGCATCAACATGAGGAGGAGGGTGGAGTCACCAGGGTGGCTACACCATGACGAATATGTGTTTTTTTTTGTTTTTGGGGTGTTTAAACATTAGTTAGTTAGTTAGTTAGTTAGTTAATTAGTTAGTTTTGATTTTTTGGTGAACTACTCGGCAATGTTTGGGTATGGGCATTCTGTTTCTGCTTTTTGTATTTATTTGTGTCATGTTGACACTTGTGTTCTAAATGTTTTGTGTGTGTTGTTTGACTTATAATTTTTGTGCACAAAAACTTGAATTACAAACAAACAAAAAAAACTACCTGTGTGTGTTGTTACTTGTCAATACAGGGCGGTTGCACATAGCTTTATGCTGTGCACAGAGGTATATGATACATTAAAGGGAACCAACCACCTCAGATGATGACTATAAGCTGTTAATACATGTCCCTGCACCCTACCTACACCATTACACCTATGTTTTTCTTAAGAATATTGATAAATGTAAACCGAAATATACACTTTATAAAATTACATGCCTGTGTACTTCTGGGCGTCTCCTTCTGGGTCAGTTACTAGAGGGCTGTGTCTCCAGCAGCATGACTGGCTTCTCTAGCCCTCCCTCTTACTTTGCAGGACATCACTGAAGGGAGTGATATTATCTATCAGTGGGCGGGCACGCAAGGCAGCTCCCGTCCCTTCATGTGAAGTCCTGCAAAGTAAGAGGGAGGGCTAGAGAAGCCAGTCATGCTGCTGGAGACACAGCCCTCTAGTAACTGACACAGAAGGAGACGCCCAGAAGTACACAGGCATGTAATTTTATAAAGTGTATATTTCGGTTTACATTTATCAATATTCTTAAGAAAAACATAGGTGGAATGGTGTAAGTAGGGTGCAGGGACATGTATTAACAGCTTATAGTCGTCATCTGAGGTGGTTGGTTCCCTTTAAATTGTATAAATGGGTCCGTGCAGCATTGTCTGCTAATGTCCAGTACACAGATCCAGCCCTTTGGGCCACACTGTATGCCGTGACTATGTGTACATGTCCATTATGATGTGTTTGGCCACATGGGATCGTGTCCACACACATGGAGAATGCAATGGTGTTTGTGGGGGATGTAGGTACACTTCAGTACACACACGTAAAGATGTGTGCACACACATAGTTCAGTTCAGCCATGGCAGCTCTGGCATGGCGTGGACCAATGCAGGCACATATGTCCATAGTGTTGTTTGTAGCTTACCGCAATCACCTACAAATGCGCACCTAGTCATTGTTAGTGTAATCCACTGTACTGCACAAAGACTGCTCCTGTGCGACACTTTTGCGCCTCAAAAGTGTGTTGCAGGAGCCACAATTGACGACACAAGCGTGTATTTGTGCAAAATTCCGATAGACAATGGCGTCATGTATTAGCCAGCCTTCCAGAGCAGGCTGACCAATCGTAACGCTGTTGTGTTGTCCAATGAGCGTGTATGGGAAACAGTGTAAACCACTGTGGCACACCTATCTGCTCGCCATGCTGAACATGTACACCCACATTGCCTTTGGAATTGTGGCGTGTGAAGCGGCGATGGAATGAGGCAAGATTGGCTCCGCTGAAGGTGAGGAGATTTCCGGAACGACACATCGCCTTACCTTCAGGGTGATATTGCGGCGTGTGATGCCGCCATCGGCAATCTGAGGTGACCATGAAAAACGTGAATGCGCACGTTAGATCACCACATATCGCCAGGCGAGATTGCAGCGTGTGACGGTACCTTTACACATTCTCTCTTATCTTACAGGGATCTCCTATTTTCAGAATAGCAGTTCATAAATAAGTATGTGACCAGAACAATTCATCAGTAACGAGCAATTGTAAAATAGCTGTGGAAAGCTACTTTTTACCTTGAGAAGACTGATGGGCAGATCTGGTCACATGCACTTCCATTAATTGACTTTTTCAGAATAGAAGGAATGGTAACTTAAATGCCACAAAATCAAGTATACAACACCTTTGTTAAAAAAAAAAGTACCGTATGTTGACCAATAGATTATTTTTATTTATTATTATTATAGCGCCATTTATTCCATGGCACCTTACATGTGAAGAAGGGTATAATTAATAAGTACAATTATCATGAAGAATACAGGACACAGACAGGTAAAGGAGGAGAGAGGACCCTGCCCACAAGGGCTCATAGATTTGTGCATACTGTCTATAGGCTGTTATCACGGGGGTTATTGAGACAGAGAGAGGTATCCCTTATTCAGGGGTCAGAAGATAGCAGCACATGGCTGCACAATTGCCTGTACTGGTTGGATCTGTTTTGCCTTACAGTGAGCTGTGTAGACTTGGAGTTAAGCTGTTCCTTTTGTCTTTCTAGCTTTCTATTCTGTGTGGTCTAATCTGTTCTGATTTCTTTTCTCCTCTCTGGTATAAGTACTCACCACTATGTCTTAGTAGTTACCAGTGATAGCTTTCTATTCCATGGTCCTGGTGCGGAGGTGTGAGCTATGGAAAGAGAAAAATTTTGAACTTGATCCTGGAGATTGTTGCATGGACGTTTGGTATCTTCCTATTCATTATCTCCTTTTAGATTTATTTCCCTTTCTTTTTTCACCCACATGTTGTTTTGCATGTAGGTTAAGTCTGTCATTTTCCCTTTGTGTCTTTTTTTATAGAGCAGGACAAGTGTTTTTGCTGCCCTGCTCACTAAACATGGTCATTATTAGGGTAAGGCAGGGATAGGCACGTTATCGCTACACGGGGTGAAAGAACCCAGCTAGGGACACCAGGGTTCTCAGGGTTGCTCAGGGTGACAGGGATTACCTTTCCTGTGGTTCTCTAGAGTCAATGCTTTCCACCACATCCTTCTCACTGTGTGCCATTCAGCCTCTTTATGGAGCGCGAGAACCAGTGACTGCCCTGTAGCAGTACCTGATGCCTATCGACATCAAAATTCAACCTCATCATCAGAGGATCTGGTGAACACTGGGTAGGCACTTAGTCACAATCTTCCTGGTAATCCTGGTCCAGGGCACAGTGAGCTACACCCCTTCTCCTCAGCCTGTTGTTGTGACAGCAGTTTGCCACAAATATGTTTCTGATGCTACATATTTTCGCTGTGTCAAAATAGCAGCATCTTACAGTTCAAGTAAAATGGATAAAATTTCTAAAAATCTCATAATGCCAACATTTTTTTTGTTACGCAGCCTAAACTGACTTGCATTCACATGGCAATTTCTATTGCTGGTAAGCCGAGTTTTATGTGCAGATTTTTCCCAGAGAGGTGTTAAGATTGCAGAAAAAAGCACATGCATTTTTAGTGCATTTCTATACCGAAAATGCCTCAAAAATGTAATGCATACCTGACTATACCAAGAAAATTATCTAAAACAAAGCAGTTTTGTTTAAAACATAAGATACCGACAAGAAACAAAAAGCAGCATCATAAATGTGAATGAAAAAAACACATAAAAATGCAATAAAAAATGCATGTAAAATAACATACATAATACGTGCAGTAATGGTACAGATATTTTGCAACATCAAAACCTCAAGAAAGCTCATTGTGGGAACGTAGCTTTATACAAATTATAAAAATAAATAAAGTAGTGTGCCCTATTTTTGTTTTAATAGTACACTCAAAAATTCTTAAAAACTTGGTCCCCTAAAATGTTATTTAAAGGGAACTTGTCATCGGGTTTATTCCCCAAACCTATCACTACCTGTCCCTGCAGCCTCCTAATATGTCTCTAACCATCCCTGTCTGAGCTAAATGTGTCCTGTAATGGCTGTGAAAAATGCTTTTATTACTAATATTCTCCTATGGGAATAAGTAGGGTGTTGCCAATACTATAAATACTGTGGGCATTCTGTAAGGCTCCACATCCCACATCAATCTATTGTAATCATGCCCTGGTGGCCCTGATAATTCATGAAGAAGTGCGCTCACAGCGTTTGAAATCTGTGGTCTTCTTCATGGTATGACACCACTGTCGTGTCATTTCTAGTCCTCAGCAGTGTGGGGCATTATTGGGTGTTCTTCGCGGCTCCGATGCATACACAGTGCTCATTCTGAAGCCGCCAAGTGCACCCAATAATCCCCCACAAAGCACCAGGCCGGAAATAATCCACGGCCGATGCGTCAAACCCGGAAAAAGATCCCCAGATTTCAAACATGGGACCATGCTCTACATTAATTATCATGCCCAATGAGGCATGATTACAACGGACCGACAGAGGACATGGAGCCTTACAGAACACCCACAGAGTCTACAGCATTTACTACACCCTGGTTATTTCAGTAGGGGAATGTAAGTTATAAAAGCATTCTTCACAGCCATAACAGGACACATTTAGGTCAGGCAGGGATGGTTAGGGATGTAGTGGGAAGCTGCAGTGACAGGTAGTAGTAGGTTTGGGGCCATAAATTAGGTGACAGGGTGACAAACAATATACTTTGGGAAGATGGGATTAAAAATCATGTCACTCTTTTTGAGCTTATTAGAAGAGACCTAATTGGTTGTATGGCAGGTACACAAAACAGAAAAAATCAAAAGTAATAAACCATCCCCTTTTTTTCCCCCCATCTCCATTGGGATAGTATTGGGAACTGAACACCAATCGGGTTTACCATCCTAGTTAGAGGACAGACAAAAAGATGGTTCAGTGTCGGATGTCGACAATTCCATTCTAAATTTTTCCTTTCAAACACTTCATCCAAATTCATTACCATCTAGTGGCCTGGTGCAGCTACAAGTGTAGGAAGAGATGGATGGAGGGAATAATGAGGACAGCACCACCCCCTCCCCCTCTTCACCCATTTAAACTCCTTCACAATCGTCAACAAAGATAACAGAAACTCTGGCACCTTTAATTAAATCTTCACAGACACAAATGTTGGATAACAGAGGTGGAGAAAATCCTATAATGTCGGCTAATCCCTCTTCTATGATTCCAACACTGTTACCCCCCCCCCCAAAGAAAAATAAACACAGCAGAAAATCTTGTAATGGTAGCAACAGAACGAATACATAAAAATAAGGTTTGTTTTGAGGAGGTAAATAAAGAAAAAGAGAAACCAGTCACTAATAAGGGAAGACTACGTGAGACCACTATTACTCAGTTTTTTGTGTAGCCCCAGGCAGGCACCCCAAAAAGAAAAAGAAAGTTAGGGGATGCAGAGGGAGTGGTAGAAATAAACTTAGATCAATCAATTCAATTAAATCCCTGTCAAAATAAGAACAAATCCCAGTAGTTCCTCATGAAAAAAAGGGAACAATTTTGGGAACGATCCCAAAAAGATAAGTATATTCAATCTTTCTAGTTACACGCTCCCTGAGGCAGAGACATCTCTTTTGAGTCATGGACTTTGATTCTTTCCAAATAGACCAACTAATACTTTTACTTTATTTTTGGATTTAAATAACTTTTTTTTTAGGAAAATTACATTAAAACGATAACCCCACGCAAGGGGAAAATATATTAGACCCCTTTGTACATGCCCCAGTAAAGAACAATTCAATTTTTTATCCTGTACACCATAAAGGCAATCATCGTGATACCTTCCAACAATTGCTAATGAAAGAATTCAGATCTGTTACACAAGATAAAAAGTGTGATAATCTAATTTTACATACACAGCCTCCCTAGAAGGTATCCAATATCAACACCTTTATATTCATAAAGGGGAAGGAGACCAATTTCATACCTCCACTTTCTTTAAAACCGTGGACGTAAACAGTTACCTGGCCTTTGACAGTGGCCACTTACCAAAGTGGGTATCTAAAGTGCCATATAATCAATATTGGCGTATCAGAAAAAACTGTACCCATGACTCTGATTTTTTAAAAGAATCATTAATCCTTAAAGAAAGATTCAAAGCGAAAGGTTACCCGAAAACGTTAGTGGTGGATGCCTTTAATATAGTAAAAAATGAAACCCAGGATTCATGCTTGCTTAAAATGGAAAGAAAAAACAAAAGTAAGGAAATTGACACTAAGAGGGGCGAATTCAGTTTGATAACCACCTATAATAAATCAACAAGAACCTTGAATAATTTACTTAGGAAATATTGGTTCATCCTGTTGAATGACCCTATATTGTCTAAACATCTACCTGAAAAACCCAGCATTAAATACCAATGTAATCATTCTTTAAAAAACTTGATCGTGCCTAATTCGATCACCAGAGATACAACATCTAATATCACCGACATAGGACTCCCCTTTGGTTGTTATAGGTGTAATACCAAAAAATGCCTCTCTTGTGGTTCAATATCCCACGGAGCCACCATTATTACTTCCAATACCACTGGTGAATCCTTTACTTTACAATATAATTTGACCTGTCAATTATCATACGTAGTCTACGTCATGGAGTGCACGTGTGGTCTGCAATATGTGGGCCGCATGACCCAGGCTATGCACTAACGTCTTAACAAACATAGACAGAACATTAGGAACGGATTCATTCAACATAGCGTATCTAAGTAGTTTTTGTTGGAACATCAGAAAGACTATAGACAATTGAAATTATATATCATTGATCATATCCCTGAAACGAAAAATGATAGGTATAGAAGTCTTATCTGCTGAAACGCGTTGTGATTGGCTAAAGGAATAAATTAAGTAAGATATACTCAAAATCCATTGCCTCTCCTCCTTCTTTCCTTAGTGCCCTCTGGGACCGCTATTTTCCTTTTATCACACAAAAGTAATAAAGACAGTATATAATTATACATGTCTAAAATATTTTTAGTGACTTACATACAGCTCTGTAGAAAGAAAGATAAAAATAATAATAATAACATAAACTTTACAAACTTGCCATAAAATGTGGCTTTCTGATAAATATTTCCCTTCCATGATGCCATGTTAAACTGAACCTTATTACATTAGCACCTGATTAAACAAGCGACATGTTGTTTTTCTTGCATATTTTATTTTCCAGCTCTAGTTATAATCAGCGTCCAGATAACTAGTCTTCTGAATACCTATTATTAGAGTACTGACAAACAATCTTGAGTACACAATAATTATGGTGATTTTCTTTACGTTTGTTTCTTTAGCACAGTTGTACAACTTCTAAGGGAATTGTTAACCTCCGGGAAAGTACTAATTTACCATCAATCAACTCCACAATGTGATCCGATAGGGTTATAAAAAGATTTCATATTTAACTATAACAATCTTAGGATGGCTTTTATAAAATCCTACTGAGTCACTTGGGAGCAGTCCGCCAAGATCACACAAAATAGGTTATGCTCATTTATCATGAAAGACAATTCATAAGACCCATTTACGTTAAGAACGTGAAACATACTTACAATAGGAATGCATTGAATAAGCACCGAGACAGACTGCGATAGATAAAACAGTGGTCCTGGCACTCCAACCTAGCAGTCCACCTATATTACCACTGCCCCCGTCGGATTGCTGTAAATTTTGGAACATTTAGTCCTCATTTAAAGCACATCTCCACTTTTTTATTATTTCAGCACAGCAGTGGTGTTTTAATGTAAGTCCCTTTGCCCCCTGTCTTATACTCATCTGCCACCACCTTCTTTTTCCAACATTGCTCCCGTCAGTCTTTGGTGATTTGTGACCTGCTCCAGTGTTTCATGGAGCCTGTGGGAGATAAGAGCTCAATACATGTCTATGAGAGCCTCATTTTGGCCTTGTTCTTGCTTTCATAGAGTTGCATTGAGCACTTGTGATGTAACTTCTGACTGCCAGCCAGTTAGAAGTTACGTCACAAGATGGCAATGTGGGACCAAAGTGGCGCCGAAACAGGATGAAGCCGCTGAAGGGTGAGTAAAGGAATGGGGTCATGCGAGCTTGAATTTAACACACCACTCCGACGCCGAAAACAAAAATGCTGGAGAGGTACTTGAAATAAGTAATCCACATCATCAACACTTTGCTTTTTCATTCAGCTACAAGGCTACTCTAGGCCCTTTTCACATCTAAGCCTGGTCTGCGTTTTGCTTCATTTGCGTTTCTATGCGTTTTTACCACTAAAAACGCATCCAAACGCATGAGTTTTTGCCCCCATTGATTTCAATGGAAACACATGCAAAACACATGCAAAAACGCATGCAAAAACACATGTGCATTTTTCAAATGCAAAAACGCAAGCGTTTTTGCAAACACAGCCCTAGACGCATTGGCTGGGGTCACACATACCACCAATCCGCTTTTTTGAGGCTTTAGAAAAACTGATCGTTAAATTTAGTGTCTCCTGAGCTCCTGGCCGTTTTTTGGACTTAGTCATTTTTTTACCAAAAACGCATATGCATTAATGCATGGTCCCTATATGTACCATGTGTTAACGCATGCGTTTCCCATAGGGCCCCATGTTAAAAAAGAGCATGTGTTTTTTTACTGCACCCAAAAACACTGCTAGCAGCGTTTTTTGGGATGCTAAACAAAAACACATGCGTTTTTGAAAAACGCAGTGACACTTAAGTGCACCATTTTTAGACTTAGAAAAAAAAATGACAAAAGTAATCCCAAAAACGGATCAAAGGCAAAGACGGCTACCATGTGTGACCCTGGCCATTGGCCGATGTTTTTGGCTGCGTTTGCAAAAACGCATGTGTTTTTGCGTTTGGAACATGCACATGCATTTTTGCATGCGTTTTGCATGTGTTTCCATTGAAATTAATGGGGGCAAAAAACTTGCGTTTTGGAAGCGTTTTTAGCTGTAAAAACGCATAGAAACGCAAATAAAGCAAAATGCAAGCCTGCATTAGATGTGAACTAGGCCTTAGACTAAACCAATATTATCAATAATATTGGCACAAAGTAACTATATAGTGGTCAGATGCAAGAATTACACAGGCGGTCTGCACAGTATTATCACACTACAGACTATAAAAGACACAACCGCACTGATTAGACACAGTCACATGCAGAAAACATGAGCATTAAAGAGCATCTGTCAGCTCTGCTGATATGTCGGCTTTAGTAAATACTTGTATTCCCCATGAGATAACAATTCTTAACAAAGACTGTGTTTCAGTCTGACAGCAGCCAGTCATCTTTGACAGTATCAAGCGGCATACGGTCACATACTACTGATTGATACAACTCGATTGACAGCTGCAGTCTATAAGATTGCATGCAACTTAATATATGTGTGTGCAGCTGTAATTCCATAGCTAAGAATTATTAGGGCTCGGTCACATATTGCGTTTTTTATGTATTTTTGCAGCAAAAACTCACAGCATTTTACTGGGCCAGCAAAGTGAATAACATTTCTGAAATCTCATGCACATGCTGCTTATTTTTCCCATGCAGATTTGAAGCAGTTTGAAACCTGCAGTATTTTATTTTTATTATTATTTATTATTATAGCGCCATTTATTCCATAGCACTTTACAGGTAAAATGGGGCATATGTGGACAGGTACAATAATTTTGAACAATACAGGACACAGACAGGTACAGGAAGAGACAGGATCCTGCCCGCTAGGAATCACAATCTACAAGGGATGGGTGAGGATACACTTGGAGAGAGTAGACCTGGTCGTTTGGTGGTTTAGTAGACAGGGTCTCACAGCAGGTTGTAGGCTTGTTGGAAGAGGTGGATCCTCAAGTTCCTTTTGAAGGTTTCCACGTAGTCGAGAGTCTGATGTGTTGGGGCAGAGAGTTCCAGAGTATGGGGGAAGCATGAGAGAAATCTTGTATGTGATTGTGGGAAATGGAGATAAGAGGGGAGTAGAGGAGATCTTGTGAGTATCGCAGGTTGTGTGTAGGTAAGTACTGGGAAACCATATCACAAATGTACGGAGGGCACAGGTTGTGAATGGCTTTGTATGTCATGGTTAGGATTTTGAACTGGAGCATCTGGGCAATGGGAAGCCAGTGAAGGGCTTGGCAGAGAGGAGAGGCCGGGGAGTAGCATGGAGACAAGTGGATTGGTCAGGCAGCAGAATTTAGGATAGCTTGGAGGAGTGAGAAAGGGGGAGGGGAGACCAGAGAGTAGGAGTTTACAGTAGTGGAAGAAGATGATGAGGGCATTTACTAGTGTATTTGCAGTTTCTTGGTCAAGGAATAGCAGGAGGTTGCAAAGGCTTGGATATGTGGCGTTTCAATTCCTCCGGTGTTTTGCAGCAGTCTTTCCCCCATTTATAGGACGGGAAAAAAAAAACCACTTTAAAAATACAGACAAAACCATGGCAAAAACATGGCAAAGATGTATAGAATTTATGCAGTTTTTTTTACTCATTAGAGACACATTTTTGGTGCAAAAATGTCTGTTACAAATACTGTAAAATCTATACATATACCATACTTTTTCCTGCACTACAAAAACTCTCAATAGCACAGGAATAGAAAATATTCACAATATAGTTCTTACTAAAAAATATTCAGAATCCTCAATTTGTGGGTAATAATTCAACAATAGAAATGTTTGGAGAGATGACATCCAGTAATCCAATGATTTACAGGTGAAATCTTGCAATTTTAGATATACCCTTTCTTCCTTCTGTATCTGGCCCAGTCAACACTGACAACTTCTCCTGATTACTGCAGAAACTGCTCTTTAGATATAAGTATATAAATCTTTCCTGCTCCCATTCTCTACAGCTCCAGGCTCTACTGGATTCTAATCTCCAACATTGTCACCATGTTGGTAACACTTGGCAATGGAGAGAACCCTGGGATCAAGTAGGGTAAGTGTAAGGAATACATAGGTAGAGATTGCTTAGCCATAAAAAGTAAGGCTAAAGTTCACATCTAGGGTGGTTTTTGTTTGCCTTGCATTGTGCTTGCATTGTATTAGCGCATTGAAACGCAATGCAAACACAATGCAAATGCAATACTAACGCATTTGCAAACGCACCCATTGTTTCCTATGGGCAAATGCAGTCAAAAGCAATGCCAAATGCAATTGCAAGCTGTGGTTGCATTTGAAAGCATGTATTTGCTCTAGCACACAGGAAACATTGCAGGCCACTATAATAGACATAATAAAACCTATATAGATACTTTTTAACATATTTACCCACTTCTTCCTTGAATGTTAATTGCATGTAGAGGTCTATGATAGATTGGCAAACTACTAGTTTTATTTAGGACATTGTTTTGGGGTGTCAAGCAAGTTGCCTCTTGCTATATATTAATCATGTAATAAATAAAAAAAGACTGCAGTTTTTATGTCAACTTGGACATTTTTCCCAGTTCCATACCAATCTTATTTTGGTTGTTAAAAGTTAGGTTTTATCAATGGATCTATTTTGCCATTAATGGGCATATTGGATCTTAATAAACCTTTAACCCTTGATCAAGAATGTACAGAGTCTGTCTTTCTCAGTGCTAGGATTGTCTGATATTCTAGTGATAGGTCATCAATATGTCTGTCCAACACAATAACTTTAAGTCTAAGGTATGTACCAGACAGACTTGACAGGACGTATGTGACCCAGCAACGTATTTCAAACAATAAAGTAAAACTCATACAAAAACATAATATTCTTAAAAATAATATAATTACCAATAAAAAAAACTGACAAAACAGTCAACATTTAAAAATAAAATAAAAATACTAGGACAAAATAGAGCCATGTACTGCAAAACAGTTCACCACTATTAAGATGAAAGGTGCTGCTTTGTTGAAATTTGGGTAAAACAAACATGTATCATTATATATCGATTGCATATACAGGACATTCCAACATAACATGCTCAAATATGCTGTCTTATATCATATAAAATGATAAGAGTAAATAAATTGAAGCATTCTTTTTATAAAAATGTACAGCAAAGGTTAAATGATTTGTACATAACACGCGTCCTGTAAGGCACACGTCTGCAATAACCCCAGGCATGTTGTTAATGCAGGAAGATATCCCCTTGCTATGTTTTACTGAATAGTCGATTAACTGCAGTACTAGAATGATGTCAATTTGTTTCAAAATATTGCAGCAAAGCTTTTGAATGAATGAGCAATTACCCGGAACAGAGGGTGCAATTATAACCAAGTCACTGGGAATGCTTTGATATTTTTTTTCTCTTAAATAGAAGGAATAACAAGGAAATGCATTGAAAAAAGAGGGAATAATCTGACAGCTGTGTTTGGAAGCACCTTGGCAGCTGTCAGTGCTATATAAATAGGATTGCCTTAGTCCTCTTTCTGAGGTTTCCCTTAAAACTTAAAGTGTGGCAGCAAAAACTGTATAAAAGTATAAGACTTTCTGCATAATGAGGTTAGAAAATGTTTTGAGAACAGTATTTTTCTATTGAATGTAGTAAATTAGCAAAAATAGCTTAGGCTGGCTTCACACTTGCGTTTGTGCCTGCATGCGGAGGGCATGCAGACACAAACCCCTTGCAACGCAGCCCATACTTATGTGCACACAGCGCAGAATCCCTGCATGCGTTCACATTAGTATGGTGCCCGGGCAGCCAATCAGCTGTCTCGGGGGCGGCCGGGAGGAGGAGATCAGCGGCAGAGATCTCCTCCTCCCGGCCACAGCTGATCTCCCGCCGGTGTCAGTGCGGAAGATTTGAAGATGCAGCTGATCTGACAGCTGTTTAAATCTCCCGCGCCGACGCTGAATAGAGTGATATCGGTGCAGGAGATAAGAAACAGCTGATCGCTGTTTAAAGTCTCCCGCGCCGACATCACCTATTCGGTGTCAGTGCGGGAGATTTAAACAGCTGTCAGGTCAGCTGTATCTTCAAATCTCCTGCGCCGACACCGGGGGAAATTAGCTGTGGCTCTAGCTGATCTCCTGGTGGCCACCGGGAGTGATTTCAATGAGATCCACAGCGTTCTCCTGCACTGTCATGCGGAGGACACTGCGGATCCATTGAGATCCATGCATTTTTTGTGCGCTTGCGAATAAAACAAGCGCCCGCGAATGCACAAAAAAATGCAACAGGGATGCATTCGGAGTGCGGAAGAGGACGCAAAACATTATGCAAATCCATACGCAACCGAACGCAGCCAAAATGCAGGCACATGCATTCCCATGATAAACATAGGAACGGATGTGGCAAGCTTTGGCTGCGTTCGGTGCGCTGCGTGCCAAACGCAAGTGTGAAGGCACCCTTAGAAAGCATACTCACCTACTCACCTCCCTGAGCCCATGCCACTTCTATTCTGATCCTGCCTCATCTTGTGCTGGTCTCTACAACCTGCTTCAGTACTGACGGGTAGACAGAAGAACATGTGACCTCTACAGCCAATCACTGGGTCACTGCTTCCATTCTAGGGCTGCTTGGTCACATGCCCATCTCTATCTCCTGCTTCAGTACTGACGCGTTGACACAAGAACATGTGACCTCTGCAACCAATGACTGGATCACTGTTTCCATTCTGATGCTGCTTGGTCACCTGTTCATCGCTTCCTCCTGCTTCAGAACTAATTCGTTGACACAAGAACATGTGACCTGTGCAGCTAATCACTAGATCACTTCTTCCATTCTGGTGCTGCCTGGTCACCTGTCCTCTCTACATCCTACTTCAGTACTGACATGTTGACACAAGAACATGTGACCTCTGCAGCAAATCACTGGATCACTGCTTCCATTCTGGTGCTGCCTGATCACCTGTCAATCTCTACCTCCTGCTTCAGTACTGACATGTTGTCACAAGAACTTGTGACCTCTGCATCTTATCACTGGGTCACTGCTTCCACTCTGATGCTGCCCGGTCACCTGTCCATCTCTATCTCCTGCTTCAGTACAGACGCATTTACACAAGAACATGTGACCTCTGCAGCCAATCACTGGGTCACTGAGTCTATCCTGATGCTGCCTGGTCACCTGCCCATCTCCTGCTTCAGTACTGACGCATTGACAAAAGAACATGTCACCTCTGCAGCCAATCACTGCATCACTATTTCCTTTCAGATGCTGCCTGGTCACCTGTTCATCGCTACCTCCTGCTTCAGTACTGATGCATTGACACAAGAACATGTCACCTCTGCAGCCAATCACTGGGTCACTGCATCTATTCTGATGCTGTCTGGTCTCCTGCTGCCTTGCTGACCTGTAACTATTACATTTGATTGCTGAAATAAATTATTGATCAAAGAAAATTTATGGAAGAAGGTCTGAATATTTTTTAAAATATCAAAATTGTCTTTATTGTCAATCCATTAAAAATCCATAATCCGTAGGTCGGGCTCTTGGGCTCTCGTTGATGTTATAATCATGGATTTTTAAATGATTGAAAATAAAGTTGATTTTGATATTTTAAAGAATATTGGGACTCCAGTCCTTCTTCTATTAATTATACAAGTATATCAAGCGGAAGGCAGACGCTTTTCTTGGTCTCCCTGTGGATCTTGTTGGATATATGGTGAGCAACACATTCCCTTGCTTCTTTCCTCATTTACTACGATGATCAATTCAAAGACAAGCTATACATCAGAGTATCAGGAAGTTAAGACCAAGAGGGGACCAGAGAGTAAATAATTCCAGCGGGTGATCTGCATGGAGATTATGCATTTTATATACACTTCTCTGACTTAAAAAAGTGTTAACCATTATTACAACAACATACAATGCTATTGATAATAGACCCCTATCTGCAGTAGAAAGTCATACAGGGAGCAAGAGACCACATAAAGATTCTGGTTCTATCTCTAGGGTCAAATGTGCTGCTATTCTAAAGCTGGCTATACAACCTAAATATCATTCAGCAGGACAATTCTTTCGTGGACAGCTATATTTAGTCACATGTCACTCTCTCCCCGCACCAACATACCCATGTGGCGCGCCTGCGGTCGGGTCGCAACAAGGGGTACTGCACCCAACCCACGGGTGTGGTATCTCTGTTCTCAGGGAAACTGGATGGTAAGTTTAAGACACCCAATAAACACCCAACACACCCGGTCCCGGGGATGGTGGGCGGACCCAAGAAAGAGAGGGCCCAGTTAGGGGACAGAGGGAAGGAAAGTGTGGGGTGGGAAGTTAAAGAGTCAAGCAGAGGAGAGTGAGTGAGAAGTGAAGAGAGAGGAGTGCAGATATGGAGCGCTTGAGCGGTGTGGAGCTCATCCTGGGTCGCAGAACAAGGAACCACAAGTGAGGCAGAAGGAGCCCTAGGGGCACGGGTAGAGGCTGTGAGGACCACCCGTGTGCCCGAACTCAAATTTGACTGGAGTTGGATGTAAGGGATAGTTGGGAATCAGGGACTGGCCCTGAGGTGGCAAGGAGACTCCACGCTCCAACCAAAGAACCGGCCACGAGATCTAGTGAAGCTGTGGTCGACACCCGACACATCCGCCGAGAAGGTAGCAGTACTAGGGGCAGGGGACTTGGTACCGGTCGCCCGACAGGATCCGTGGATGCCGGATTGGGGCTCTTTGTGAGGAGGCGTGAATGGGAGAGGCGGACAGTTCATGCTGGGAGAGCAACCCGAGAAAGAATGGAACATAAAGGATGTGTCTTGGATGAACTATCCAGACTGAGACTTGGTAGAGAGCATTACCTGGTGACATTGCTCAAGTAACAGCTAAGTAAACCGGGTAAAGGACTCAGAAACTGTGAGACTGTTTTCTTTCCACACCAAGCAGATGAGCAGGCCACAAGAGACCCGTCGTAGTATCACCCCCATCAGCCTCTCCAGCTAGAGTAAACCAATGGCCTACTACTGCCATAGACTATATCTGTGGCCCTGGGGAGCGATATCACCTCAGCTGCATTTCCATCACCCCCAGAAGTCCCGCACTGCAGCATTGGCCATAAATAGCCGAACATCACGGGTGGCGTCACGACAACCATCCACAAAACCAAAGTCCCTGAACATTTATTGACACCACCAGAGTCACGAAGCTGAGTCTTAACCCCGGTGACTCCCACAGCAGAACTGTAGCCAGGTTCCGAGTATCCCACGGCCCTGGGATACACATATATACTTAGCAAGAGTAAACAAAATTTAGGAAGAATAAAGTATGAGTCATCTCACCTTCTATAAAGATCAGATGCACAAAGACTCGTAGGGCAAAAAGAGAGATCCGGGAGGAGAAATGATTATCCAGCGTCTCCCGTTAAAAAAAGCTTTGTCTTTACTTAAGCAACATACATATAAAAAGAAGAAGTAGCAACTTCACATCCAGGAGTACATTAAAATCCAAAGCAAACGCTTTTCGCTCAACTAACCTTAGTCATTTTAGGATTTTTATGTACTCCTGGATGTGAAGTTGTGACTTCTTCCTCTTATATGTATTTTGCTTAAATAAAGTCAAAGCTTTTTTAACGGAAGACTTGTTGCTGAATAAACTAAATTTAGATTTGGAAAACTTTATTTACCCGAGAGAAGAAAAGGCTGATGAAGATATGGCATAAATCTAAACATATGTACCGTATATACTCGTGCATAAGCCGAGTTTTTCAGCCCAAAATTTGGGCTGAAAAGTCTCCCCCTCAGCTCATACACGGGTCAATAAGGTAGTCGGGGCCCGGCGCTCATTATATATGCACTGCTTCCCCCTGTCAATCAGCGGCAGGGGGAAGCAGTGCATATGTGCCCCCAAATGCTGGCACTCTCCCCCCTTGTAAGGGCCCCCCCCCCCCGCTGCGTATCTTACCATCCCGGTCTTCTGCACAGCGCCGCTCCTCGGTGCTCCGTCCTCGCTGCTCCCGTCCTGCTACATCCGGGATCTCCGGCCGTCGCAGGCATATGACGTCATCGCGCGACGGCCGGGGATCCCGGATGCAGCAAGGACGTAGCATGAAGAACGGAGCACCGAGGAGCGGCGCTGAGCAGAAGACCAGGATGGTAAGATAAGCAGCGGGGGGGGCCCTACAAGGGGGGCGAGTGCCAGAATTTGGGGGCTGCTATATACCCCCTGGGGGCTGCTGTATACTACCACTGGGGCTGTATATACCACTGGGGCTGTATATACCTCTGGGGCTGTATATACCTCTGGGGCTGCATATACCACTGGGGCTGCTGTATACTACCACTGGGGCTGTATATACCACTGGGGCTGCTGTATACTACCACTGGGGCTGTATATTCCACTGGGGCTGCTGTATACTACCACTGGGGCTTTATATACCACTGGGGCTGCTGTATACTACCACTGGGGCTGTATATACCTCTGGGGCTGCTGTATACTACCACTGGGGCTGTATACTACCACTGGGGCTGTATATACCTCTGGGGCTGCTGTATACTACCACTGGGGCTGTATATACCTCCGGGGCTGCAGTATACTACCACTGGGGCTGTATATACCACTGGGGCTGCTGTATACTACCACTGGGGCTGTATATACCACTGGGGCTGCTGTATACTACCACTGGGGCTGTATATACCACTGGGGCTGCTGTATACTACCACTGGGGATGTATATACCTCTGGGGCTGCTGTATACTACCACTGGGGCTGTATATACCTCTGGGGCTGCTGTATACTACCACTGGGGCTGTATATACCACTGGGGCTGCTGTATACTACCACTGGGGCTGCTGTATACTACCACTGGGTCTGCTGTATATACCTCTGGGGCTGCTGTATACTAACTACTGGGGCTGCTGCCGTATATACCACTGGGGCTGCTGCTGTATACTACCACTGGGGCTGCTGTATATACCTCTGGGGCTGCTGTATACCACACTGCTGGGGGCTGTATACCTGTGCTGGGGTCCATCCTCGGCTTATACACGAGTCAATAGGTTTTCCCAGGTTTTGGGGGCAAAAGTAGGGGGGTCGGCTTATACACGGGTCGGCTTATACACGAGTATATACGGTAAATGTTCCCGAGAAAAATAAATGTAAAAGCAATTCTTTTTAGGAACCCCACAGTTAAATCAACTGTAATTTTGTCACAGTATCTTCCTAAATTAGAACCACCATCTTTTAACCACAGAAGTGTAACTAAAAGAGGGAGTTTATTTTTATGAAGGACCTTTTACACCTACAGTCTTCATTATTACCATCTATTTATTCCAATGGTAATCCTGACACTTTGGGTATGTGCTGATGTTGAGTATTTGGTGCAAACATTTTCTGCAACAAAACTGCACCATACGGCAGGAAAATGCACCACAAATTGCAAGCGTTTTTGGTGCATTTTTGATGCATTTTTGATGCAGATTTTGGTCATGTGTTTTTTCTACTGTAGTCAATGGCTGAGAGGGCTATAAAATGCAGCAAAAAATTGATATTCTTTTGTCATGACCACAATCTGCACCTAAACTGTAAGGAAAAAATAAGCATCGTGGGCACTTTGCTAGGGTAAGAATAGACGTGCAGGTTTGTGACAAAAGGTGACATAAAAAAGCATCAAAAAGTACTGTGTGCCCATACTCTTCCACTGATTACCAGCAGGGCTGTGGAGTCGGTAAGCCAAACCTGCGACTCTGACTCCGACTATGACTCCTCAATTTCCCTAACTCCGACTCCGACTCCGACATATATTGCTTATGTAATTCAGGTGAAAAAATTAATTGTAGTACAATGTGAACATCAGACATTTATTCATTTTTATGATACAGTCAATAATCAAGATATTTAGATAGAACCAAAAATATATTTATTGGAATACAATTTTAGAAAACAAAACTGTAATAAATTGTAAACATGTAATACACTATGTGATATGGATTATATATAGTATATATAATATATATATATATATATATATATATATATATATAATAACACTATGTAATAAACTTTATAAGTGGCAAAAAAGAGTTTAAAAAAAACACACTGAATAACATTTGTGCAGTCTATGAATTTGTTTTAAGAAATAGAATTACCTCCTTCAGATCCTCCTTCATTGATGACCTCGAATCTGACCTAATAATTTTAAGGCTAGAGAACAACCTCTCTACACTAACTTGGGTTGGAGGCAAAGCCGTAACCACATGGGCAACATCTCTAACAATCTCCGGGTATAACGTAATGGCCTCATGCACAGTCAGTTTTGATGAACGGTTGAATTTTTCTATTTCTTTGAGAGCAACAGAAAAATTTTGCAGAAACATGGTCAATCTGCTTGACATAGGAGACGGAGGGAAATTTTCTTCCTTGCGGCAACGCTTTGCCTGCTCCGTGTCATCCAAATACTTGTCAAAGTCAAACTCCTCATCTGATGAAGATATGGCAGCAGTAGCACTGTCAGTAGGACCCAAGTCCTCTTGCGCCTGGCAGTCCTGTAGGCCACTCATCCTAACTGCTACCTCAGTCAGAGCTTCTTTTCCTTTAGCACACTGTTGATCATCAAGCAGTATACGATGACTTGGGTCCACATAAACAGCTGCTAGAAGAATTAGATTTTCCAATAGCTGTGTCTCTCTCCGTTTCATTGAAGCAGAAATGCCATTTGCGATTGAACCTTCTCTTTGGGACAGGCACAATAACAATTTCTTCCACTCCTTCATGAAAATGCCAGGAGTTAAATCCTCAGCTTGGAATTTTTAGTCACGGTGAATGGGTGATTAAGCAATTCCTTCAATTCAGCCACCTGTGTCCATTCACCTTCATTTAAGGTCACCTGAGGGTTCACCATATCTATAAGAAACGGTTTTAGTTCAAGCAAGAGAGAATCCAGTCAAGTCGTCGTCATCATCATCATCATAACAGGTATGCAAAATAGATATAAATAAATATTAAGATATGACACAGAATAACCAAGCTGTAGTACATGGACACGATAGCATTAGTAACAAAAACACCTGTTAATTAATTCTAGTGTATACAACAAGGGGACACCAAAGAACTAAGATCCATATTCAGCACATTCAGCATTGAACTGCTGAACCCGAAGTCGGAGTCGGTCCATTTTATGCCGACTCCGACTCCACCAAAATGAGCTCCGACTCGGACTCCACGACTCTGACTCCACAACCCTGATTACCAGGACAGGCGTCCTGTGTTCTTCATTTGAATAGAGTGGTAGTTGAGCATGTGCATTGCCAATATGGGGAAAAATTAGCACTAAATTTGGTTATATCCGTCAGGCCCACAGACACACAGACTTGGATCAGTCACAGCTCTATTCAAAAGAGGACATGGTATTCCCATTCTTGAAATTGTGTGGAAGATAATAAGGGTTGGTTTTTTAAACAACCCTGTAAATCTATTTAAAATGCATTTACTAAATTAAAATATATTAGCTTAATTTCATAGACTTAGTAGAGTTACAGTAAAGAATAAGCATTGAGGGCTTAAATTCAAATGGGAAAAGAGAGGAAAACTGGGACACACAGTAACCCTGCCCTGTAGACACTTTGTCATTCTGGAAAAGAATTAATAGCATCTCTAACACATTACTCCCTAGTAACCTACAACACGCCTGAGAACAGATGAGGTTTTCATCAGCTAAAAGAAATATTGTTATATCACTATTATATTGTGAAGGTCACGGCTTAGCACTAAGATGGATAGACAGACAGACGGACATAAAATATTGAAAGTTCATTTGTAGTGAGCCCTTGCTTTTATACGAGGGAATTCCATGTAGGTTATTCCCTAATAAACTTCTGGATTCAAATTGTTCCCTTTAGGAGAAAGAGTGATTCTGATAATAAGCATATTCCCTGCAGCTTCTCTCGGTGGAACTATCAGCCAAATACAGGCGCTATTAACTTTAAAAATAGATTGCCAATTTGCTATAATATCTCGTATTTGCAGCTCAAATTATTACATGTAAAAATTCTGCATTAATATATGGGACACTAACATAGAATATTAAGAACTTTATGTTTTAGGGATCGTTTAGCTAAACTGTATTTCATTTATAATGTTGATGCATAAATACTGATACCATCCAGATGTGATGCATTTTGCTAAATTATATTAAAATTATGAAAATAGAAAATTGTGTTTGACTTTATTATTTATTAAATTCTTCATGGAAACAACAGATGCGAAACGGATATACAAAACAGACATAGTGACATAACAGACTGACAAGGCATACAGATCTACGAAACGAACATACAGATTGCATATGACTGGAATATATGGATACTAGAATTGCATAAGGATTGCAATAAAGGTAAATAATCATTTTTTTAGGAAGAAAAATGGAAAATGTTGTATACACTTGTGTGAGTCCAGTCTTTAACTGGCTGTCCAGGCTTTAGTCACTCTATGACCACAAGCATATGATTTGCATACATGTGGCCATGTGCTGACTAGATGTGCATGGTCTTGCTGAAAAAAGGTGAACTGAGCGAGGCCAGACATGGATATGGCCATAAATATGCAAATTGCATACTTTCGCCATCAGACCTGGCAGTTTCCACACTACACACTTGAGGATTTGCAAGTCTGTAGTCACACATAGTGGCTGCAGACTTGTGCCCCAAGCCTGGACACCATCTTTAAGGTGAATTCACTGGCAAAGAGTTCCTTTTGAAATTAAATTAAAATAAAAAGTCAGTGCCTTATATAAAACGAAGCAAAACATGGTTCAGTAAAGGGAATGATTCATGACTTAAGTTGCTGTAAATCAGTAGCAGTGATCAGCAGCAGTGTTGTATGATTATTAGAGGTCAATAACAATTGTATCTCTCTGTATATTGTATATCTATCTATCTATCTTAGGCTGGGGTCACACATGCGGCAGGTTTTTAAATCCTTTTAAAGCTTTCAAAAAGCTCAAAATTGGAGCAGGAACCGCTCCCCATAGGAGCCCATTATGGTAACCGGATTGCTTTACATGCAATCCGGTTACTGGCTCCGGATCTGCAGCCTGCGCTAAAAATCATGCAGGCTGCAGTTTTCGGAGCGCTTCTGGCAACCGCAATGCGGTAACCGGATTGCTCAGGATTTGTAATCCTGAGCAATGCGGTTACCGTATACTTTGCTGAACAAAGTGTTATATGTGTATTAACACATTAAATATTATTATTAGCTGTGGGCAACATGTCTCTAGGGGTGCCCACCCTCCCTAGAGACATGCTGTCCACTCCTGTCTGCATGTGCTGGGTTAATAATCCATTTACAGTAAGCCGGCTATTGTCAGCTTTGAACAAATGTATGAATGAAGACGTGGCTCCCCTAACAGTAGAGCAGATACTGTACGTAAGGTAGGTATAGTATCTGCCGCTGTCCAGGGTCCTGTAACCATTAACATTAGGTCTATGGGGGTGGTTTATTAACCCCTAACATGCTGAGAGGAGTGGACAGCATGTCTCTGGGGGGGCGGGCACTCCCTAGAGACATGTTGCCCACAGCTAATATTCATATTTAATGTGTTAATACACATTTAACACTTTGCTTCTCCCTGAGGCAGTAGGGATGAGCAAAGTATACAGTAACCGCATTGCTCCAGATTACACATCCTGAGCAATCCGGTTACAGCCTTGCCGGTCATAGCACACATTTTGGAAACAAAATGTGTGTGAAGGCAATTGCGTTCACCGCATCCGGGTCTGCATGCGGTGAACGCAATTGCCTCCCCAAATGTGACCCCAGCCCTATTCAAAAAAGCAGGCAGCACTCCAATTCATAAGATGCAATCTGTGGATTTTTAATGATCCATTTGGCGACGTTCCGACGGTTACTCCGTCTTTCTCAAGCCTACAGCTTGAGAAAGAAAGAGTAACCATCAGAGCGTCGCCGAATGGAACATTAAAAATCCACACATTACAACTTATGAATTGGAGTGCTGCCTGATTTCTTTGAATTGAATAAAATTTGGAGGTTTGGACACTATTCTGTGTGATTGCTTGGCACCCATTTTTGGTTTGGATTCGTGCTGCCCTCTATTATTAATATTATTAGAAATGATCAGAGCTCTGTAAACTTCCTACCTGCCATCATCCCCGATGACTCTTCTAACTAGTAGGCCTGGTTCAGCATCATCATTGCTGCACAATACATGCGTAGTTTCCACCAGGCTATAAATCAGTGTTTCTTTTAACAGACTTGTCATTCTTATTATCTGACTATCCTTTCAATGTGCAATGTTGTGAATAGTCTCTCGTTCTGATTGCTTCAATAGCACTATAATACCCTATACATGCAAGCCTATTAAAAGGGGTTTTCTGATTTTGGAAATCCTGTTCCACTGACTTAATTACTCATCCTACTTAGGTCCACTTAGGTCTTTCCCACTGCTCCCCATGTCTGTTATTGTTTACAGTGCTACAGCCAATATCTGAGCTCAGCAGCTCTGCTTAAGTTGACAGTACGAGCTGCTCAGAGTCATTGGCTGCAAAGCTGTCAATGGGACATTAACTCTGAAAACAATAAGGGTACCGGGAACACAGGGCGTGGCCTAATTGTGGCGACATCGCCGGCGAATTGCCACGTGTGACAGGACGATAATCAGGCGATGAATCGCCTGAGCAACATCGCCAGGTTTCCCAACAATGTTGGGAAACCTGGCGATGTTGCTGAGGCGATCATGCCTAATCGCCTGTGCAACGCGGCAACCTGCAATGTTGCAGGCGACACCGACTATCTCCAACATTGCGAGTTACCGCTCGCTGGGTTGCTGGGCAACCCAGCGAGCGATAGCCGCGGCAACTATCCGGCGACATCGACGTTAAGTTGCTCCGTGTGACATCTCCCCGGCGATGTTGCCAGGGATGCGCGCTCCCACGCATCGCCGGCAACATCGCTGCAAACCGTCGCCCCGTGTGACGGTACCCTAACAGACATCCAAAGCAACTGGCACAACTCAATGTTAGACCTAGGGAAATCAAGTAAGGCTGGTTTCACACTGGCGTTTTTTGCCATCCTTATGTATCCAGCTTGAACTGGATGCACCTGGATCCATTTTTGGCCCCATAGTCTTTCAATGGGACCACAACCTCTTAGAGGTGCATCCAGTTCTTCCCATTTGCCCCAGAATCAATGTGTCACTGGTTTTTGCACTCAGACCAAAACAGCATTTGGTTGCGATTATGGTCTCCATGACCAAAAACAGGAACACCCAGTTTCGGGGCACTACGGTTTGAATTAGAATGTGTCCCTATGTAACCCAGATCCAGCAGACTCCAAGTCCCATTGGATCCAGATGCTGGATCCAGGTTTTTGGTCTGCGCGTGTGCAGAAGGCAGTTCTAAGTGACACGCCCCTTAGGGAGCTTGTTATTTTTACCAAGATTAGAGTTAAAGGTATTGTCCACCACTAGGACATCCCCTTCTTATTACACATCTCTGCCTATTAAAATAAAGCTTATACTCACCTCCGGTGGTGGCATAGTTCCAGTTGTGTGTTGGCTTGCATTTTCTGGGCTCACGTGAGGTTGTGACATCACGCGAGCCTCATATCCAATCTCCGTCACCTTTTCTGCCCATGCCTTTAGAGTCTAGACAAATGAAATAATAAACAAGAAATGAGAGCTGTGGCTGATGTTAACTTCTTGTTGATTGTTGCTATGTCTGAAGGTGGTGAGAAATAGATCCAAATGGACAGTGTTTTTGCAATCTGCGCAAACTGCACAATGAAAGGGACCACAAGGGATCAAAGGGAAATGGTGCTTTATTGACGCATTTCAGAGTGTGTCCCCACTCCTTCTTCAGGATACAACCAATATCTGATAACAATCCCTTTCATCGTGCTGTTTGTGCAGATCGCATAAACACCGTCCATTTAGATCTATTACTGACTACCACTGTGTTACTGTGGAGTGTGGATTCTGCAGCAGCTGTACCGTATGCATACACTGGTTGTGGGTCTCGCAACCAAATCAGGTGAGCAGTGACATTTACCACTATTTCTATCATGTTAAAAAGAATAAGACCTATTGTGCTTTTGTTTCCTCATTTTTAGCTATTTCTGAAGGTGGTAAGAGACAAATGATTGGTTGCAAGGTTCACTTAATGTCATAATGTCATGCAAGCCCAGACACTGCTGGAACTACGCCACCACGGGAGGTGAGTGTAAGCTTTTTTGTAGGGGAAAACATGTGGAATAAGAAGGGGTTGTCTTAATCATGGAAAAAAGATTTGGTCTGTGGTCCAAAGTACAAAATAGTAGTCCTTAGCCACTAGAAGAGAGTACTGCAAACGTTTTAAAACCAGTGATAACCCCACTACCTCATCTGATTAGCTTCCTACTTAAACATCATTATTATACTAATCAGAAAAGGCCTCAACTCGGAATGTCACAAACAAGATCTGTGTACCCTGGTCTTGCTGGGATGTCGGTAGTCTGTGGCCACTGGAACAGAATCCTTCTAATCCTTTGCTCCACTCTAGTGATATATTCTGTGTAGGCAATGATAACATGGTTTATGATGCAATTAAAAATTTACAAGGGCTCTAAACAACCATAGTACAACATACTATGTACATACATGTATCACAGCTGTCTTGGGTTATTGAACACAAGCTAAAACATCAGTAAAGTGAAAAAACATTCCAGGCACCGGATGTACTCTTTCAAGGAATCACTTAATTGATTATCGTATACAAAAAGTATAAATTACATGCAATGTTTCAATATCAAATGCCTTTTTCAAGACAAATATCATGAGAAGTGTACTATATTTTTATTTTTAATTATCTGGCAACATCATGGAGAGTTGCACCAAGATAGTACATATCACAGAGTGGTGCATGGGAGTAGACATTCTAAGGCCGGCTTCACACCACGATTTCGGAGTTTCTGAGTGTATCCGTGTCAAAGCAGATACACTCGGATTTGATTTTGCCACGTATTGCTATGGGGCACAGATTGTGCTCGAATTTGTCCTTTTTGCCATCCAATTTATACACAATCCGAGTCCCATAGGGATACATGGGAGGCAAAATCGCATCCTAGTGTATCCGATTTAACACGGATACACTCGGATGTCTCAAAATTGTAATGTGAAGCCGGATATTTTCCTATCAATTATCAATAATTACACTTCATCTTGATGGATTCCAGGTAGAAATGTATTTTCTCTATTATATAAGTGGTAAAAATAGTTATAAAAAAAAGGATCAAAAAGGTAATGGATTCTAAAATTCTTGAATTCTTGACCACATAACTATATAATAATATGGGATGAGGGATTGCATGGCTACAATACACTGACTACTGAATATGATAATGCATTAATAATACATTATTTTACTATCATTCTCTTACATAATAAAATAGACTTTTCATGTTGTATACAAGTTGTCCATTACCTATAGCTACCACTATTCCCTTTGTATGATTGACATAGCCATTTTGTAAATATACTACATATTTCCTATAAGTACTTTAAATAAGACTTCCCCTCACATTCCAAGTCGTTGCCGGCCTGATATTTCTTCACCCTCTGGAAAATATACCATGGTGTAGTTTATGAAAAATTAGAACAAATGGCTGCTGAGGTGAAAATTACACTTTTCCCCAAAAGCACAAAATCATCTCAGCACAGGGAGTCAACACAGCTTCAGTAATTTTCCATTTTGCAGCCAGCAACAAGCTTTGACAACATCACGCAGAGCTGAAAAACAGAGATCTGAAGGTATTTTCCAAAAGGCATTTCAAATACATTTCACAGGACACAAATCAGGGAAGCTTTGTTATCAGTGTCCGGTGCACATAGGTATAGTGTGCACTCTACTGTGGTCAACTTATCGCCAATTGTTCTCCCCGCTTATAACAATGCCTTCACTTTTCTTCTAGGTGTGCATATCCCTTTTCTTTTAATTGGTTGTATTTAAGGTAATAACATATTTCCATTGACTGCTGTATAAACGTCTGCTTCCTGTCTCATATTATACATGGCATCCAGGTTCATTTTCTTGACGTAATAAAGCACACACCTTCATTGAACAGCAGCTTTCATTTGTATTAGTTTAGAACAAGCAACTAAATGCAATGTAGGAATAAAACATTCCTGAATGAAAAAATACGGTAAATGGTGTCCAAATACATTAATTTATCCACCTATGTGCTAATACACGTGGCAGAGCTGTATGGGCAGAACCTCTATGGTAGCACATGGACTTCATACTGTATGACTCTGTATTTCAAAGATATTATTCTTCAGAAGTAGTTCCTCTTGGAGAAAATATCTCCACCATACAGCATCCAATATTTACAGAAAAAGTTGTGGAAACACCGAAGCATATCATTATCCTCTCCAAATCCTTTTATTAGACACAAAAAATGAAAAACATCATAGTGCTCACGCAGGAGCAGCTAGACATGTTTCAACAGGTGCTAATGATTAAGAGGTTTGTTGAAACGCGTCTAGCTGCTTCTGCGTGAGCGCTATGATGTTTTTAATTTTTTGTATTTAATAAAAGGATTTGGAGAATATGATGATATGCATCAGTGTTTCCACAACTTTTTCTTCATTATTATAGGTGGTTGCCAAACTATCACACTGGAGCAGGAGTCCTAGGGTAATTAGCTGTTGGAGGGGCATCCCACCTTCCCCATTCCTTATTCTCAATCCAATATTTGTGCTGTTTAAAGTCTGAGAGACATAGACGTACTGTATTTCCCCATCAATACTATGGGTGCCACATGGCTCAGAGATTGTACATGTACTTATGATATTAAGGCATATTTTGAACATGTGCATGATCACTGAGTCTATATATTCAGTGTACATGCCAAGAAAACACCTGACACAAATGACAAACATAGCTATATTGTCCCAGTGACCTGATATATTGCAAAATAGTGTCCTTTATCATATGTTGGGGCATTATACAATGGCATACATTTGAATAACTATACTTACTAGTGTAGCCACATAATAGGTTTATTTAGATGGAAGTTGATTAGCTGCTTTATTAGTGGCACACTGTTATGTATATATCAACTTCCACAAGGGAAAAGGAGGATATTAAGCCTATCACCCTGTAGTGGTATCCACACCCGTTTGGTTACTGAAAGGCCACGTTACACACACAGATATCTGTGACCAACTTCTGAACAGATCTCTGGTTGCAGTGAAATCATGGACACATTGCTCCATTTTGTGGCTGTGTACAAATGTAACAATGTGTCCATGATTTCACTGCAACCAGAAATCTGTTCAGAAGTTGGTCACAGATATCTGTGTGTGTAACGTGGCCTCTACAGATTACTATTCCCTAAATGCAAAGCTTCAAGCAATAGCTCAGACTTAACTTTGACGGGTCTAGTTTCCAAAATGGGGTCCCTTGTGGCGGTTTCTGCTGTTTAGGTACCTTAGCGTCCAGAATATGCAAGATGGTGCACGCAATCTATATCAGCCAAATTTGCTTTCCAAAATTCAAATATTGTTCCATCCGTCCCGAGTCCTTCCATTTGTCTAAGCAGAACTTTTTAACTACAGCAGGGTATCGCTGCGCTCTTAAGAATGTGGGTAATAAACTGTAAAAATTTGGTGCTAAATCACCACTTTTGTGAAAAAAAGAGAATTTTTCAATATGACCTTTTGTTATTAAATCCTGTGAAGTACTTGTGGGTTCAAAATGCACACTATACCCCTAGATATAATCCTTTAAAGGTCACTTGTGGGGTGTTTCTGCTACTTAGGTTCCTTAGGGGTCCGGGAATTGCAACATGATGCCTGTCATCTATTTCAGCCAAATTTGCTTTCCAATATTCAAATAGCGCTTCTTCCCTTCTAAACCATCTCGATTGTTCAGCGGTTTGTGGGGTATCACATGTGGGTTATCAGCGCGTTCAGAAGAACCTGGGTAACACATTTTGGCATCCAATTTGTCATGCTATTCCTTGTATAAGTGATTATTTCAGGCTAAATCAACATTTTTAGGTAAAATATAAATGTATTTCTTTTTTCATTCCACTTTGCATTCATTTATGTGAAGCAGCTGAAGGGTTAATAATCTTGAATATTGTTTTGAGTAGCTTGAGGGGTGCAGTTTTTAGAATGGTTTCACTTTTGGGTGTTTTCTGTTATGTAGGCCTCTCAAAGTGACTTTAAATGTGATGTGGTCCCTAAAAAAATGTTTTGTAAATTTTGATGTAAAAATGAGAAATTGCTCATGAACTTTGAACCCTTCTAACTTCCTAGCAAAAAATATTTTGTTCCAAAATTGTGGTGATGTAAAGTACACATGTGGGAAATGTTATTTATTAACTATTTTGTGAGACATAACTTCTGATTTAACGGAATAAAAGTTAAAAGTTAAAAAATGCAACGTTTGCCAAAATTTCATTTTTTTCACAAATAAAACAAATAAAGTATTGTTTAAATTTACCACTAACATGAAGTCCAATATGTCATGACAAAATAGTCTTGGAATCATTGGGATCCGTTGAAGTGTTCCAGAGTTATTATGTCATAAAAAGACACTGGTTCGAATTGCAAAAATGGTCATTAAGGTGGAAATTGGCTTCGTCACTAAAGGGTTAATATTAAATAATATCCAATATACAGTATGACAGTGTTTATAGCATTCAAAGCCTAAACCTTCTGCACTTACCTACAATATTTTGTGTCCTAAAGGCCTAAACAGGGCTGAAAATAAACCCAGCTAATACATTCCTGTGAATAATCCCTCAGAGCTATTCATCTGTACGAAGAATCCCTATTAGAAGTATATACTGCATTGTAAATTGCATGGTTTATTGTTTGCAATTTGTAGCAGAACATGGAAAAGCTATGGCAGAGGTTAAAGGATTTTCAATCTCCTTATACTGTATAAAAGCCTCTGCTCTACCTTAGCCCCTTATACTTATCACATAGATGTAACAGCTTCATCTCTGGCAGCAGCTTACCTTATTATAAAAAGAGGAATAAAAAGACATTATAATACCACTTTCCCTTTCTATTAACATTTTAACACTGAAATGTGAATACAGTATCAGAGACAGTTGAACAATGCACATTGCTATTTCTTTCAGGCCCACGAAAAATGCTGGTCTATTAAAGTGTGGACAGATGGGGTTTGGATGATCAATGGGGGTCTTAGCGGTCAGAGTACACCAACCTAGAAGTTGTCACCTATAATGCGAACACGGTATAACTTCTACTTACTGCAACACGCTTTTAATATGATCCTCATCATTGTTTTTCCTGTGCTTCATTCACAATAGGAAATGTGCCCTTCATACACTTGACTTCACTGTGTAATCTGTATTATTCATATGTGAGCACTTGGATTATTCTATGAAAAACATTGCGTGTCATGAAATAATAAAACATTTTATATCTGTATTGTCATGTAAGAGGGTACATACATTTTTTATTTCATTCATTTTATACTCGCTGGCTATGATTTAAGAATATTTTTTGGACAAACTCCATACTTATTAAGACAATATAAGAAAGACTAGGTTCTCATTAATACAGTGAGATCACTATGTTGGTGTTTCCCAGCATTTTCTCCTGAACCCCTAATGATTCAATCATTTGAATAAAACCAACAGAGTTACTGTGGACACTGTCTGGCCTCTGTGTCTTTTTCCAACATCCACAAAAAAAGTTTAACAATTTTTTTTTGCATGGTTAACCTTAATTTTTGTGCATGCCTGAAAAAATAAATACTTCCAGAATGGAGGCCATAAAAGAGCAAAGAAATTGGGAGTGTGACCGCGCTCCTGTTGGCATAGAAATAAAATTCTTCTTGACCAAAAATTAATAATTATGAGATTTTATTTTCTACGCGTTTCAGGGTAACAAAAAATCCCTTCTTCAGGAGAAATCACACAGATGTACCGCTTTCCTGAAGAAGTTTTTTGGTTACCCTGAAATGCGTAGAAAATGAAAACACATAATTTATAATTTTTGGGTCAAGAAGAATTTTCTTTCTATGCCAACAGGAGTGCGGTCACACTCCCAATTTCTTTGCTCTTTTATGGTTTTATGTTTATAGTGGGAGATGGTAGCAGGCTGAGAGACCTGCTACATGTCTTTATAGCAGTTGTGACTTTCACAACTGTAAAAGTTGAGCAATTCTAATTTTAACTCTGAAAATTGTCTCACAGGTATACACACTGTGCGCCTTTCTTTTTCCAGTTATATTACAGGACGGAGGCCAGACACTATCTGCAGTGACTTCATTTGCCCCATTCAAGTGAATCACTCTGTCAGGGCTTTATCTGGGTTTCCATCACAATACAGTTTTAGGCTAGGGTCACACTTAACATGAGTTTTTTTGGTGCCTTAAAAAAAAGCATGCGTTTCTGCATGCTTTTTTCATTTCTGCATGCGGTTTTTTAGGTGCCTTAAGCCACCCATGCGTTTTTCCATGCGTTTTTTTTTTTTAAACCAGTGGCTTTTTATTGAAAGTATAAAGAACATTATACATCAAACAACACACAAAAAGCAATTAGACATGAAATAAATCATATAGGGGAAGGGGGAGAAGAAAGAAAGAGAAGGGGGGGAGTATTGGGGGTAGGGGAGGGAGGGGAGTGGGGGAGGCAGAGATACACATAAGCATGTATACTTTTAACATTAAGGTATCATACAAATAGAAAACGATGTATGAGAACATCAGAACTTCATAGGAGTCACAGGGTGCAAGGTCCCCAGCACTTCGAGGGCTGTAGAGGTCCGAGGGTGTCACTCCGGGACAACAACCGAGTTATAGGGGGCGGCGATCCACGGATCCCACCAATTAAGAACCTTAGTCCTGTGAGGGAGGTCATGGGAGAGGGCTATCTCATGGGTCAGGTGGTTGTTGAGACGGTCCACAACTGCTGAAATGGTGGGGGGAGAGGTCGACTTCCAGAGCGCAGCTATGGTTTGGCGGGCGGCTATCAGGGTGTTCGTGATGATAGGCCTCAGTGGGCTAGGGAAGGCGCCAAGGCCCACACCAAAAAGGGCCAGTTGGGAGGTCAGGGGTATAGGGAAGCCCGTCAAGGTTGTCAAGAGAGAGTTTAGGGATGTCCAAAAAGTCTGAACAACCAGGCACTCCCACCAAACATGGGCATCGGTGCCGGTGGAGCCACAAGACCTCCAACATAGAGGAGAAGAAGTGGAGGCACCCGGGCCTCCAAATCTTGCCACTCGGGCAGGGGACAGGTACCAGTTTAGTGTAAGCTTTTTAGATTGCTCCAGGTGGTTTATGCACCGGTATACCTGGCGGCATGGCCCGAAGCCTCCTGCCAGTCCTCAAGAGACGCAGTGAAACTAAGTTTAGTCTCCCAGCGAAGCATGTAAAGGAGTTTGGCCGTAGCACGACTGGCGGTCAGGGCCCTATAAGCGATGGACACTCCACTCCGGGAATGACCCACCTGCTTGAAAAGGGACTGGAGAGTCAAGTCTACCGCTAAAGGATCCCACTCCGGCAGGGTACATGTAGCAAGAAAGTGGTGGACCCGCAAATAGGTAAAGAAAGTCGAGCCCGGGACAGCAAATTTTCGAGATAGGTTTGAGAATGATACAACTCTACCCCCGGTTTGGATGTCTGACAGAAGTAAAATACCTGCCTCTCTCCATTTCGCAAGTGATATATTGGTCATACATGATTCTATCGCCCCAATGGAGATATATCTGGATAGATAGGGCATATGGGTTCTCGCTAGTTTATACCATACTGACAGTAAGGCCTGCATAGATCTCAACGGAAAACTAGGTGGGGAGGGGCGCAGGTATGACATCTCTAAGAGAAGTCTAGTGGAATTGTGAGGGGCATGGGTAGATTCCATCTGGAGCCATCGCGAGGGGGGGCCTTCAGCCCACCAGATCTTGGCAATATCCAATTGATAGCGCAATAGTAAGTCAAAATGTCTGGCATTCCAAACCCCAGTGATATTGGCAATGTAAGCCTCAGCTTCCCGCTCCCCACGAACACAGCTCCAGTGTTATGCCTGCACGTTAAATAAACACCGGAATTACTCAAGAAGCACGAGTGCCGCTTATCTCTTTGTTTTATTATTGGCAATGTAAGAGTTGAGAGGGCCACCCGGTGGGGCTTACCATTCCAGATGAACTTCCCCAGAAGAGACTGGAAGAGGTTCAAATAGCGTCTGGTAAATAGGAGGGGAATACATCTAAACACATAGATAAGCCTGGGGAGCAATATCATCTTGGTCAAGTTTATCCTAGCGATCCAAGACAATTGGGATTTAGAGTATTGAGCACACAGTGATTTCAAAGTGGTCAATAGAGCTTCGCAATTTACTCTAAGGAGGGTAGACATGGGGGCAATCTGGATGCCCAAATAATGGAATCCCCAGGGGGCCCAGAGGAAAGGAAACTGAGAGCGTAGCCCAGACTGCGTGAGGGGGGTTAAGTTCACCGGTAGCAATGAGGATTTGGTGAGGTTCAGTTTATAATAGGAGATGGCAGAAAATTCAGAAAGGATAGAGAGCACAGCTGGAATAGAGGTAGTAGGGTTCGTGCAAGAGAGGAGGACGTCGTCAGCATAGAGAGTAATTTTATGCTCCATCTGACCAACCCTCACACCCGAGATATCCGAGCAAGCTCGGACTGCAGCCGCCAGCGGTTCCATCACAAGAGCGAATACTAGAGGAGAGATGGGGCAGCCTTGTCTCGTCCCATTGGTGATGGCAAACGTGGTGGAGGAAAAACCTCCAGCCTTCACATAGGCACACGGGGAGGAGTATAGGGCCAGTATCCCAGAACGGATATCACCCTGGAAACCAAACTTGTCTAAGACGGCTGCCAGGTATCCCCAGTGCACTCGGTCAAAAGCTTTTTCTGCATCAAGGGACAAAAGTACACTGGGGGTCCCTCTCTCCAAAACCTCCAGGAAGTTAATCACCCTCCGAGTCGCATCTCTCGCCTGCCTATCAGGGATAAAGCCGACCTGATCCAAGGCGATCAGGGAGGTAACAACGGTCTTAAGACGGTCCGCCAGCAGCTTAGCGTAAAGTTTGATGTCGCAGTTGAGCAATGATATCGGGCGGTAACTGCCTGGGAGAGTCGGGGGCTTATCCGGCTTAGGAATGGTCGAGATAGCCGCCATCAGAACCTCCGGCCTGACTCGTCCCTCTCGTTGCCAGAACCGAAACAGTTCAAGGAGATGACGTGCCAGTAAGGGGGCAAAGGATGAATAATAGATATAAGAGAAACCATCCGGACCGGGTGCTGAGCGTTTCTTGGAGGAACGGATCACTCCAAGGACTTCCTCAAGGGAAATCGGGCTGTTCAAAAATGCCAATTGGTCAGCATTCAGGGCCGGAAGGTTAAGTTTTGCAAGGAAAGTAGAGATAGTATCAGCAGAAGGTTGGGGAGTGGAGATCGAATTACAGAGGTTGTATAGTTCCCGTAATAGTTCCTAAATTGCTCAGCGATCTGTATAGGGTTATGAATCTGGGTGCCGGTATTGGAATTCAAGGAAGTGATCCTAGAACGTATTTCCAATTTCTTGACCCTGCGTGCCAGCAAGGCCCCAGCCCTGTCACCCATGCCATAATACGTAGATCTGACCTTCTTTAACTGGTGTTCCACTCGGGACAACAGGAGGGTTCGAAGGCGATCACGCGCCAACGAGAGAGCCGACAGAGTTGCGGGATCAGCATTAGCTAAGTATGCTTTCTCTAGAGATTTCACTTAAATTAAGAGGAGATTCAGGTTAGCATTCAGCAGTTTTTTAGAATGAGCCGCCAATTTTAAGCACTGCCCACGAATGACCGCTTTATGGGCAAACTATAAACCCTCTGGAGCAATATCTTGTGTTGCATTTAAAAGGAAATATTCCTTTATTTGAGAGGTCAAAAGTTCCTGATTTTTCGGGGACGTCAGTAGGTAGTCGTTGAGTCTCCATGGGGTCTTAGGAGAGCGTGGAGTGGAGTCAGACAGTATGAGAGAGACAGGGGCGAGGTCAGACCAGGTAATGACGTCAATGTCTGCTTGTAAGCACAGGGGGAGGAGCGAGTCATTGACCAGGATATAATCTATTCGGCTAAATGACTTGTGTCTGGGGGAGAAAAAAGTATAGTCCCGTTCGTTGTCATGTAGGTAGCACCATACATCATGAAGGCCAGCCGCGGACACCAGGGGTGCTAGGTCCGTTCGGAATGCAGTGGGGGTAGAGCAGTCGAGTTTCTTGAACAGAGGAGCGTTCAGGTCTCCTGCAACCACTTTATGACCCTCCATAGAGGGGGTGACATCCTCAAGTAATTTCTTAAGATATTTATATTGGCCTCTGTTGGGAGAATACACTACCAATAGGGAAAACAACGCTCCATTCAATTTAGCCTTAATCAAGAGTTATCTCCCCTCAGGGTCAGACAGAGTGCTGATCAATTCAAATACAAGAGAGGCGCTAATCAGAATTGCCACCCCGGCTTTTTTCTCGGGGCTGTTGGAGAAAAATTGGTGGGGAAAGAAGGGAGAGGCTAAACGCCAGTTATCATCCTCTCGGAGATGCGTCTCCTGGAGGAATACTACTTCCGCCCGGGCCCTCCTAAGTTGGGAGCGCAGGAGCGATCTTTTTTGGGGCGAGTTAAGCCCACTGACGTTAAGTGCTAAAACCTTAGTAGGCATAAAAGGTTATCAGAGAAATGCAGGTAAAAATGCTTTACAATAATCACTAGCAAAGCTGCCTCCAAATGTGTCACAACCGGGAAAGGTAGTTGGTAAGGGTAGGAAATCAGTAAGGCCCACAACCCGACATCTCCCCCTGGTGCCCAACACGGCCAGGGCAGGGAGCAGACGGGGCCAGACTGGGGAGAGAGGTTAGAAAAATTAAAAGTTAAAAAAAACCAGTAAAACCAAACAATCAAACAGATCACCGAGGTAAAAGCATATGCAGGTGATCTTAGCGTCGCAGAATGAACGCTGAAGAGTGAAAAAAAAGTAATTGTCCAGAGCGAAAAAGGTCGCTCAAAGGGGCAGCACATGACCATCAGTCGCAGGACTTTTAGTTAGAAGAATCAGAAAAGACGTAGGAAGGAAGGCAAAGGGTGGTAAGAGAGAAAGAAAGAGGTCACAACCCTGTAGAGGGTGACCAGTAGAGAGGAAGAGAGAAAGGGGGAGATAATTGGAAAGAAGAAGTTAAGAGAAAGGCAGACTAGAATAGATAGAAGAAGAAGAGGAGAGTCGTACGACCTGGACGTGCTGTTCGGGAGCCAGGAAGGCGAACCCCAGGAGAGGGGAGAGAAAAAATAAATCCTTGAGCCCAGCCGGGCGTTAGTAAAGTTCAGACTTTAGACCATTCCGTGTCGATCCTCCTACGACGAGGGCGCGACTTCTGTCGTCGATCCTGCTGGTCTCGTTGGGGCGGTTCAGAAAAGTCAGGAGGGAGAAGATCCCATTTTTTCAGAAGAGTCACCGCCTGTGATGGAAAAAGGCACACATGTGAGACGTCATATCGTCGCACAATTAGGCGAGTCAGTTGGCCCCAACGATATTGTATATCCTTGTCACGAAGAATAGAGGTATAAGGTTTAAACGCTCTTCGCAGCGCCAGAGTCCCAGGGGATAAGTCCGGAAATACTTCCAGGACGGAGAAGCGATCGGAGAGCGTCGGCGCTCGTCTCAGGACTCGCAAAAAATCTTCCTTCGTTTCAAAGAAATGAATTCTGGCAATTACGTCGCGTGGGAGTTCAGGACGAATGCCAGGAGGCTGTCACGCTGGGAGTGGGGAAGACACCCAGCGTAGGATAACGACGGGGGGGGGGGATCAGGAGTCCCTAATGCTAAGGGCACAAGAAGGAGACGGTGACCCCTAGACTTCCTAGAGCTGACCCTGTCTGCCCTAACGTCCCTATACAGTCTCCTCAACTGTCGCCGACCACGAACCTCGTCCCTCTCTGATCCTAGATCTATCCTATCTAAGGATCAGATGGAGAGGTTCACTAGACCCCTCCACTATCAACTAAAGACAAACACCAGGGAAGACAGACATTTGGGAAAAGGAAACACTTATCTGACAGCAGAACACAGCAACCTCCACAATCTCAGCTTCTGCTGGAGCAAGGATAAAGTGTGCACAAGGAACTATCACCTGCACCGAGGAAGGGTAATGAACCTCCTTATAAAGGTGGAAGGAGTCTGCTGGGTCCTAGTGACCTACAACATTGGTGGATAAAACCAGACCGAGCGCAAACCTCCACAGCCGTCTCCCCATAATAGAGAGATCTCATCACACCTTCTTTCCATCAACACAGAAGGTAAATGCTCCTGAAAGAGACGGACCATCCTCCACCATTATGGCTGGTGGGCCAAACGCTGGGATCGTCTGCGCGTGGCCTCCACCCTGTCATCCGTGCCACCCGTGACAGAGGCTTGGGCAGCCTGTGGATCCGGTCAATCTTTAAGTCGCGAGGGTCTAACTCTGGTAATACCTCTTGTAGGAAGTCACGCAGAAATCCTCTGAGGTCTGCGTCCGGAATCGTTTCAGCGATCCCTCTCATGCGGATGTTGTTTTGGCGGCTACGATCCTCCATATCGCAATTTTTCGCCTGGACCGTAGCCATCGTGTCCTGCAGGCGTTCGTGTTCGTCCCATAAATCATTGTGCAAGCGTACCAGTTCGGCCACCTTATTTTCAAGGAGTTTGTCCTGGAACCCAGCTCGGTCACCTCGCCCCGCATGTCCGCCACCATCTCCTTCATGTCGTCCTGGAGAGAGGACCTAAGGCCTGACAGGAGGTTAGTCATGAGGTCCTTCATCAAAGTATAAGTGACCGGAGAATTAGGGGAGAGGGACGCTGTGTCAGCCTCCTGCGCCTGGTGTTCTCGGCGGGAAGCGGGCTGCTCTGGGGGAGGGTGGCGCCATATTGGATAGTAAAGCAGGATCTGGACGGCCCGGCGGGAAATAGTCCGAAACCCGCTTAGGGAGGTTGGGATGCAGAGGTCTCACCTTTCCCATCGAGTCAGGGAAGGTTCAGGTAGACTTGAGAGTTTTTGCAGATAGATCGCGCTGGTCTGGGGTGCTGTAAAGCCGCTTTATTCTCCTGGGTTCCGGGAGCTCCTGGATCAGGCGACCTTCTCCATGGAGCGCTAGGCCACGCCCCCTGTTGGAAACATCTTCAAATACCCACTAGATGGTGCATCCAGGCTGTATTATATCTTACTTGGGTGTGTAGAGAAATAGTTAAGCGTAATGGGTCTAACTGGTCACCAGATGGCAGTACTAGGCTTTGCATGTATAACGTTAGGCAATGTCTCTATGTCCACTAGGTGTCACCCCAATCCTGCACATTGTGCATATAGTGAAACATAAAATGTAGTCGTTCACTGGGCTGAGGATCAAAGAGGGAGAGACTGTATAATGGCGCTGTAATAGCGCTGTATTTGCGTCCACCTTGGTGTCAGCCTGCCCAGGTGCCTGTCTCTCTGCTTCTCTCTGTCACTGGGCACCGAGTCCTGAACTCCACTACTCACTCTGTTGCCAGGTGTGTCCCTCCTGCTGGGTCCCCTCCAGGCTTCTTTTCCTCTTCTCAGCCTCCTCGGCACCGCTCCTGCCACCTCCCGTCTCTACAGCTTGTACCTGGATCCTCCAGCCGCCTCTCTCTGGTGACGATCGCTGAACACACACAATATAAGGGGTATAATAGAACTTATGAATCTAGGATCTGATATGCATGGGAAGTGCCTCCGGTCATAAGGGCAGCAATTTGTCTGCAGGCTGCAGTTAGGGTATGTTATAGTGTGAGTCAGCAGTCTCTGAGGGTAAATAAATCCTGTGAGGGGCTGCTTATATGGATTCCTCTTTCAGACACCCCAGTTGGATGTCCCCACAGAATAATGTCTCTCAACTACAGGCAGTTTCCTGGGATCTAAGTTTGCGCCAGGGCTCCCAGACAGACACTCACTTGCTCAGCTTTGCCGCTCAGTCACTGTAGCTCCTCAGGTGGAAGCCGACACCAGGCACACACTTCCTCTCTCTCCTCTGGTCTCCGGTCCGCTCCCCGCCGCTTCCAGCAATCAAGCAGCCTAATAGAGACACGAGTGCCTAGTGTGTGGTATGCGGGCGGGCGTCGGGACACGTGCCTCTCACTGATGGCGGTCGGCGGGAAGATGCCGTACCTGTTGTGTCGGCGTGACTCTCCTCTACCGCGGTCCCACCACTGCTCCTCTCTCCTTCCCTCAGGGACGGGAGCGGCGGAACGGCACCTCAGGCACCACGGCTGTGTTCGCCAGGGGGCCAGGCAGGTCTCAGGTGTAGTGCGCGGCCCAGTCCAGCATGGAGGAGGGGGGGAGCAGCAAACAAATCCTTCCCAAGGGCTCCTCAAGGGTTCAGGACCCTCAATATCGGGTCTCTAGCAGTCTCCTCTGTCAGGGGGACCCAGCAGGGTCCAGTCCAGGCTGCTGCTCAGTACCCCAGAGACAGGATGCCTCGGATCCCGTTAGGCAGTGCGGAGCTCCCTGATGCACGTCTCTCCTAGTCGGCGGCCATCTTGGAACCACCTTCCATGCGTTTTTGAATCAGCACCCAAAAAAAGTTCATGAACTTTTTTTTGGTGCTGTTTTAAAAATAAATGCGTTTTTTAGGAAAACACATGCGTTTTTTTAACATGTGTCCCTATTGAAAACGCATGCGTTTTTGGATGGTACTAAATGGTAGTAATGTACCATGCGTTTTGGATGGTAGCTACTCATATAAGTGTAAAAACTCATGCCAAAAACGCATGGCACTTTAGGCATGCGTTTTTGCTCTTAAGGCATGCGTTTTTGCTATTAGGGCATGAGTTTTTTGCATGGGAGCATATGGGTGCATTTTTACATGCTTTTTTAAAAATGCAGGTCTCCAAAAAAGCATGAAAAAACGGCAAGTGTGACCCTAGCCTTATGGGGATTACAACAAAATCCCACAAGTAGTGCTCAGCATAGAGAGTACAGTATGAATGTGAACCTAGCCTTAAAGTGTTATACAGTATTAAATATGACCTGTTGGCTTTCTTGGTATTCTTGTTTTAGTACATTCTTATACTCCATGAAATATAACAAGTCTGGATCATAATGTCTTAGAACTCTACATTGTGGCTATGTTCCTCTTACAAATTTATAACTAAATTGACATCTGGTTGTTACCAGATAGGGTGTCTCCCTCCACAATGTGACACTCTCCTATCAGTGGGAATACGGTAGTAAAATAGGAATAAAGGAAATAGTAGCTTCCAGTTGTTAAAATATCTATTAATTTCCACCCAAAACAACAAAGGAATGGATAAAATTAAAGAGGATGCGGCTTTAACCAGCATTAACTACTGAATATTTCCTTTCTAATATATTTAGTAGATAATGAAATGCGTCAATGCAGAAGCTTTCTGAATCGTGTTTAATACATTTTTTAAAGTTGTTTTTTAAATATTTCTATGACTATAAATTACTCCAAAGCTTTGGACACAGATATGAAATTATTTTCATGTCACAGTAAACTTGACAGTAATTGTCACTTGATTGTCACACTCAATAACAACATTTTTTGTTTCTGAAATGCCTTCACTGAAATATGAAATTTGGCAATGAACTTCTGTTTCTAGGAAAAGTAATGAGCAGCTCTGAAATCAGTAAATGTTCATGAGATTGACAAGGTCATACGGTGCTCTGAAAAGGTATTCATAGCACATTTTTAAACCCACAAACCTAAAAGTACTTTTTGGGATCTTATGTGATATGCCAACACAAAGTATCAAGTACTGTATTTTTCATACAATAAAACACACTTAGGCCAGAGTCACACTGGTGCATGGTATCCAATGCAAGAGCAGTTGGTACAATATGCTAATGACACTCAGATCAGGCTTTGCTGTGAGAGTGAGCCGAATGTCTTGCAACTGTAATCCGATCCTGTGATCCTATGTGGAGAGCGAGGAAAGATCAATCTTTCCATCTTCTCCATTGTCTGTTCTGGATGTCATAATAATGCAGTGTGATGTTTCACTTGCACCTATGGACTAAGAGTGAGCCGAGACTTGCTGACAATCACAGCATTCTGATATTTTTTTGCTCAGTCCAATTAGGGCTGAGGAAAAACTTGCAGATCTGAGCTGTAGCATTGTTTATCATGGGGCCTGAGGGCAACAACATCTTCTCGCATTGCATTCCTGTAAGTCATATACAGTCATGGCCAAAAATATTGACACCCCTGCAATTCTGTCAGATAATACTCAGTTTCTTCCTGAAAATGCTTGCAATCACAAATTCTTTGGTATTATTATCTTCATTTAATTTGTCTTCAATGAAAAAAACAAAAGAGAATGAAGCAAAAAGCAAAACATTGATCATTTCACACAAAACTCCAAAAATGGGCCAGACAAAAGTATTGGCACCCTCAGCCTAATACTTGGTTGCACAACCTTTAGCTAAAATAACTGCGATCAACCGCTTCGAAAACCATCAATGAGTTTCTTACAATGCTCTGCTGAAATTTTAGACCATTCTTCTTTGGCAAACTGCTCCAGGTCCCTGATATTTGAAGGGTGCCTTCTCCAAACTGCCATTTTTAGATCTCTCCACAGGTGTTCTATGGGATTCAGGTCTGGACTCATTGCTGGCCACCTTAGAAGTCTCCAGTGCTTTCTCTCAAACCATTTTCTAGTGCTTTTTGAAGTGTGTTTTGGGTCATTGTCCGGCTGGAAGACTCATGACCTCTGAGGGAGATCCAGCTTTCTCACACTGGGCCCTACATTATGCAAAATTTGTTGGTAGTCTTCACACTTCATAATGCCATGCACACATAATGCAAAGCAGTCCAGTGCCAGAGGCAGCAAAGCAACCCCAAAACATCAGAGAACCTCCGCCATGTTTGACTGTAGGGACCGTGTTCTTTTCTTTGAATGCCTCTTTTTTTCTCCCGTAAACTCTATGTTGATGCCTTTGCCCAAAAAGCTCTACTTTGTCTCATCTGACCAGAGAGCTTTCTTTCAAAACGTTATAGGCTTTCTCAGGTAAGTTTTGGAAAACCCAGCCTGGCTTTTTTAGGTCTTTGGGTAAGAAGTGGGATCTTCCTGGGTCTCCTGCCATACAGTCCCTTTTCATTCAGACGCGACAGATAGTACGGGTTGACACTGTTGTACCCTCGGACTGCAGGGCAGCTTGAACTTGTTTGAATGTTATTCGAGGTACTTTATCCACCATCCGCACAATCTTGCGTTGAAATCTCTTGTCAATTTTTCTTTTCTGTCAACATCTAGGGAGGTTAGCCACAGTGCCATGGGCTTTAAACTTCTTGATGACACTGCGCACGGTAGACACAGGAACATTCAGGTCTTTGGAGATGGATTGTACCCTTGAGATTGCTCATGCTTCCTCACAATTTGGTTTCTCAAGTCCTCAGACAGTTCTTTGGTCTTCTTTCTTTTCTCCATGCTCAATGTGGTACACACAAGGACACAGGACAGAGGTTGAGTCAACTTTAATTCATGTCAAATGGCTGCAAGTGTGATTTAGTTATTGCCAACACCTGTTATGTGCCACAGGTAAGTTACAGGTGCTGTTAATTACACAAATTAGAGAAGCATCACATGATTTTTCTAAGGGTGTCAATACTTTTGTCCACCCCCTTTTTTATGTTTGGTGTGAATTTATATCCAATTTGGCTTTAGGACAATTTTTTTGTGTTTTTTCATTGAAGACAAATTAAATGAAGATAATACCAAAGAATTTGTGATTGCAATCATTTTCAGGAAGAAACTGAGTATTATCTGACAGAATTGCTGGGGTGTCAATACTTTTGGCCATGACTGTACCAGTATGACTGCGGCAGACACTGAACAATAAAAATAAGACGTTTAAGGCAAGACAAGAGTAAATAAAGGTCTAAAAGAGAAGCCATAATACAGACAGTAACTGATGTTCAAGACAATCAATAAACATACAAATTTACTCAGGGCAAGATTATATCTAGATGTAAACTGTAAAATTTGTTCAAAAGAGAATATGCACTGAAAATCAATTAATGGACTCTAGAGATCAGGTCATCAATACGTTTTGTTTGAAGCATATTGAGGTATGTACAGTATAGAAGGTATTTCTCTCTAAATCTTTTTTCCCCTACTGCCATAGTTCACCTCATACAAAATTAAAAAAAAAAACTACCTTGATTTATGATAACATTTGACTCCAGAATTCAGTAGAACCTTGAAATTCCTACACTTGGAGTCAGTTATATCGTCATATCAAACACTGATAAATGAAAAGATTAAAATAGCATATATTCACTTCAAAACTGCTGCACCTTCCAACAACAGGAGGGCCCCTCAGCTCATGTAGACTGGTGGTTGCCATTACGCTCTAGGGAATAGGTGTGTTACTATGTTTTCTAACCAAACCTCTTTCATGTTCCTGAATAATGGCATGCTACACCCTTTTCTTTATTCATTCCAAAAACTAAGAAATATATATATATACAGTACTGACCAAAAGTTTGGACACACCTGCTCATTCAAATATTTTTCTGCATTTTCATAACTATGAAAATTGTAGATTCACACTAAAGGCATCAAAACTATGAATTAACACATGTTGAATTATATACTTAACAAAAAAGTGTGAATCAACTGAAAATATGTCTTATATTCTAGGTTCTTCAAAGTAGCCACCTTTTGCTTTGATTACTGCTTTACACACTCTTGGCATTCTCTTGATGAGCTTCAAGAGGTAGTCACCGGAAATGGTTTTCACTTCGGTGTGCCCTGTCAGGTTTAATGAGTGGGATTTCTTGCCTTATAAATGGGGTTGGGACCATCAGTTGTGTTGTGCAGAAGTCTGGTGGATAAACAGCTGATAGTCTTACTGAATAGACTGTTAGAATTTGTATTATGGCAAGAAAAAAGCAGCTAAGTAAAGAAATACGAGTGGCCATCATTACTTTAAGAAATGAAGGTCAGTCAGTCTGAAAAATTGGGAAAACTTTGAAAGTGTCCCCAAGTGCAGTTGAAAAAACCATCAAGTGCTACAAAGAAACTGGCTCACACGAGGACCGCCCCAGGAAACGAAGACCAAGAGACACCTCTGCTGCAGAGGATAAGATCATCCGAGTCACCAGCCTCAGAAATTGCAGGTTAACAGCAGCTCAGATTAGAGACCAGGTCAATGCCAGAGTTCAAGCAGCAGACACATCTCTACAACTTAACAACTGTAAAGAGGAGACTTTGTGCAGCAGGCCTTCATGGAAAAATAGCTGCTAGGAAACCACTGCTAAGGACAGGCAACAAGCAGAAGGGACTTGTTTGGGCTAAAGAACACAAGGAATGAACATTAGACCAGTGGAAATCTGTGCTTTGGTCTGATGAGTCCAAATTTGAGATCTTTGGTTCCAACCACCTTGTCTTTGTGCGACGCAGAAAAGGGGAACGGATGAACTCTACATGCCTGGTTCCCACCGTGAAGTATGGAGGAGGAGGTGTGATGGTGTGGGAGTGCTTTGCTGGTGACACTGTTGGGGAGTTATTCAAAATTGAATGTATACTGAACCAGCATGGCTACCACAGCATCTTGCAGCGGCATGCTATTCCATCCGGATTGCGTTTAGTTGGACCATCATTTATTTTTCAACAGGACAATGACCCCAAACACACCTCCAGGCTGTGTAAGAGCTATTTGACCAAGAAGGAGAGTGATGGGGTGCTACGCCAGATGACCTACCCTCCACAGTCACCAGACCTGAACCCAATCGAGATGGTTTGGGGTGAGCTGGACCGCAGAGTGAAGGCAAAAGGGCCAACAAGTGCTAAACATCTCTGGGAACTTCTTCAAGACTGTTGGAAGATGATTTCCAGTGACTACCTCTTGAAGCTCATCAAGAGAATGCCAAGAGTGTGCAAAGCAGTAATCAAAGCAAAAGGTGGCAACTTTAAAGGACCTATAATTTAAGACATATTTTCAGTTGTTTCACACTTTTTTGTTAAGTATATAATTCCACATGTGTAATTCATAGTTTTGATGTCTTCAGTGTGAATCTACAATTTTCATATTCTTGAAGTCATGAAAATACAGAAAAATCTTTGAATGAGAAGGTGTGTCCAAACTTTTGGTCTGTACTGGGTCATTCCATGTCAAGTGATCCAAAAATGAATATTTTTTTTCCCTGACGTCCTCAGATTTTTAAAAAATTTTTTCTATCTGAAGAACAACTTTATCTAATTACAAAAAAAAAGTTTTGAATTTTTTTCTTTATCTGTTAATTTTTTACAGATTTTTAAAGTTTTAAAAAAGTGCGAATTTTGGCCTGGTATGGCTTTACATTTTCTATCATATCTCGGGCTAGAAATAAGATAGAGAAACAAAATAAACACCAATCTACTCAGAACTGTCCAGGCTTTCATCAGATATGTCACAAGAGGATATTTGTTAATATTTTACCCATGTGATCGCAAGCGCAAAACTTTAAAACGCATTTCCAAAAAATCGGCGCGCTTTAAATATTTCAAAAACTGCCATGTGTCTGCTGTGCTCTTAGCCACATCTGTACCAAATTTCAAGTTGGGATCGCAATGGGATCATATTTTAACATATTTTACTAGTAAGAGCGTCAATGGGTCATTCCATATCAAGTGATCTAAATATGAATATTTTTTTTTTTCCTGACGTCTTTAGATTTTTTTTTTTTTTTTCCTTTATGAAGTACTACTTTAGTTAATTACAAATTAAAAGTTTGGAATTTTTTTCTTCATCAGTTAATTTTTTACAGATTTTTAAAGTTTAAAAAAAGGGTGAATTTTGGCCTGGTACGACTTTAAATTTTTTTATCTCAGGCTAGAAATAAGATAATGAAGTGGGAGAGGCATAATTTTACTCAGAACGGTAACAGCTTTCATTTGAGATGTTACAAGACTATGTTTCTTTATATCAAATTCAAACTATTGACGGGCAATTGTGAAAAAATGACTGATTGTGTTCTTGGTGACTTTTGAATTGACACTATAATAGTTAAATATTTTGCACTTAGGTCCAATGAATGCGTCCATGGGGTCAAGCTGGGACAGAGTCATCACAAATTAGCCTTATTTGCAGATGACCTGCTACTTTACATCTCCCAGCCCCTGGTCTCCATCCCTTCGGTCTTAATGGAGTTTGAACGGTTCGGACAATTGAGCAACTTTAAAGTGAATTGCTCCAAAACCGAGGCACTCAATATTTCTTTGCCTGGAGAATTGGTTTCTCATCTATCTAAACAGTTCCCATTTAAATGGAAAGTAGAAGCCATTAAGTACTTGGGAGTCCTTATACCAAAAGATCTTAAACAAATATTCAATTTAAATTATCAACCCCTTTTGACTAACGCGGAATCGGCATTTACCTCCTATAGACAATTAAAGCTATCCTGGTTCGGGAGAATAAACGTAGTCAAGATGGATGTCTTGCCCCGACTCTTATATACTTTTCAGACAGTTCCTGTTCTATTGGATAGAGGTTTTCTCTCCAAAATGCAATCTATGATCCTTAGATTTGTCTGGGGGGGCAAGAGGTCCAGATTGCGAATGAATATCCTATCCTTGCCCGAGACCAGAGGAGGGGTTGGACTACCCAACATACGAGCGTACTTTGAGGCTTCCTCTCTTGTTAGAGCTCTAGATTGGCATTATCATGCGTCCTCCAAGAAATGGGTAGGGGTGGAGCAAGAGGGTTTGGGGATTCCGCTTAAACACCTGCTTTGGATTTCCCCTAAAGACTCCACAGACCTAGTACCTTTGACAGACATGACCAGAAACACCTTGAAGGTATGGCACCTAGTGACGAAAACCCTCCGCTTAAACGACAGACTTAGCCCTTTGACTCCCCTTTTTTCCAACCCATCTTTCCCACCCAGATTTGACAGGCAGAGATTTTTATGTTGGCGGATTGTGGATGACACCCGAGTAGGACAGACTCTGTCCAGTGGTGGTTTGCCCCCGATGGCAGAGCTACAACTCAAAGAACCTACGAGACCTCTTAAGTGATTCGAATTTCTCCAATACAGAGCATACTTATATTCAGCTGACCACTCTTGCAGGGTAAGATTGACGCCCAACGTATTGGAGAGGTTATTCCAACTGGAGGCTCCACCGAGGCGCAAAATATCAGTTCTATACCAGGCCTTAGGGTCCATGAGAGAGCAGGGCACCCTTTACTTCCAACGTGCTTGGGAGAGGGAATTGGGGTGTAGCATTTCAGAAGCTAATTGGCAGAAATGCTTTATATTTACTCACTCACTAGCTAGCGCTTGTTCTGCACAAGAAAGAAGCTATAAGCTGCTCACTAGATGGTACTTGTGCCCGACGACACTCCGGAACATGTTCCCTGGAACCCCTGATACCTGCTAGCGCTGTGGGGAAGAGAAGGGTACAATGATACACATTTGGTGGAGTTTTGGGGAAATCCAGCGGTTCTGGTCTGAGGTTTTCAATGCATACGCCCGGATAACAGGTAAAGAAGCCGAATGCTGCCCAGAATCGGCAATGTTATCCATTTTTCCAGGTCCTATTGGGCTACAGAAGAGGGATATTCTCCGCTTTTGCATCTCGGCTGCTCGTGCTGTGATCCCGAGGTTCTGGAAATCAAGCCGGGCTCCATCTCTACTTGATTGGTTCAAAGAATTGATGGACACATATCGAATGGAGGAGCTCGCAGCTGATGCGTCGGGATCTCGGAACAAATTCTTAGGGATTTGGGTTGAATGGATTCTTTTTCACGACTCTGCAGAATTTAGGAGTATCTTTTCCAGCACAGATAATATGGCTCGACCTCTGGCTGATGGGGAGCCAGTGGGATGAGTACCCTTTCTCCTTCCCATACCTCACCCGTCCCCCCCCTCCTTTTTTTCTTACGTGGCTTTTCTTTCCCAGTATAACTTTTTCTAATGGTTTTTGTTTCTCTTCTCTCTCTCTCTTCTTTTCTATCTCTCTTTTCTTCCCATCTGATACATTCAGTCTAGGTATTTCCTTTCTACGCCTATACCTTCAGAATTCTAGTGAACATTAGACAGGTATCGAAAACTCTGAGCTGTGAGTAGATCATTAATATTTCGGCCTTCCTTTCCGGTACACCAGTCGATAGACTATTCCAACTAGGCCTCAACGGGTAATGACCCACTTACGTGGTCAACCTGTTAGAAGGGGCCAAGTAATAAAAATCATTCTGCTGGGGCTGCGTGTCCCCTTGACATCAGAACATCTCAAAACCCTGAGAAAGGTTGTATACTTGAGTGTTTGGAATTATATTTAGATTGTAGTATATATTGCACCAGAGATAAGCGCAAAAGTAAATTTGCAGCTTATCTTAAAGTTACTAATAACTTTGTGAATTCTCTTTTTGTATATTTTATATGTCTCAAGATTTTGTTAAAAGATTGAATGTATGTCTTTCATATGTTTTTTCAAAATTTAATAAAAATGAGATTAACCATAGTTAAATATTTTAAAATATGATCCCATCACGATCCCAACTTGAAATTTGGTACAGATGTGGCTAAGAGCATAAAAGACACATGGGCAGTTTTGGAAAATTTTTATTAAAATGTTTTTTTCGGAAATGCGTTTCAAAATGTTGCGTTTGCATTCGCATAGGTAAAAAATTAAAATTAACAAATATACTCTTGTGACATATCTGGTGAAAGCCTGGACAGTTCTGAGTAGAATGGTGTTTATTTTGTTTCTCTATCTTATTTCTAGCCCGAGATAAAAAAATGTAAAGTCATACCAGGCCAAAATTCACCCTTTTTTTAAACTTTAAAAATCTGTAAAAAATTAACTGATGAAGAAAAAAATTCCAAACTTTTAATTTGTAATTAACTAAAGTAGTACTTCATAAAGGAAAAAAAAAAAAAAAATCTAAAGACGTCAGGTAAAAAAAAATATTTCATATTTAGATCACTTGATATGGAATGACCCATTGACGCTATTAATAGTAAAATATGTTAAAATATGATCCCATTGCGATCCCAACTTGAAATTTGGTACAGATGTGGCTAAGAGCAAAGCAGACACATGGGCAGTTTTTGAAATATTTAAAGCGCGCCGATTTTTCGGAAATACGTTTTAAAGTTTTGCGCTTGCGATCACATGGGTAAAATATTAACAAAGATCCTCTTGTGACATATCTGGTGAAAGCCTGTATAGTTCTGAGTAGAATGGTGTTTATTTTGTCTCTCTATCTTATTCCTAGCCTTAGTTATGAGGAGAAACGTAAAGGCAGGCAACAGCGAAATTCACACTTTTTCCGAACTTTGAAAATCATATAAAAAATAAATAAATTTTTTAAAAAATTTTTCTCTTCACATTTTGTATTGTCTGACATGCTATTATCAAATAACAAAATCTCAAAAGAATTAAAAATATAGAGGTAATAATCATTGGTTCACTTGACATGGAATGACCCTACTGTATATATATTTATATATACAAATATATATGTATATATATATATATAGAGAGAGAGAGAGGAATTATTTTGTATATAGATAATTGGGAAATTTGCACTTCTGTAGTTCTCTTTATTGAAAATGTTACTGTCCGACTGAGGGAATCATCCAACATCACAAATGATGCCACCAGACACAAAACTGTTCTCATAGGAAACCATCAGATCTGTCTTGTCATTAGTTTCCCTCGGGTGTTTTTTACTGTAGTAGATGTAAAAATGACTCATAGGCTAAATACGTAAAGAAGGATTTAGAGGGAAATCGTATTATCGTGCTCAGGAATTGTACAAATATTATTATTAATATTATTATTCATAAAATAATGGTAACACCTCTGTTAATTATGTTTCAGCTTACTCTATGTATATATGTATCTAGATGACATACATTTGCCTGTGTTTTCTTGCAGAGTCATTTCTGTACAGAAAGCGTGTGTCTGCTGCATAATATGCCATTCACTTATATAAATAGCTATCATGTACCTTTTGCTTTGGTTCAATAGTGCTTATACTCTGACATTAAGTCCTGGGTATTCTAGACTGGTTGGAAAATCTCTGCAGTCAGAATATTATCTAAAGGCTATACATTATTTATCTAGCAGTGACACAGTACAAACCAGCCATATTACTGTGCAAGAAATCTGCTTCCAATGAAGACAAGCTTAAAAGAATATTAAAATTAGAAATATATTGTTTGCAGCATTTTTCCTATAAAATTAAGTTACAAATTAGCAATAGACATAAACATGCATTTTTATAGTATGTTTCTAGTATATCATTTCTAAGTAAAGGTGAAATCAACTTTTGAAAACTTTGCTGCAAAAAAGGAAACTCTTGTAAGTCCAAGTTCACATGTGAAGTATTTGGTGAGTTTTTAAACCCAGTATTTGGGGAGTTTTTTTACCTCAATATTTGGTCAGTTTTTTACCTCAGTATTTATAGCCAAAACCAGGAACAATCAGAGGAAGAGTATTATAGAAGCATGGTCACCACTTATGAATTTATAACCCACGCCTGGTTTTGGTTTACAAATACTGAAGTAAAAAACACCAAATACTCAACGTGTGCAAGTTGTCTTACAGATACTGAGGTTATAACTCACCAAATACTCAATGTGTGGACGTGGCCTTACAAATACTGAGGTAAAAAGTCACCAAATACACAACGTGTGCACATGGCCTTACAAATACTGAGGTAAAAAACTCCAAATACTCAACATGTGCACATGACCTTACAAATACTGAGGTAAAAAACTCTCCAAATACTCAACATGTGCACATGACCTTACAAATACTGAGGTAAAAAGTCACCAAATACACAACATGTGCACGTGGCCTTACAAATACTGAAATAAAAACCTCACCAAATACTGAGGTTAAAAAGCTCACCAAATACTGAGGTAAAAAACTCACCAAATAATGCGTGCATATAGCCTTACAAATACTGAGGTAAAAAACTCACCAAATGCTCAGCGTGTGCACGAGGCCTTACATACACTGAGGTAAACAACTCACCAAATACTCAACGTTTGCACGTAGCCTAAAGCTGGCGTCACACACGTCAATGTCGTCAGCGATCTGATCGCTGGCGACATTGACGGCTGATCGCTGATGAGCTGTTACACAGGCAGACTCACCAGTGATCATTGGACCAGCGACATCATGGAAATGATTTAAATATTGTTTCCACGATGTCTGCAGTCTGGTATCCATGGTAAACTGCGGGTAACTAGGCAGCGCGCCCTAGTTACCCGCTGTGTACCTTGGATACCAGCCGGTGAGCGGAGAAGGCTGGTAACTAAGGTATACATCGGGTATCTAGACAGCGCGCGCTGCCTAGTTACCCGCAGTTTACCATGAATACCAGCTCCCAGCGCTTGCTGAGAGGCGCTGGGAGCTGGCTGATCGCGCGTCACGGTGTCACACGCAGCGGTGCTGCATGTCCACTGAGCGACCATCGCCAGGTTTTCGGTCCAGTCAGAAAACCGGGCGACCATCAATCAGCGATAAATCGCTGGTTGATGCGCCCTGTCATACGCGTCAATATCATTGCAACATCACGTGCAGCAGCGATATGGACAGCGATATTGACGCGTGTGACTGACCCTTAACTGCAGGGGAAGGTAAATAAAGTCAGAGATAATAATTACATTGTGAGAATCTGTCCCTTCAGTCCTCCTCACATCTGTCTTCATGATGACGAATTCTTTTTAGGTATTTCAGCTTTCCATGTTTTTTTATGTAGCATCTATTGCTTTTAAGTGTATGCTCTTTTGGCAGCCTTGGACATTACTGAATGGATGTGAAAGTCATGTTGTTAGGGTAAGCACTGTCAGATATGTATTGCTTAATATAATAATCTAGGCTGTTAATAAAAACAAGAATAAAAGCGATTAACAAATTTACTCTGGTTTAATTAGTTGTTGGACATAGGAAAACATTGATGTCTTGTTCAGCATGAGATATAGACAGAATAAAATGACAAAATGTAAGATATAACTGGTCAATGGATGAAAGCTTCCACTGACATCTTTTTCTGAAGTGTGAAGGCCTGTTTACAGTTTAGGCAAATTAGTGCAGGATGGATTGACAAGATCTTTAATGGAATTCATTTGTATGAATGTAAAACACTAGGCTGCTCTGGCCTCTGAAATGACGTATGTGCTTCTGCTAAAAGGAAAGCAGATATTTAGGGAATACATAATAAGCATGAAAGTGAATGTCGAAGACTGACTGGAGGTCGAAAAAAATTTTTATTAGCATTTATATTTGGTGTTGCACACTGCATTTAATTCAAGGCTTTGTTCACACTTGTTCTATTAGACTTTTTTGGATGTTCCATCCTGATTTACATCACACCTAAAATCAAAAACAGCACAGCATGTTGCATTGCCCCTGACATCAAAATTACATCATTGCTCATTGTTCACATGTTAAATTGGACCGATGATGTCACTATGAATAGACTAATGCCTCCATTTATAACATTAAAAAGGAAACTGATCAGCCGATCATTGCAAGCTGGAGAAGAAAAGGTGCAAAATAGGGTCTTATCCATGACAGAATGGCTAAGTTTAAATAAACAATCTGCTCATTTTTTTGTGGTTGTGTCAAACACAACTGGCTGATGCAAACCGACACTTGGATCAAACTTGATATTCGAGATAGGAACAGGGTTCTAATACGCTGCCGGAAATAACTGAAGGTCCATCATCTGAGTTTGGAAGTTTATTTAATCAAGGCATTTTGAAGCATCCGATTCTTCATCAAGACAAAAAAGTTTATTGTCCTGATGGAGAAGCGGATGCTTCGAAAACCATTGACCAAATAAACTTCCTAACTCGGTGGACCTTCAGTTATTTCCGGCAGTGCATTAGAACCCTGCTCCTATCCTGAATATCAACTTACATTTATAACACATGATACAGGAATATGAAACCTAGACAGCATAAAATAGGCTTGAGTTTGAAATGAAATATCTGTATTAATTTATTATACTCTAATAATGTTTTACAATTTTGTGTGCAGATACATGCAAACAGAGCACTTACATTCAAATACATGTATACACAAAGCATGTACGGTACATATAAATATATGTATAAACAGAGCACATACATAGATACACTGTCTGAATGGTCTCTCTAACCTGTGAGACTTGTGAGTGTTTTTGGACCTTTGTCTCACTGTTAATAGTAAGACTTTATATTAAACGTGTTTCTTTCCTTTGGCAGTTGAGGAGTTAATCTCAGTTTTTGTTGCCATCAAGCTAGTAAGGTCTTGTCCTGGTGTGGCCACTCTGTGATTACTCCTTCCCCTTTATATAGTGTCATGGTCCCAGCATGCTCTGCTGGTGATTGAACTCATTCTGGCCAAAGCTTCCTGAGGTGAAGGAAGCTTTCCGGAGAACCTGATTGTTGCTAACCCGTCTGCTGCCCAGGAGAGAGGTAGCAAACGTGAAGTTACTTTTGTCTTCCGTTCCCTCTTGTCTTCTTTATTGTAGTGGATGGGACTAGCACTCCCGCTGGCCTTTCCCTATTGAGGGATAACATCAGGGCCAGCTAAGGACCTAGGTATCCTGTTCGGTGACGAAGTTGGAAAAACTTGTATAGGGATGGTAGGGAGGTCAGAGCACAGTTGCATGTGAGTGCAGGGGGTCACCTCTCCCCTGTTCCCTATGAGCAGGGCCCTCCACTGCATTTATCCCTCTGGTGTCTCCCTGTCTGTTGTTTTGTGGGTAGTACAACGGAAATTGTTGACCCGTGCACCACTGTCACGCACAATTGCTGGACATCCCCCTTAGTCCAAGCGTGACATACACAGAGCACCTCCATACAGATACATGTATACACAGAGCACGTACATATATATGCATACATACACAGAACACATACATACATACACATGCATACACAGAGCACAAACATATAGACACATGCATTCACAGAATGCACACACACAGACACAAGTATACATAGAGCAAATACATACAGAGACACGCACAATGGCATTTAAAAGTTTGGGCACCCTGGTCAAAATTTACTTTGTTGTGAACAGTTAAAGGGATCCTGTCACCTCCAAAACGCCTCCTAAGCTAGCAAAACATGTCCCTGCACCATCCTAACACTAATCTCACACTTCTTTTATCTCCTAAATGCATCCTGTGAAAGTGCATAAAAAGGTTTTAATACTCACTCATTAGTGATTATAATTAGCAGGGGCCATATTCTTTAGTCACCAAGGCGGGCTGTTTTGCAGCTCCAGAATCCACCCTGTCTCTGTGTGTTTGCTGTGCTTGTGCAGGCATTGCCCTCACCCCTCTCTATCACTCACAGATTGCAAATCATTAGTCCTGCCTTCAGTTTCAGTTTCACAGCAGCACAGACAGAGAGAGGGCTGGATCTTGGAGCTGCAAGAATATGGCCCCTGCTAATTATAATCACTAATGAGTAAGTATTAAAACGTTTTTCTCCACTTTCACAGGATGCTTTTAGGAGACAAAAGGAGTGTGAGATTAGTGATGGGATGCTGCAGAGACATGTTTTGATAGCTTAGGAGGCGTTTTGGAGGTGACAGGATCCCTTTAAGCAAGTTGAAGATTACATTATCTCTAAAAGGTATAAAGTTAAAGATTTTAAGAATAAGAATCTTTTAAATCTTAAAAATGACAATAAGGAAAATAGGCCATTGCAAAAGTTGAGACACCCTTGGAGATTTGTGTGTTCAGATAACTTTGACTAAAGTTTAAGACATTATTTAACTTGTTAGGGCTATGGCTTGTTTACTATCATCGCTAGTAAAGGCCAGGTGATGCAAATTTCACAGGTTAAAAAAAAAAACAGCCTCCTCTAACTTTATGTCAAAATATTGCATCCATGGGTTTTCTAAGGCTGGTTTCACACTGCGGTCAGATCAGGTCAGGTCAGGTTTTGTGTTTCAAAACCAGGAGTGTCTCCAAAACTCAGAACAGGTGTCAATCTTTCAATTATAGTTTGTCTCTGCAAGTTCCTCTCCTGGTTCCTCTCCTGGTTTTGGCACACAAACCTGATCGAACCTGATCAGTGAAAAAACGCAGTGTGAAACCAGCCTAAGCAGTTTTGAAAATTAAATTGGTTGAGGCCCCCAAACCAAGAGAAGGCTATAAAAAGATAGCAAAACATTTTAAAGTTGCAATAAGGTTAAAATAGAACTCTATGGCCACAATGATCAAAGGTATGTGTGAAGAAAAAAGAGGTGGGAATTTCAGAAAAAAAACATCTCTCCAACCATCAAGTATGGGGATGGATCAATCATGCTTTGCGGTTGTGTTACAGCCAATAGCATGGGAGATATTTCATGGATAAAGGGAAGAATGGATTCAATGAAATTTTAATAAATTATTGATGCAAACATAGCACCATCTGTAAAAAAGCTGAAGTTGAAAAGAGAATGGCTTCTAAAAGTGGATAATGATCCTAAACACATGTCAAAATCCACAAAAGACTACCTCAAAAGGCACAAGCTGAAGGTTTTACAATAGATCTCACAGTCTCCTGATTGACCATGAGTGAAAATTATCCTCATAAGAGCAGTGCATGCAGGACGACCCAAGAATCTCAGAGAACTGGAAGACTTTTCCAAGGAAGAATGGATGACAATACCTCAGACAAGAATTAAAAGACTCTTGGCTGGCTATAAAGAGCGTTTACAAGTGGTGATAACACGTGAAGGCATGTGCATACATACAGACACATGCAAACACAGATCACATACATACAGATACATGTATACACAAAGCACTTCTTCTGTTTTTCTAGACTCCTGCTCCATACAGGACCTGTGGTGACATCATGGCTACATGACTTTGATGTCATCATAGGTCTTTTTGTGGTTGCAAAATTAAAAACTATACTGATAATGTAGAACTGTTAATATCAATGTATTTTGTGACGTAAATGCTGTGGGCCATTGGTCAGTTGCACTACCCCATTAACGTCGATTTTGATGGTTGCTCAGTGGAGGTTTAGGGATTTTAACAGCATTGCAAGACTTCCCGTACTTACATTATATTCTTTACATAAACATTGTTCTTAACTTTCACCAGCAGGGCCAAATAATAATAATAATAATAATGATAATAATACTTTATTTATATAGCGCCAACATATTCCGCAGCGCTTTACAATGTAGGGTTAGAGTACAGAAAATACAGTAAGTAATTACAATAGAGAACAAATAAAGTACAATAATTGGATACAAAACAATAGGCAGAGAATCAATGTGAAAAAAAAAAAATACAATAAATAAAGCAAGAAATGAAGGTGACCCTGCTCAAAAGAGCTTACAATCTACAACGGGATAGGGGTTGCACAAGGTGGCGGGGCTTATTGCACTGGTGGTCCAGGCATCTTGAGGAAATGGGGCATAGAGCTAAGCTTACATGGATAGTCATTATACAGTCTGTGTAGACCTTTATGGTTTGGTGGAGTTTGTAGAAGAGTAATGTCCAGAGGGATAGCCCACTATCTACAGTACAAAGGACTTCTATTAGGGAGTATGATAGGCCGCCTTAAAAAGATGCGTTTTTAGGGAGCGTCTGAAGCCATGCAAGTTGTGGATAGTCCTGATTTCTTTGGGTAAAGCATTCCAGAGGTTTGGTGCAGCTCTGGAGAAGTCTTGGAGCCGGGAGTGGGAGGATCGGATTAGTGCAGATGTTAGTCGAAGGTCATTTGAGGAACGTAGAGAACGGGTGGGGTGATAGACAGAGATGAGGGAGGAGAGGTAGGGGGGAGCTGCACTGTGAAGAGCTTTGTGGGTGAGAACAAGCAATTTGAATTTGATCCTGTAGTATACGGGCAGCCAGTGTAGTGACTGGCACAGAGCAGAGGCATCTGAGTAACGATTGGCCAGATGGGTGATCCTGGCTGCTGCATTAAGGACGGACTGGAGAGGAGAAAGTCTGGTGAGGGGGAGGCCGCTTAATAGAGAATTGCAATAGTCAAGGCGGGAATGGATGAGGGCCACGGTCAGGGTTTTTGTTGTTTCCAAGGTGAGAAAGGGGCGGACTCTAGAGATGTTCTTCAGGTGTAAGCGACAGGAGCGGACGAGAGATTGCGTGTGGGAGGAGAAGGAGAGATCGGTGTCAAATATAACACCCAGACAGCGAGCCTACTGCCTAGGCGTTATCGTAGTGCTGCATACTGAGAGAGAGATGTCCGATTTAGGGAGGTTATTGGATGGGGGGAGCAGAAGAAGTTCAGTTTTGGAAAGGTTTAGTTTCAAATAGAGAGTGGACATGATATTGGAAACTGCAGCTAGACAGTCATTGGTGTTCTTTACTACCGCAGGGGTAAGGTCAGGGGCTGAAGTGTATAGTTGTGTGTCATCAGCATAGAGATGGTACTGAAAGCCAAATCTGCTGATGGTCTGTCCAATCGGGGCCGTGTAGAGAGAGAAGAGGAGAGGGCCAAGGACTGAACCCTGAGGGACCCCAATAGTGAGGGGAAGAGGGGAAGAAGTGGAGCCAGCAAAAGATACACTGAAAGAGCGGTCAGAAAGATAGGAGGAGAGCCAGGAGAGAGCAGTGTCCTTTATGCCAATGGAGTGCAGCATAAAGAGTAGGAGCTGGTGGTCGACAGTGTCAAAAGCTGCAGAGAGATCAAGGAGAATAAGCAGAGAGTGGTCACCATTACGTTTTGCTGTCAGAAGGTCATTGGTCACTTTGATGAGGGCAGTTTCTGTGGAGTGAAGGGGGCGGAAACCAGACTGTAATGGATCTAGAAGAGAGTGAGCGGAGAGGTAACGGGTGAGGCGGGAATAGACCAGGCGCTCCAAGAGTTTAGAGATGAAGGGGAGATTGGAGACTGGTCTGTAGTTACTTGTGCAGGTTGGGTCAAGAGTGGTTTTCTTTAATAATGGAGTAATGATCGAGTGTTTGAAGGAGGAGGGGAAAATGCCAGAAGAGAGGGAGAGATTGAAGATTTTGGTTAGATGAGTGGTGACGACTGGAGAGAGGGACTGGAGCAGGTGAGAGGGAATGGGGTCAGTAGTGCATGTGGTGGGACGAGAGGAAGAAAGGAGCCTGGAGACTTCTTCTTCTGTGACTGGGTCAAATGTGGAGAGTGAACCGGAGGAGATGTGGGGAAGAATGGGGGTGTCAGCGCTTGGAGGCTGAGAGCGGATTTCCTGGCGGATGTTGTCTATTTTCTCCACGAAGTAGGAAGCCAGGTCATCAGCACAGAGGTCAGTGATGGGGGCCTGCACTTTCGGACTGAGGAGAGAGTGAAAGGTGTCAAAGAGTTTTTTGGATTGTTGGATAGTGAGGAGACCAGGGTGGTGAAGTAGGTCTGTTTGGCGAGGTGAAGGGCAGAGTTGTAGGTTTTTAGCATGAATTTATAGTGGATAAAGTCTCCTGGTGAGCGAGTTTTCCTCCATAGACGTTCAGCACTCCTGGAGCATCGCTGGAGGAATCGGGTTTGTGGTGTGAGCCAGGGTTGTTTTGTTCTCTGTTTGGAGGTTCTGCGGGTGAGGGGCGCTACTTGGTCCAGGGAGCTTCTGAGAGAGTCATTGTAGTGATTTACTGCCTGATCTGGACAGGAGATTGAAGAGATTGGGGACAGAGATGAGATGAGGGAGTCTGTGAGTGCTTGAGGGTTAATGGCCTGTAGATTTCTGGATGTGTGATAGGTAGGATTGGGCTGTGTTGGCCGAGGGTTAGTGAGTGAGAAGGAAAGAATGTTGTGGTCAGAGAGTAGAGTTGAGTTATCCAAGGGGGAGGATGAGCAGAGCCGGGTAAAGACAAGGTCAAGGGTGTTACCGTTTTCGTGCGTCTTAGAGGTTGAGAGCTGTGATAGGCCAAGAGAGGTAGTTAGAGATAGGAGCTGGGATGCAGATGGGGAGATGGGGCTGTTTATGGGAATGTTAAAGTCTCCCAGAATAAGGGTTGGTAAATCTGAGGACATGAAATGCGGGAGCGAAGCGGAGAAATGTAGATTTTGTTTGGAAACGTTGCTGATTTGTCAGCACTTTATACAATGCTAAGAGTGAAGTTTGTGGTGAAATCCACAACATGAATTGACATATTACACATTTCAAAATTGTAACACCAATTGCAATATTCCACGCACATTCTGCAGTAAAAAAATAAATACCGTATATACTCGCGTATAAGCCGAGTTTTTCAGCCCAAAAATTGGGCTGAAAAGTACCCCCCTCGGCTTATACGCGAGTCAGTGCTGTATACCGATGTATACATCGGTACATACCGATGTACACATCGGTATACAGCAGCCCCCGCATCCCCAGTAATCCAGGGCCCCCCCAGCGTCTCTCCGGTCACCTGAAAAGCAAACTATACTTATCAGTGTCCGCTGTCCGCGCCCGCTCGCCTCTGCCGTCTGCGATCCTCCATCTTCATGCGGCGTCTTCCGGGTTCCTGTGCTCGTCGCAGGGAATGACATCATTCCCTGCGACGAGCACAGGAAACCGGAAGACGCCGCATGAAGAAGGAGGATCGCAGACGGCAGAGGCGAGCGGGCGCGGACAGCGGACACTGATAAGTATAGTTTGCTTTTCAGGTGACCGGAGAGACGCTGGGGGGGCCCTGGATTACTGGGGCCCTGTATACTACCGCTGGGGCTGCAATCTACTACCACTGGGGCTGTATATACTACCACTGGGGCTGTATATACTACCACTGGGCTGTATATACCACTGGGGCTGTATATACTGCTGGGGCCCTGTATACTACCGCTGGGGCTGCAATCTACTACCACTGGGGCTGTATAACTACCACTGGGGCTGTATATACTACCACTGGGGCTGAATATACCTGTGGGGCTGCTGTATACTACACTGGGGCTGTATATACCTGTGGGGCTGCTGTATACTACCACTGGGGCTGTATATACCTGTGGGGCTGCTGTATACTACACTGGGGCTGTATATACCTCTGGGGCTGCTGTATACTACACTGGGGCTGTATATACCTCTGGGGCTGCTGTATACTACCACTGGGGCTGTATATACCTGTGGGGCTGCTGTATACTACCACTGGGGCTGTATATACCTCTGGGGCTGCTGGATGCTACCACTGGGGCTGTATATACCTGTGGGGCTGCTGTATACTACCACTGGGGCTGTATATACCTCTGGGGCTGCTGTATACTACCACTGGGGCTGTATATACTTCTGGGGCTGCTGTATACTACCACTGGGGCTGTATATACCTCTGGGCTGCTGGATACTACCACTGGGGCTGTATATACCTCTGGGGCTGCTGGATGCTACCACTGGGGCTATATATACCTCTGGGGCTGCTGTATACTACCAATGGGGCTGTATATACCTCTGAGGCTGCTGTATACTACCTCTGGGGCTGCTGTATACTACCACTGGGGCTGCTGTATACTACCACTGGGGCTGCTGTATACTACCACTGGGGCTGCTGTATATACCTTTGGGGCTGCTGTATACTACCTCTGGGGCTGCTGTATACTACCTCTGGGGATGCTGTATACTACCACTGGGGCTGTATATACCTCTGGGGATGCTGTATACTACCACTGGGGCTGTATATACCTCTGGGGATGCTGTATACTAACTACTGGAGCTGCTGCTGTATATACCACTGGGGCTGCTGCTGTATACTACCACTGGGGAGGCTGCTGTATACTACCATTGGGGGGCCTGTATACCACACTGCTGGGGGCTGTATACCTGTGCTGGAGTCCACCCTCGGCTTATACACGAGTCAATAGGTTTTCCCAGGTTTTGGGGGCAAAAGTAGGGGGGTCGGCTTATACACGGGTCGGCTTATACACGAGTATATACGGTAGTTGTTCATTTAAACTGAAGCAGCTGCAAGAGCAAGCTTTAGATCCTGTTTTTATTCAGAAACACAACCACAGTAGTTAGTAATGGATTTTAAGTATGGAATCTAAAAAAAAAACTGCAAGCTACAGATCTTCAGTTCTGACCAATGAATTTGATAGTTAATTCTCAATTTACAATTCAAAGGGCAAAATATTTGTCAAAATCATAATGAAATATAAAACTCTGCATCAAATAGAAAAAAGTATTGAATAAACTGTATCATCTAAACTACTTAAAATATCCAATATAGATTATATGGATGAATTCAACAGTAATGACTAGAGAGAATTGATTGACAGGACTCCAGTCCATTGGTCTGATTAGTAATCTGTGACCACTGGATGGGAGGCCTGCAAATCTCCTTACTAAGGCTAGGGTCAGACTTGCAGATTTTCCATGCATTTTTCACACTTGTCATTTGTGAAAAACGCATGGAAAAACGCACCCATAGGCCCTCATGCAAACAACGCATGCCCCAATAGCAAAAATTTATGTTGGGTGCATTTTTTGCTCAACGCCAAAAAGTACTGCATAATGCATGATTTTTTGGAAAAAGCACCCAAAAACGCAGCATGCAGTATTTTTTGGTGCTTTTTCAAAACGCATGCGTTTTTATTAACATGGGGCCCTAAGGGATACGCCTGCGTTTTTATATGGCACTTACATACATGCGTTTTTTGCATGCGTTTTTGCATGTGTTTCAAGGGTCCCCCATACCTGTCAGCAAAAACGCATGCAAAAACGCAGGGTTATAAAACACCTTAAACAACGCATGGCAAGTGCGGCCCTAGCCTTACCCACATTCCCAGCTCTATTTTAGCATTAGTTTGGCTGGTTACTCAAAAGAGGAGCTAGGAATGTTGCTAGGTAAGGAGAGTCACAGGCCTCCTGTGCAGTAGTAGTATAATATTGAACTTGTAGATGGACTGGAGTCATGCAAATCGATTCCGGTATTTAGAAATGATTCATTTATGCTTGCGGATTTCAGGCCAGTAATAAGTGCTGATGAACTTGTTTCCCAGCCTGTTTGCACAGGTCCACAAGTGAGTATGGTGGCAGAATGCTCGCTAATATGATAGCTGTGTCCTCATCCATAGTACATGTTGTTTTCAGGATAACCCCAGCATATCATTAAAATATCCATCTCTTCCTTTACAGAGCCCACACACACTGAAAGGATTAAAGCTTATATTTTATAAAAATTACCCCATACATATAAACAATAGACGCATTGGTTGATCAACATTCTTGTTACTACTGCTTGATGTTCCCTGAGAGGGCTACATTAAGTAGTTAACAGGTCCCCTATCAAAGTCTCTGGGTATGCCATTGTATACATCAGCCCATTGCCATTGATGTGGTGTGAATGCAGCCTAACACCAGTTTTACACCATACTTAAGGCCCAGTCACACATAACGACGCACTAGCGATCCCGATAACGATAACGATGTGCAGAGATCGCTGGTGCGTCGTTGTTGACATTGCTGGTAAGATGTCAAACAGGCATCTCAACAGCGATGTGAAAAACGACGCACTAACGATCCTGAATTATACCAAGGTCGTTGGAAATTTTTACTCCCTAGCGTAGCATTGAGATCTTTGGTCATTGTCCCTGTCAAACACAAAGATGTAGCGCTCCCAAGCGCAGAACACTGCGGACCCATTGACGCCAATGCATTATTTGGGCACTTGCGGGCGCTTGTAGATAAAACAAGCGCCCGTGAATGCGTTCGGAGTGCACGCAGAGGGTGCACAAATTATGCGCATCTGAACGCAAACGCAACCAAACGCAGCCAAACGCAGGCACATGCGTTCCCTTGTTAAACATAGGAACGCATGTGCGCAAGCGTTTGGCTGCGTTCGGTGCTCTGCGCTCCGAACGCCAGTGTGAAGCCAGCCTTAGACCTTCCACAATTCTTAAAATCATGTATTTTGTATTTCATTGTCCTCAAATAAAAAGGTTATGCTTATAACAAAACATACGGCTTTATCTTTGGTTAGGTCTCAAGATAAGGTCTTGAAACTTGTGTCCAAAAAGACATTTGACTTTAAAGAAATCAATTCATGAACTAAAAATACAAAGCTGCATTACTTTATTATTAGATTACTATAAGCTACATCTTAAGGCCACTTCACACACACAGATATCTGAGTCCAATATCTGAACAGACCTCTGGTTGCAGTGAAATCATGGATACATTGCCACAATGTTGTACACAGCCACAAAATGGAGCAATGTATCCATGATTTCACTGCAACCAGAGATCTGTTCAGATATTGGACTCAGATATCTGTGTGTGTGAAGTGGCCTTTAGAGGCTGATGATTTGTCATCACATGATGAGATGAAGTAGATGAGTTCCCACCATTGATCATTTCCTGGCAAGTGGAAGGAAACAGGTAAGGAATCACATGTGTTAATGTGCTAGAGTTGACAATGTGTTAGCACATGTACACCCAGTACAGTACGAGAGAACATGCTCTACTGCATTTACTGTAAAGGATGGTCAAAATTCACATAGCAAAGCTTTATTACCATAGAAAACACTCATGCTATATGACTATGGAAAACTGTAACTATGGTGAAATATCTGCTGCAAATTTTCCAACAGTACCAAATGCATACCATCTCAAGATGGGGAAAATCTGAAAGTTTGTTACTCAAAGTATTATTACCAGAAAAAAAGCAACAATGCACATCAACATACATCTATATATACAGACAGCTATATATAATATAATTTAACATAGTCATACAGCACAAGTGATTTCTAAAAAAAAAAATCACTGCTAAGTGAATAGATAGGGAATAAATAATAATAATAATTACATGCAATAGGATATGTTCTTGTTTATCGTGCATGATGTACATGTGCTAACACATTGGCCACACGAACACATTAACAAAATTGATGCCTTACCTGTTAATATATATATATATATACCATATATATACTCGAGTATAAGCCGAGTTTTTGAGCACAATTTTTGTGCTGAAAAGTGCCCCCCTTGGCTTATACTCGAGTCAATATCAGTGGGGGGGGCGCTGACTGGGAGCTACAGGAAGCAGGGGGAGGTTGTAGAAGGAGTGCGAGGTCACGTGACCCCACTCATTAGTCTAATGTAATATGCATTGCATCCCTCTGTCTATCACAGACAGGGGGAGCGGAGCATATTACATTAGACTGCACCCCCCATCACAGTTTAAGGCCCCCATGCTGGCGATCATTACAAAATAGTCTTATATGTGGCACCCCTGCAGGGATTGCCACAGGACCCACCGATGCAGGGAAGGATGTACACCTTGGCACACATAGCACACAACACTTTCCACCCCAGGCCTGAAGGGGGAGCTCTACTTGCTGCCTTAGGCAAGATCCCCTATAAAGATCCAGGCCTGGGGAGAGGAGCCAGTCAGTAAGTCAGACAGAGGGAGTCAAGGAGTGACAGTTGAGGAGTCAAGAAGGAGGAAGAGATGGTTGCTGGGACCAAGTCAGCCCAGAACCAGAAAAAGACTGACACCGGAACTGTGTAGTACCCTAGTAAGGGACGGAGGCAAGTGGAATACTTCTATAAAGAGGAAAACAGAAATAATTGCCCTTTAGCCCACCGGACACCGGAGTCCAAAGCTGCTGTTGATCCAGTCATAGCAGAGAAAGCCCGGACAGACAGGAGGATTTAATCCCCCTGGAGCTCAGGAAACCAAGACCCCAAACCTGACCAAACATAGGACCATTGACCCAAGGAAAGGAGTAGGGATCCCCACAGAAAGGTCCTCATCGTCAGTTGTGGAGTATCATCCTGAGAGAGGCAGAGAGAAAGCAGCAAGGTCAGCTTGAGGCAGAACTTTCCCAAATCACCACACACGCAGATAGAGGAGACTTCATAACTTTCAAAGGTGAATATCCCAAACTGCACCAGCCACCTGGTTACAATCCTGGGCCATACCTGCTACCTGCCATCAGTAAAAAAAGGTACTGAACAGCGACTATTATGTATGTGTGCCTCATTCACCCTGATGCCCTGAGGTAAAGCTCCACCTGTGGGGAGCTGTACTACCCAAAGCTGCATCACCATCACCTCAGCAGCTGGCTGCAGCTCTGGTAACTACATTACCAGGTACCACAGGTGGTGTCACGTATAATAATCCCCCATCCCAAATAATCTTCCCCTCAGCCATTGAGTGTCCAGGGCATGGGACCGGGACCAGACCAGCCGTCATCCCCACTGAAGTAGCAACCTGTCCTGGTATCCGAGTACCCTGTCGACCGACTCATATACTCGAGTCAATACGTTTCCCCAGTTTTTGGGTTAAAATTGGGGGCCTCAGCTCATACTCGGGTCAATTTATACTCGAGTATATACCGTATATACCGTGTATATATATATATATATATATATATATATATATATATATGTGTACAGTATATATATGTGTATATGTACAGTATATATACAAAGACAATATATACTATAATATTTTTATCTTAAATTTAAAATGCAAACCGATGAGAATGTAATCTGAACCTGTAGCTTCTCACTTAATTGTTCAACTTGCTTTACAGACACCCCTTTATGAGCAATGTACCAAAGTGAGATGAAGAATCAAGAGTTTTGATCTTTTTTAAAGCATTGCATAACAGACTTATCACATTTGCCAATTCAACTCTTCTCTGCTCTGCCTAAATACACTTTCCCTCAGAAGCTGTCCCCTTATTTTAAAGACATGCTTCAAAGTTTGTATCCTCTTAATATAGTTCAATCAATATATTATATAGCACTGTGTACTTACAAGTGCTCATTTTGTCCACCCAGTTAATTCTTCTGTTTTCTAGTAGTTCTATGATATCACGTGATTAAAAATTGACTAGCTGAATTCTATGTAAAAAACAGGACGTTACTATAGAAGTCAATCTCATGGGTGAATCGGGAGCAGATGGGTCTGTAGTTGAAGAAGGGATTGATTCATGCATGGACAAGAGACTTCCTGTTTCTACACAGAGCAAAGAAAAGAGAAGAATTTTATGAGTAGAAAGACAAAATGAGAAAGTGTAATTGCAGAGTGTAACATAATATGTTGACTGCAATATATTAAGAGGATCAAAACTTTGATGGGACTGATTCTTTAAAATAAGGAAATGGTTTTTGAGAAAAAGTGTAGAAATGGTGAAGAGAAAAGATTTGAATTAGTGGATGTGATAAGATTATTAAAAAAATGGTATAAAAAAGATTACCCGTATATACTCGAGTATAAGCCGACCCGAGTATAAGCCGAGGCCCCTAATTTTGCCCCAAAAACTGGGGAAACCTGTTGACTCGAGTATAAGCCTAGGGTGGGAAATGCACCATACCACTATACCGGTATATTATCCTTCATCACTGGTATATAGTGACCCCCATCACTGGTATATAGCAATCATCACTGTATACAGCCCCTCATCACTGGTACATAGCACCCCCATCATGGTAAATTACCCCTCATCCTGGTATATAGCCCCTCCTCCCTGTACATAGCCCCCCATACCTGGTATATAGTGCCCCCATCAATGGTATATAGACTCCCAGCTTTATATATAGCCCCTCATCACTGGTATAGACTCCCAGCCTGGTATATAGTCCCCATCACAGGTATATAGTGCCATCACTGTACATACCTCATCACTGGTATAGACCCCAATCATTGGTATAGCACCCCCATCACTGGTATATGGACCGCCATCCTGGTAATCCTGGTATATAGCCCCCATCACTGGTATAAAGTGCCCCCATCACTGGTATATAGTCCCCATCACTGGTATACTCGCCCACCTATCATCACAGTATATGCCCCCATGCTGACGCACACCATAAAATAATTAACCATTGATCTCTGACCCTCCATCGCTATGGCACCACGGCGTCCTCCGGTCTTTCTGCTTGTGGCGGCATCATGTGACCAGCGCAGCAGCGATGACGTCATCGCTGAGGGTGAGAGATCAATGGTTTATTATTTTATGGTGTGCAGCAGCATGGGGGTATATACTGTGATGACAGGGGTGAGAATATATAGTGCAATGTAATGTGCACCGCTACCCCCACCGCTGATGCACAGGGGATGGATGCAGTGCATATTACATTGCACTAATGATTGGGCCCACGTGAACTCCCGCTCCTCCTGCAGGCTCCTCCAAAGCCCGATCACCGCCCCTTCCCCCACTGAGACTGTACACTGATTTGTGTATTAAGCCGAGGGGGGCACTTTTCAGCACAAAAAGTGTCCTGAAAAACTCGGCTTATACTCGAGTATATATGGTAATTATCTTCTCTCTAGTTTGACTGCCTGACTTTAGTCACAGGTATCTGAGAGCCTGCTTTCACACTAGCGTTTTTTAAAATTTGCGGCTGCACTTGTGGCAAGCCCCATGTATTGTCTGTGGGGCTTGCGGCTAGTGTGGTATAACCACGGATCCGACACTTGCAGCAGTTGCGTCTGCGAATGAAAAACGGGGTCGGCAGAATTTTTTTCGCAGCCACAACTGCCGCAAGTGCAAGAACCACGGCTATACCACACTTGCCGCAAGCCCTATAGACAAAGCTTGGGGCTTGCCGCAAGTGTGCCGCAAGTGCGGCCGTTATGTGGCAGATGCAGTAAATCTGCCACATCTGCCCTAAATTGTTAAAAATGTTAGTGTGAAAGCAGCCTTAAAGAGGTTCAACAATCAAGTGAGCTGTACTTATGTAAAAACTTTGATGGGAAAACTTTTTTAACAGTATCCCCCCTAAGCCTAAAGGTACTTTTACAACTTTTCTAGGAATTTCACTGGCAACTTACTGGTTGCAGTGAAATCATGGACACATTGTTCTATCTTGTTGCTGTGTACAAATGGAACAATGTCTCCATGATTTCATTGCAACCAGTAAGTTGCCAGTGAAATTCCTAGAAAAGTTGCCGCGTGTAAAGGTACCTTAATACATTATATATTTGTACTTCTTTGACACTGGTTAATGATCGGCTCATGTAACATTATGTGACCTTTCCTATTCAGTATAAAAGATGGCTGGAGCATACATGACAAGCTCATAGAAGTCTTTTTACAGTGGCCACTAGGGCTATTGCAGATTCAGACTTCTTTCAGGAAATCCAATTGTATATTGAAACATTTATCAAACATATGTAAAGACCATTTTGAAGAGAGGGTAAAACGGCAAGCTGTGAAATCACTTGCTGCGAATGGTGGATCATATGTTATTTAATGGACATGGAAGTATTTCCTTTTATTGTGATCCTGTTGTGATTGTGAGATTTCTGAAAAATCTTCAATAATGAATAGAAAGCATCAGCCTAAAAGAGTCCCATTGGCAGGTGTGAAAAAAAAGCAAGATTTCTTTTTTTTACATATACAGATAATGATTTAAATAAAAAAAAAAAAAAAAATCACTTTATTTTTTTTGGCATATTCCTTTTAGAACGATTACAAGAAAAGGCAGTATATTGAACATACTGTATGCATATATGCATTGCTCAATGAAAATCAACTTAACAGATCTACTTAACAGGTTTAAATTATGGCAATAATTAATAATCACTAATCAACAATGAAATAACAAAAAATGATCAAGTAATCAATAATAAAATCAATTTCCTACATTTATTAAGTACATGAAAATAATTTAATTGCCTGAACTCAAATGTGAAATGCAGCATGTATCAGCCACTAGCTGTATTATCTCAGGCATACCTGGTTTGGGCAGCATGTATCAGCCACTAGATGTATTGTCCCAGACAGGCCATGGTTTGGCCAGCATGTATAAGCCACTACAGTAGTTATAATGTCCCAGGCAGGCCATAGTTTGGGCAGCATGTATCAACCACTAGCTGAATCATTCCAGGCAGGCCATGATTTGGGCTGAATGTATAAGCCACTAGTTGTTTTATCCCAGGCAGGCCATGGTTTGGGCTGAATGTATCAGCCACGAGCTGTATTAGCCCACACAGGCCATAGTTTGGGCAGCATCTTTCAGTCACTAACTGCATTACCTCAGACATACCTGGTTTGGGCTGAATGTATCAGCCACCAGCTGTATTGTACAATGGCAGGCCGTGGTTTGGTCAGCATGTATCAGCCACTAGTTGTATTATCCCAGGCAGGTCGTGGTTTGGGCAGCATCTATCAGCCACTAAGCGCCTTGTCCCAGGCAGACCTGGTTTGGACTGAATGTATCAGCCACTAGCTGTATTGTCCCAGGCAGTCCATGGTTTGGGCAGCATGTATCAACTGTCAGATACCCTTTAGGGTGAGTGCCCACAGGACGTTTTTGCTGCGTTTTCTGCATGCAGAAAACCATTGGTTTTATGGTAATTTATGCTAATTTGTTCCTGTGGTTTTGATTCCCAGCAAAACCAATGTGTTTCACAGAAACACTGTGCCCACACATTGGTTTTGCAAGTGTCAAGAACTGTCAAATACCTGTGTTTTTGGTGTGGATGGGAAAGAATTGACATGTTAATTATTTTCCTGTGTTTTTGCTAAAGTCAATGGAAAAAACGCAGGAAAAATGCAGCATCAAAAACGCAGGAAGTAGGCAGTAAAAACGCACATAAAACACACAAAAAATGCGCAGAAAACACACAAAAAATGCAGACAAGATCATAGCTAATCTCCTGTCAAGGACTCTAGGATCCTCAGGTTTTGCTGCGCTCAGGACTGCTTAAAAAACATCCGGTGGGCACATACCCTTAAACTATTCATACCTATGCAATATTAGCTTAGCCCAGACTCATCTTAGAATTTCCATTCCGAGTTTTATTATCTACTATATAATTACGCTGTCCCGTCTGTCATCCACTTTTGTCCTCGAATCCCAGAAGTCACCGCGCCAGCCGGAAGTACCTCGACCGCCATATTGGAACACCCAAGTGATGGGTATTCCGATATGGTGGCCACTAGCGGTGCCACTGTCAGGTTTTCCTGCTGCTCGGTCCTCCCCATTACCGCTCCATTCCTCCCCCGGCCTCGTGTTACCATTGCAGGCTGAACGCTGATGATCTCCGTGGAGAAGGTCATATGACAAGGCCTATGTGATGCATGAGGTCACGTGAGCCTAAGCCTGCCCTGTCACATGACCCGCACTACGGAGATCCTCAGCGTCCAGCTGGCAACGGTAACACAGGGCTGGGGGAGGAGCAGAATGGAAATGTAGAAGGACAGAGAAAGCCAGGGGCTGGAGGACAAAGCAAGTGAGGGGCTGGAGGATGGGGCAGGTGAGGGGTTGGAGGACGGAGCAGGTGAGGGGCTAGAGGACGGAGCAGGTGAGGGTGGAGGACGGAGCAGTGAGGGTGGAGGATGGAGCAGGTGGGGATGAAGGAAAGCACACACAAGGGGGGAAAGAGACAGCACACACAAGGGGGGAGGAGAAAGCACACATGAGACAGCATACACAATGGAAAGAGACAGCACACACAAGGGGGAAAGAGACAGCACACACAAGGGGGGAAAGGGAGAGTGCATAAGGGGGCACAGAAACTGCGCACAAGGGGGAAAAGAGACAGCACACAATAGGGTAAAGAGACAGCACACAAAGGCCCCCACCCTGAAGCCACCGTCCTCTATCGCATCGGGGACACATCTAGTGTTCTATAATTACACAGTAGAGACTATTACCTTTACAGAAATATCAAAATAATATTAAAAATATTGGAATAACAACCATGGTAGCTACTGCTACAATATTGCACTAGTACTAATAGTATGAAGTATGAAGTTTCATAAATCTGATGTAGTGGTAGATCTACTGCATAATGCTCACATTTATCCCATATCATTATGTTACTGGAGAGAAGCCTGTTATTCAAAAGTTTGAGTTTAAAAAGTTATAAAAAATACCTTCACTATGTCTGTTGCTTTTTGCCTTTTAGAGATGTGTCACTCCATTGCAGAAATATTCACATCTGTTGCTTTTTGACAGCAGTAGAATTTAGTATCATACTTTAGTTCAACAGGGAGTTTCTTTAGGGTTTCCTCTGTTGGCCTGGATGTTCTTCTCTTCCATACACTGCCAATCCCAGCTTGGCAGCGTCTGAAACTGCTAGACTGCTAGATCAGCTATTAAGCTGTGACTTTAAGGCTTTGTGCACACCTAGTGTTTTGGTGCATTTTTTGATGTGTTTTTAGTTGCAGTTTTTAATCAATACTGCAAATAAAAACGCCTCCTAGCAAAGTATATTGGCCACTTTACACGTCCCAACGTCGGTCCGATATTGGATCCAACGCCGCGGGAGCGCGCTTTTTCTGGGCAGAATGCCAAGATCGCATAGGAGATGTTACACAGCGCGATATCGTCAGCCAACGCAACAGCGATGTGTACGCCCCCTTGTACGGCCGACCTAGTAACGACCATTTAACATGGGAGAGAATAGGGGAAGTTGTACTCCACATCGTAGTTGGGCTTTTACACAGCACGATCCGGCCACAACGTTCATCCAATATCGGGCCGTTGGAGAGCAGGCTCATTTGATCTCCGATATCGTTTTGGCATCGTTCATGCATCATATTGGACATTTATACCATACAACGCTCGAACGATATCAGGGCCAACGCACGAACCACGTGACTTTTGATCGGAGTTGGACGCCGATATCGGGACGTGTAAAGTGGCCATATGAGTTTTCAGAAGCGCTGTGCCCAACTTCAGGTTTTTTAAAGACGTAGCATACTCATTCTTTGTGCGTTTTTCCTGACATTTTACCACCACCTTTTTGATAGAAAGAGAGAAAGCTTCCAGGACGTGTTTTTTGCAAAATGTGATATCCTCTTTGGTGAAAGAGATCATCAACACATGGATAAATGCACCTTAAACGGATCAAATAATGCACCTGAAATTTTTAAAACTCATTGTTTTTTCTGCAGCATATTGCCTCACATGAGATGCCTTTTTTGGTGCGGAAAAAGCTAATAGGTGGGCACATAGCCTAATTATCTGAGAAACAGAGGTGGAAGCACATCCCCCAGAGAAGACGCCACATAAATGCTCAGTTGAACTATAAATGTAGATTTCACATATTGCGCTCCAAAAGCAAAGAATGCAAATATCTCTGCGATGGAGTGATGCAGTACAGATCGGAAAAGAGCGTCAGAATCCAGGGAATTTGGGGATTTTCTAAACAAGTGTCAGATCTCCTTTAAGGACATAATGCTTTGTCTTCAGTAATATGCTATTGTTTAGTGTAAAGGGATTGTACTAAGATGAAATAATAACTCTTTAGTGTAAAATCAGTGCCAAAGGTTGTGCCTTCAATCCCCATTCACCAAGGCAAACAAGGAAAATACTAGTTTGCATACTTGCCACCATATAAAACACATGGAAACAATACAAAGATAATAGTAAACATGGAATAAAAAGAAATGGAAGCTATTGCAACAGTAACGAACCGTAATTAACATTTTCGATTTAATGCTAAAGCCTAGTTAATGGCAGTCTTCCCCTCTGACTTGAAGATATTAAACCATTGCCAAATGTGTGATTTTACTTCTGGCTGCAACAGGATGACCCACTTTTTAAGCAAATTTATTTGAAACTAGTTCTGTTTTATAACAAAAGAGGGAATGAAGAGAAGACCACTCCAGCTCTGAGTCATGCTGACCACCCACTACAATTCGTGACGCTTCAAGCATCCTAGATTATTTCTCAACAGGAAAATAATGCATTCAGCAGAACAAGATGCTCATTGACGTACTGGATTTCCTCAACTATAAGATATCACAATAAAAAAAAAAGATTCTGATTCAACGGGATCTTTCTCATTTACAGATATGTTGTGAAATGAAATCATAATGAGAAATGTACGGTATTTAAAATGGATGTAAACTAAGCGTAACATTAATAAAGAGCAAAGTAATTAATTTATTCACATCGTTTTAAGCTTATAAACACGAGAAGTGGCCGGAGGGCAGGCATCCATTGGCCAATGAGTGTACCAAAAGCCCCGGCTATTAATAAAAAAATTGAGTACTGAGTTTTTTAGAAAAAACGGATGTTTTTTTAATTTTTTTCTCAAACCATTATTGCTTGTCAGCACACACTTATTGGTTAGACTGAGTGCAGCAGTGATTTTTTGGTTTGTGTTATATATATATATATATATACTAGCTGGGTGCCCGATGCAGATGCATCGGGATTCTAGCAGAGCGAGTCTCTGACTCGCAATGGCCGCTTCGCGGCCAATGCTTCGCGCTGCTAAGGCGACTCGCTATGCCCGCTGCGCGGGCATAGCGAGTCGCCTTAGAACAGCCAATGCTTCGGGCGTATCCACATGACGACACTGACTCGCAGCGTGAGCGGACTCAAAAGGGGCAAAAAACCCATTCGTGATTATATAATATATATATATATATATATATATATATATATATATATATAAATCAAGGAAAACAGGCAGCACTCCAGTTCAGGTGAATAACGGGTCTGTTTTTTATTCAGAGCCCATGTGGCACGACGTTTCGGTGCACTAGGCACCTTTCTCAAGTACAGAGTGCAGGCATACACAGTGGGTATATATAGCTCACAAATTTACATAATTAACATTGATTCATTAAGACAATAACGATAAAACATCCATAAAATCATTATTGATTTGTGTACAAATAAACTGACATATACATATATAAAGTGCAATCATATAGGTGCTATTAGTGCATATAAAAGTGCTACGTTGCTGTAATAAAAGACTTCAATCCCTTAATAAGGTGCAGATTTGATCACAAGTGCACCTGTGTGAAGATAAGAACATTAGCATTAGTATAACATATGGGACTCACATACACAGTAACGTTGTACAAGCAGAGCTGCCTCCATTAGCCTCCATTTCCTCATTGTGACATGTGATTCCAGCTCTGTACCTCATTGGCCAAGATTGTGCATTTTTTATACTAAAGAATTTTTATTTAATATTACATATGTATGAGTTTTTTATACATGTATATTTATCTATTACAGCATTAACTTGCAGCATTAACTTGGACAGTGGGAAAATCTATGTAAAGGACCACCTACAGTCTACGCCTGGGAAAATCTTTACAGCGGTAAAATTATTACTATGGGATGTATATATAACTAATTGAACTGTATAAAGTCATCAAATTTGGGATATACTCTAATATATAGTCTAATAATGATACCTGGGGAAAGGAATAAAGGTTATAAACCTATTATTATGAGATATATATCGTTTCCCTATAAAGAAAACAGATACACCGCTGTGTGGGCAATGTTTACCCACTTCCAAAATGGCGTATGAGGCTTCGGTGGTTCTGAGCATGCTCAGTGTGAAGCCTGGATGGAACAGGTTATACTGAGCATGCACGGCCATATCCAATAGTAGAGGGCGGCGATCTTGGCCAATGAGGTACAGAGCTGGAATCACATGTCACAATGAGGAAATGGAGGCTAATGGAGGCAGCTCTGCTTGTACAACGTTACTGTGTATGTGAGTCCCATATGTTATACTAATGCTAATGTTCTTATCTTCACACAGGTGCACTTGTGATCAAATCTGCACCTTATTAAGGGATTGAAGTCTTTTATTACAGCAACGTAGCACTTTTATATGCACTAATAGCACCTATATGATTGCACTTTATATATGTATATGTCAGTTTATTTGTACACAAATCAATAATGATTTTATGGATGTTTTATCGTTATTGTCTTAATGAATCAATGTTAATTATGTAAATTTGTGAGCTATATATACCCACTGTGTATGCCTGCACTCTGTACTTGAGAAAGGTGCCTAGTGCACCGAAACGTCGTGCCACATGGGCTCTGAATAAAAAACAGACCCGTTATTCACCTGAACTGGAGTGCTGCCTGTTTTCCTTGATTTATTTGAATTGGTTTGGACACTAATACACAGGACTTGCACCGCGGATGAGTATATTATTGTGCTGTTCCATTTTCTCTTTTTGTATTGTTTCTTGGGAAATTTGCACTTTTTTTTTTTTTTTGAAAGATCTTTCAAAATAATTTTTTTTTTGTTTTTTTTTTTTTTTTGTTTGTTGTGGTTTAAACCATGGAAAACAGTGTAGTTGAGCCTGTGGCTTACTCATATCCAGCTGATGAGGAGGAGCGTATCCTGGGTGCAATAGGAGGAGGAGGTGCCAATTTTTTGTGTACACCATCACTTATTGAACACAAAAGGAAATTTGAAAATGATTTGAAACGGGAAGTGACTCTTCAATTGCACTTGTTGACCCTAAATGAATATTATAAGGCTAAAATAATACCTCGTGGTCTGCGATCTAATATCAGACCAAATTTGATGATGAATTCTCGTAAATATTGTGCCAAGTTCTGCCAAGTATCCAACAAATATGCCTTTGATGTCATACTTGTAAATATGGAATATCTGCAAGAAGAATTACAAACCTTGCAAGAAGGAATTGCTTCATTGGAGAGGACACTAAAAAGTACTTTACCTACAGAGGAATGGAGGACTTTTAGAGACACTGTGGATACACATGTTTCAAAACTAAGAACTGAACTTGAGGAGAATAAACGAAAAAAATGGGGGAGAGATAAAGAGGACTATGAACTGGGGAATGTATATAACTGGCAACGTGATAAAAACGACATGTGGAGGAGGAGAGGTCATTACTGTAATAATACTTCATGTAAAAAGGTTATTGGTACTAACAAATTGCATAATCTTGTTTGCACTAACTGTGATTCACATTTTAGATCCTATAAAGCCGAGACCAGACGGACAAGGAGAGGGGGGAGAAGACAAAACAGGAAACAAAAAAGAGAAAAAATTAAGGAACAAAACCCTTCAACGTCAGAAGAAAGACCAGAGTTAGTGGTTAACCTCTCACAAAAGGTATTAACACCTACCCAATTAAGTTTACTTAACAAAGGGTTAAATTTCTGTATAACCAAACAAATTGATTGGTTCCAATTAACAGTTGATGTCAATCATTTCTATAGGCGATTGAAGCTGAAAGACTGGTTGAGATCAAAAAAAGAAGAGGAGCAGGCAGTAGAACAAACATTTGAATTTGAATCTAAAATATTAGGACTCTTTAATAAGAGTTATTTCCAACCCCCTAGTAATTCACCACATATAGCAGCATTTATGGATGCAGTGAATAAGGATCTGGAAGAATTAAAAAAGACATCCCCAAATAGTTATAAACACCCTAATTTGACAAAGGAAGAGATTGCAGCACTAGATGAGTTATCAAAAGATGACAAAATAGAAATAAAGAGTGCAGACAAAGGTGGCGCTATCGTGGTAATGGATAAAGAAAAATATATAGCCGAATTAAAAAAACAGGTATCAGATACGGAAGTATATGTAAAATTACCATATGATCCGAAATTTGACCTAAATAGAACCATATCAAAGATTTTGAATGATGCCAAAACAAAGAAAATTATCGATGATAGTTTATATGAATACTTGTTGGTCAATTTGCCAACCACACCTACCATATATGTTTTACCAAAGATACATAAATCTCTGATAGATCCCCCAGGGAGACCTATCGTCTCGGGCTCGGACTCTGTGTTCAGCCGGATAGGGGTATTTTTGGATAAAATACTGAATCCTCTAGCTATTAAAACATCATCATATACTAGGGATACAACAGATTTTTTGAACAAAATAAAAAATTTAAAGGTAGAAGTGGGAGAAATGCTGGTTTCTTTTGATGTGGTATCTCTCTATACTTCAATAGCACACGAGTTCGGTCTATTGTGTATAAAAAAATCTTTGGATGACACCACCTTATCTGAAGACTCAAAGCATTTTGTACTGCAATTATTAGAATTGGTATTAACAAAAAATTATTTTTTATTTGGGGATGAATTCTTCCAGCAGAAGCGGGGGACCGCAATGGGGGCCAATATGGCCCCCGCTTATGCTAATTTGGTCATGTCCCGACTAGAAGAGGATCATATCTATGTATCTCACCACTTTAGGACAGTAAAAAGTTGGATGAGATATATAGACGATATTTTCTTTATTTGGGGGGGCTCATATGAAGAACTGTTGGATTTTTTCAAGTTTGTGAACTCTGTCAATGAGGATATTAAGTTCACAATGGTGTACTCCACAGAGGAAATCCAATTTTTGGATGTTAATATAAATATAAATAATGGACATTTAATTACCAGAGTACATTCAAAAGAAACGGATAAAAATAATATGCTGCTCTATACCAGCAACCATCCAAAGAAAACATTGGAATCAATCCCCTTTAGTCAGTTTACTAGGGTGAGAAGAATAGTGAGTGAGGAAGACCAATTGGATCAGGATCTAAATACAATGTGTAAAAAGTTCACAGATAGGGGTTACCCTAAGGCACTTGTACAAAAACAGTGCAATAGGGTAAAGGAGATTGAAAGGGATACCCTTCTTTACCCAAAACAGAAACAAAAGAAACTAGATAGGGTTCCTATGGTAATGACTTACTCTGAAGGTAGTAATAAAGTTGCGAATATTATTCGTAGACACTGGTCCACTTTGCAAAAAGGAATGCCAGAAATAGAAGAATTCAAAAACCCCCCGTTATTCTCATATAGAAAAAGTAAGTGCTTAAAAGACAGATTGGTACACTCAGATTGTGGACCACTGAAAGGAAAAAAACAGACATTCCTCTCTGGTATGAGTCGGAAGGGTTGCTTTCCCTGTTTGAGCTGTGTATATTGCACAGCTATGCTAAAAGGTTCTAGTTTTACCAATCCACGTACCCAGGTCACATATAAAATCAGGCACTATCTCACTTGTCATAGTGAATTCGTAGTGTATCAATTGCAGTGCCCATGTGGCCTGTGGTACGTGGGGGAAACAACATGCAGCTTTAAAACTAGGTTTGCACTACACAAGAGTTCCATAAGGCAAAAACAAAAAAACTTACCGATTCCCAAACATTTTTTGGATGCAGGACATACTGAGGATGATCTCAAGTTTAGAATCATAGACCAGGTTCCAAAGAACAGACGAGGGGGCAATAGGGTAAGTGTTTTAAAAAAATTAGAAATGGAATGGATTTATAAGCTGCAGACATTAAGGCCAGGCGGCTTAAATGTGGACTTTAAAATCCATACAATATAAATTAATTACAGGCCACAAAACCCCTATAGAATAACCTAGGTTACGATCCTATCAGCTGAATTGTGCATTTTTTATACTAAAGAATTTTTATTTAATATTACATATGTATGAGTTTTTTATACATGTATATTTATCTATTACAGCATTAACTTGCAGCATTAACTTGGACAGTGGGAAAATCTATGTAAAGGACCACCTACAGTCTACGCCTGGGAAAATCTTTACAGCGGTAAAATTATTACTATGGGATGTATATATAACTAATTGAACTGTATAAAGTCATCAAATTTGGGATATACTCTAATATATAGTCTAATAATGATACCTGGGGAAAGGAATAAAGGTTATAAACCTATTATTATGAGATATATATCGTTTCCCTATAAAGAAAACAGATACACCGCTGTGTGGGCAATGTTTACCCACTTCCAAAATGGCGTATGAGGCTTCGGTGGTTCTGAGCATGCTCAGTGTGAAGCCTGGATGGAACAGGTTATACTGAGCATGCACGGCCATATCCAATAGTAGAGGGCGGCGATCTTGGCCAATGAGGTACAGAGCTGGAATCACATGTCACAATGAGGAAATGGAGGCTAATGGAGGCAGCTCTGCTTGTACAACGTTACTGTGTATGTGAGTCCCATATGTTATACTAATGCTAATGTTCTTATCTTCACACAGGTGCACTTGTGATCAAATCTGCACCTTATTAAGGGATTGAAGTCTTTTATTACAGCAACGTAGCACTTTTATATGCACTAATAGCACCTATATGATTGCACTTTATATATGTATATGTCAGTTTATTTGTACACAAATCAATAATGATTTTATGGATGTTTTATCGTTATTGTCTTAATGAATCAATGTTAATTATGTAAATTTGTGAGCTATATATACCCACTGTGTATGCCTGCACTCTGTACTTGAGAAAGGTGCCTAGTGCACCGAAACGTCGTGCCACATGGGCTCTGAATAAAAAACAGACCCGTTATTCACCTGAACTGGAGTGCTGCCTGTTTTCCTTGATTTATTTGAATTGGTTTGGACACTAATACACAGGACTTGCACCGCGGATGAGTATATTATTGTGCTGTTCCATTTTCTCTTTTTATATATATATATATATATACACACCTCTCTCCTCTCTTTCTCTATGTGTAAACTGTGCTTGCAGTAGTTTTAGTAAAATTATTGTGTTATCATTACATTATGAGTAGAGAATTAATAAACTCACTGCCAGGTAGTCTTCCATATTCATGAGCTCATTATAACCCTGCCCCCCCCCACTCACACACTGATAGGCAGCTTTGTGCCTATGCACAGGATACATAGAAAGCTGCCAATTAGTGGTGTTGGTGGGGTAATGGAGAGTTTAACGTCTGGTCTCCACACCAATTCTGGGCACCATATTTTAACCCCTTCACCACTCGGCGATTTTTTTTGTTTTTCATTTATTGCTCCCCTGCTTCCAAGAGTCATAACTTTTTTTATTTTTCCAGCAATATAGATATATGACGGCTTGGTTTTTGCGGGAAAAGTTGTACTTTCAGATGCAATAATTTATTTTACCATATAGTGTACAGGAAAATGGGAAAAAATGTAAAGTGCAGTGACATTGCAAAAAAGTGCAATTACACATTTGTTTTCTGGGTTTTTTATTCGCTATGATCACTATATGGGCATGACGGTGTGATGCCTCTGATTAGTACAAGTTCGTAGATACCAAACATGTATAGTTTTACTGTTATCTAAGATCTAAGTGGTGATCTGGGGCTGCGTGATGGCTTATTTTTTTGTGACTTTTGCTGACATTTCTAATGATACAATTTTTGGGTGGATGCGCTGTTTTGGTCGCCCATTATTGAATTTTATAGCAAAGTTGCGACGACCAAAAAAACGTAATTTTGCCATTTGGAACTTTTTTCTGTTACACAGTTTATGGCTCTCATTAATTGATTTTATATATTGATAGATCGAGCATTTCTGAATGCGGCGATACTTTTATTTTGAATGGGGAAAAAGGGGGGTGATTTGAACTTTTTTTTCATATTTTAAAAACTATATTTTGCAATTCATTCTGTATTTAACAGTGCCCCATAGGGTGCCACAGTGCTGCAGGGTCCGATCACTTGTGCCGTGTCCCAATGAGCTGCAGCACATCGGGACATGGCACTTGCTTTCACTGTCAGTGGTTGGCAGCGCCTGCCAACCACTGACAAGCAGAGGTCCCTGATAGCTCCCGGTTCACACCAGGTCCCCAGGCTATCATGTGAGCACCAGAGATCCCGCGATCTTATCGTGGAATCTCCGATGCAGGCGAGGAGCAGCACAATCCCCGCCGCGGCGGTTTTGGATCCTTCTGTCAGTGAGTGACAGTGGGATCCAAGAGGTTAACAGCCCCGATCGGATCTCGGATCCAATCTGCGCTGGAAGCCCGACTTCTCAGTTGATGAGATCAGCTAAAATGTCGGGTGTTTGATGTGAGCGCTGCATCGGAGCTCACATCAAACACCAGGACCCGACCCATGACGTTGTATTATGTCAAAGGTTGGGAAGGGGTTAAAAAAGACATCAACAAGCTGGAGAAAGTTCAGGGAAAGCAATCAGAAAGCTGACCGGTCTGCAAACCATATCCTAAGAGGAACAGTTACAGGATTTGAAAATGTTTAGCTTGCAAAACAGAAGACTAACAGTAGAGTTAATAGCCGTCTACAAATATCTCAAGGGTTGTCACACTGTAGAGGGATCATCTTTATTCTCATTTGCACAAGGAACGACTAGAAGAAATGGGATGAAACTTAGTGGGAGGAGAAACAGATTAGATATTAGAAAAACTTTTTGACAGTGATGGTGATCACAGAGTGGAACATGCTGCCACGAGAGGTGATGTGTTCCTCTTCAATGGAAGTCTTCAAACAGAGGCTAGACAGATAGCTGGGATGAGTTAATGAATCCTACTTTGAGCAGGGAGTAGGACCAGATGACCCAGAAAGTCCCTAACAACTCTTCTATTCTATGATTCAGAAAGTGGCTAGCTCTGCAGAAGATAAGACAGGAATTTTATAAAGAAAAAAAAATACAGTAACCAGCCTCGTAAGTGAAATTTCTCTGGAATTAGAGTGTCTGACTCTATACCATACTGCTCTCAGATGGAACATGAAGAACCTACAGATTTACTTTAAGTAGTCAATTAGGTCATACCGGCGCACTACTGTTTCTATAAAACCCATAAAAGTGAATGGAGTAGTGATCTTGCATGCACCTTCTTTGAAATGGTGGAAATTTCAGATGACAGAATGTTACCTACTTTACATTTCAAACATAACTTGTGAATATGCATTACATTTTATTTTAGGGGATAATTCCTATGTGCACATTATACAAGAGGGGCATAATATCTATGCAGAACACCTTTGACAGTCCAAAATAGATATTTATTCTTTGTTTAGCAATATCTACATTTAGTGCAGAGTCCATCAAAATGGACAACATCTTACAAAGTCACCTGTATCCTATACGGGCTGTGTCAAGTCCTGTTAGGGTTCTTTGAAGGCTGGTTTGAGAAGCACTGATTTAGACAGCTTTCCCCTACAGACATCAACCCAGGTTAACAGTGTAACATATCAAATCTGCTTGTCTTTCAGAGAGAAGAGAGAAAACAAGTCATAAAGGCCTTATTTATCTACTGTAACAATATGGGTTGATTTCATTACAGCTAACATATGATGATAATAGAATTGCTGTAATAAAATATACAAGCTAATATTTGTTTCTAGTTTATTAAGCCAAGAATAGATCGGACCATTGTCCCTACATGAACTATAAGTAACCAGTACGTTGGCAATTTCTTCCTAAATGGAGTGCGGCTGTGCAGTGTGCAATTTAATTTTGATAATTCAGTCAAAACAGTATTCAGTAGTAACTGTACTTTACTAAATGTGAGCTGATAATTTCCTTTACAGGAAATCACGCAGAATAAGGTTTCTAAGGCGACAAGGGAAGCACACCAAGCTAATACCAGGTTTTACATGACAGCAAATGCCATGCACTGAACAAGAGAACGGGATTTTCAAGAGACAGGTGCAGCAAACATGAATGTCTAAAGGCTGGATTGGAAAACCACCGGCTTGAGACTTTTACCATCACATGTGATTCAGTCATTGTGCTAAAAAGATGTTTGAATTAGATGAAGATTAGTACTCAAGTGCGTGTTTAACAGCTTGCTCCTTGGAAATCACTAAGGTAACATAAGGAGATCATTTGTAGAACATTTACTGGTGAATTTATAGAATATGTTTTTTATTATTTTTTTTCCCTTTGTGGCTTGATTTGTTTGAAAGTAGTTGGTGCTTCCCCCTGGAATTAATGTATATACTCGAGTATAAGCCGACCCAAGCATAAGCCGAGACCCCTAATTTTACCCCAAAAACTGGGGAATCCTATTGACTTGAGGATAAAGCTAGGGTGGGAAATGCAGCAGACCCCTATCCTGGTATATTGCTCCTCATCACTGGTATATAGCACCACCATCACTGGTATATAGCCCCCATCACTAGTATATACCCACCACCACTGGTATATACCCCCATCACTGGTATATACCCCCGTCACTGGTATATACCCATCACTGGTATATACCCCCCATCACTGGTATACTCACCCCCCCTATGATCAGTATATGCCCCCATGCTGCCGCACACGATAAAATAATGAATAATTCATTCTTACCCTCCATTGCTATGTCACTGCTGTGTCCTCCGGTCTTCCTGCTTCTTCTTACTTTTGCCGGCGTCATGTGACCGGCAGAGCAAGACCGGAGAATCGCAGCGGTGAAATAGCGACGGAGGGTAAGAATTAATGATTTATTATTTCATGCTGTGCGGCAGCATGGCGGCATATACTGATCATAGAGGTGGCGAGTATACATAGTGCAATGGAATATTGCATTGCACTAATGAGCGGGCCCACGTGACCACCCCCTCCTTCTGCAGCCTCCTCCCGCCTCCTCCAGGGCCCGATCACGGCCCCTTCCCCACTGAGCATGTACACTATGACTTGAGTATAAGCTGAGGGGGTACTTTTTAGCACAAAAATTGTGTTGAAAAACCTGGCTTATACTTGAGTATATACGGTACTGCTCATATTCCATTAAAAGGGTAATTTTGTCCAAATACTATTTTGGCATATCCGAAGGACCCAAATATCTCATAACTTGTAGCTCACACTTCTGAACCACTATCAAGGAACAACATTTATGGTCGGAAAGAAAAAACTTGACAGATTTTAGGTAGAACTATATAAGTGTATTAGGGACTTGCTTCAAATTGTTATTAAGAAAAAAACATGTCTGCCTTCTTCCAAAAACAGCGCACACCTGTCTACTAAGATGTAGACAAGCTACAATAGTATTTTCAACTCATAGACATTTTTGGCGTCGTTTTTGGTATAAAGTAGCTTTGTTTTTCTGATCCTGACAACACACTGCTTTATTGTGTTTGCAAAGTTACATATTGAGGCTCAACTGTATACTATATTTGTACAAAGGACACTGATGACCCAGATTCATCGCCCCCACTGTCACCCCTACAGCTTTTTTTCCATGTTTAGTAGAACACAAGAGAAACATATAACCAGTGATGTTTATGAAGGAGACTATCTAACTGACTTTATCTCCGGCGGTCCCCTATACTGTCTAAGCATTAGCCCTGGAAAAGAAATGGACAAGCTTAGCTACTGGAATACTGTATACCAGTCATCCAGCCCACCTACATATAGATTATACATCATCTGATGACTCGGTATGTTTTCCACTTTGTCAAACCCTAAACAGAAAAGCAGAAAGGTTGACAAAAAGGACCCCAGTACCAGGACTTCAGGGCAAATTTGAAAAATAGAATATATTGGTGCCTTTATATACCATAACCAACACAATGAAGCATAACTTTGTCTTACTTGACAACCTAGATAATTCAGTTTTGCCTGATGCAGCAAAATTAAATTGAAAATTGCACAGAAGGAATCTATTTTGGAAAATATTGCCTGGTTACTACTAGTTGAGTGTCTATACTATTTACCAGGGCTGTGGAGTTGGTAAGCCAAACCTCTGACTCCAACACCACAACTTCGACACCCTCATACATGGCTCATGTCTAAGCGATAAATTTATTGTAGTACAATGATAACATTAGGCTTTTAATCATTATTATGATACAATAATCAAGCTATTTAGAGAGAACATTATAATTCATAATATTTAGCACATTCTGCATTGAACTTCTGCACCCAATTCATAATATATTTTAGCAGTCACAGGGATGAACCAAGGCTTTCTGCCGTCTGAACCGAGGAGTGGGAAGGGGGGGTAGTACATGCTATCTGTCCGGCGTTCTGTGCATTTACCTTATGTTATAGTTGTGGAGGCAAGTAGCGTCATGCATCAGACAGCAGGCAGGAAGACGCTCTGTGCAGGGCGTTGCCCCCCTGCAGCATTGCCGCTCCCCTGCCTCCTTGCCGCCTGAGCAAAAGGCTCACCTTGTCCAATGGATGTTGTGGTACTTGTCCAATTTATACCAATTCCAAGTCCACCAAAATTGACCCAGACACCAGCTCCACAGCCCTGCTATTTACACTATTTAAAAGCTTGGTGTTTCTACATTGAAGAGCACATTTTGTTATTTAGGTTCAGCATATTTGCTATTACCACATTTTAATAGAATAAAGTATCCATTTGCATGTTGAAAAGTAAAAAAAAAAAGTAGGTAAAGAAATATGTAAATCTGGATGCAAAGTGAAGCTCCTGTTTTCATAATTTTCTAGGACACATTAGAACTTATCAAAAGATAGAATGAGTTAAAGGTTTGCTAACATGACAACCCTAATCAAAGGGTCTTTAAAATTAGCACCGATCCTTCTGTTTTGTTTAAGAGCTTGCGTATAAAGTAGAGTGCTATTTTTTAATGTCCTTTCTGCTGATTGTGTGTCAGAGAACCAGACCTATCATAATAAAGACTGTGTGCTTCAGGCCCTTTATTCTGGAGATCAGTGGGGGTCCCTGCTCAATGACCACAGATGCTATCTTCTGACAAGTCTTAATGACATGTCAGAAGATACTTTCAACCAGAGTTTCATGTTAACTGGATTATTATTTATTATTATTATTATTATTTATTTATATAGCGCCATTATATTCCAAGGCGCTTTACATGCTAAAAAGGGCAGACTAGGACAAATAACATAGTAACAATACAAGTAACAATAAGTGTTGACAATTCGGTCATACAGATACAAGAGGGGAGAAATCCTGTCCACAAAGGCTCACAGTCTACGAGGGGTGGGTGGGGATACAGTGGGAGGGGGAAATTCCAGTCATGAGGCGGTGTGGTGGACCGGGTCTTATTGCAGGTGGTAGGCTTGGCGGAACAGGTGGGTCTTCAGGCTTCTTTTGAAGGTTCCCAGGGTAGGAGAATGTCTGATGTGTTGGGGCAGTGAGTTCCAGAGTCTGGGTGAAGCACGGGAGAAATCCTGTATGCGGTTATGCGAAGAGGAGATGAGGGGGGAGTAGAGGAGAAGCTCTTGGGAGGATCGCAGGTTGCGTGAGGGTAGGTAACGGGAGACCATGTCAGAGATGTATGGAGGGGACAGGTTGTGAATGGCTTTGTATGTCATGGTTAATGTTTTAAACCGGGATCTCTGGGAAGTAGGGAGCCAGTGAAGGGCTTGGCAGAGGGGGGAGGCAGGGGAGTAGCGGGGAGACAGATGGATTAGGCGGGCAGCGGAGTTCAAGATAGATTGGAGAGGTGCAAGGGAGGTATTGGGGAGGCCGGTGAGCAGGAGGTTGCAGTAATCGAGGCGGGAGATGATGAGAGCGTGAATAAGGGTTTTAGCAGTGTCGTGGTCAAGGAAAGTGCGAATCCTATAGATGTTTTTGAGCTGGAGTCAGCAGGAGGTGGCGAGGGCCTGGATGTGGGGCTTGAAGGAGAGGGAAGAGTCAAGGATAACCCCGAGGCACTTAGCATGGGGGACTGGAGAGAGAGAGCAGTCGTTGACGATGATGGATAGGTCAGGTAGTGAGGGGGAGCGTCTTAGGGGGAAGACTATGAACTCTGTTTTGTCCATGTTCAGCTTAAGGAAGCGAGCAGAGAAGAAGGATGAGATGGCGGACAGGCAGTGTGGAATTTTGGATAGAAGGGAGGCGATGTCAGGACCAGACAGGTAGATTTGGGTGTCGTCGGCGTAGAGGTGATATTGGAGGCCATGGGACTCAATGAGTTGCCCTAGACCGAGAGTGTAGATTGAGAACAGTAATGGTCCAAGAACCGAGCCCTGGGGGACCCCGACAGATAGGGGGTAGGGCGAGGAGGATGTGTGGGAGTGGGTGACGCTGAAGGTGCGGTCCGTTAAGTATGAGGAGATCCAAGAGAGGGCAAGGTCCGTGATGCCAAGAGATTCCAGGATCTGAAGTAGAAGGGAGTGGTCAACAGTGTCGAAGGCGGCTGACAGGTCGAGGAGGAGGAGAACAGAGTAGTGGCGCTTGCTTTTGGCAGTCAGTAGGTCATTTGTGACTTTGGTTAGGGCTGTTTCAGTGGAGTGGAGGGGTCGGAAGCCAGATTGCAGGCGGTCAAAGAGGGAGCAGGAGGAGAGGTGAGAGGACAGCTCAGAGTGGACATGCTGTTCAAGTAGTTTAGAGGCGAAAGGGAGGAGAGATATAGGGCGGTAGTTGGAGACAGTTGTGGGATCGAGGGAGGGTTTTTTGAGGATGGGTGTGATCAAGGCGTGTTTGAAGGCTGAGGGGAAGGTGCCGGTGGTGAGTGATAGGTTGAAAAGATGAGTTAGGGCTGGGATGATAACGGATTAGCTTGCAGGAGAAGGAAAGACCATTAAATTCCTTCATGTCAACAACAGTAGCTCGATATTTGTTTCATAAGGCAATAGACCAGAATTTTTTTTTAAGTGTAACTTTATTTTATGGTTTTTATAAGCCATAAAATATACAGTACTGTGCAAAAGATTAAGTTAGGTGTGGGAAAAATGCAGCAAAGAAAGAATGCTAAAACAATTAAGGCTACTTTCACATTTGCGTTCCCCTCGGCAGCGTTCTGCGGAGGGGAGCCGCAATGTGAGCGCAGCACCACAAGCCCCTATCTTTATAATGGGAGCGCACGGTGCTGCGCTTGACTGCGCAAGACCGTGCGCACCCATTCACTCCCATATATATTTTATCAATTACTAAAGCACAAAAAATAAGCTAATCTAATCAAATCAATACTTGGAACAACCCATTTACTTCAACACACCATCATTTTAGGCACACTCGCGCAAAGTCAGTGGTACTTTATTATATTCATCAGGCATATAATAATAATAATAATAAAAAATCTTTATTTATATAGCGCCAACATATTCCGCAGCGCTTTACAATACAGTGGGTAATAGATGAACATACACAGTATAATACAGTAAGAAAATACACAATATAATACAGTAATTCCAGAGAAAGAATACAGTACAATAATAGGAAACAATATAATAAGCATAAAATTAATGTAAAAAATACAATAGATAAAGCAAAAAATAAAGGTGACCCTGCTCAAAAGAGCTTACAATCTACACCGAGATAGGGGTTACACAAAGTACAGGGGCTTATTACACTGATGGTCCAGGCATCTTGAGGAAATGGGGGATAGAAATAAAGTTACATGCATGGGCACCAGACAATCTGTGTAGACATTTTGTGTTTGGTGGAATTTGAAGAAGAGTTATGTCGAGAGAGATAGTGAATGGGCTATGTACAGTACAAAGGAATTTTGTTACAGAGCATGATGGGTCGCCTTGAAAAGATGTGTTTTTAGTGAGTGTCTGAAGCCATGCAAGTTGTGGATGGTCCTGATTTCTTGTGGTAGAGCATTCTAGAGAATTGGTGCAGCTCGGGAGAAGTCTTGGAGACGGGAGTGGGAGGATCGGATTAGTGCAGATGTTAGTCGAAGGTCATTTGTGGAACGTAGAGAATGGGTAGGGTGATAGACAGAGATGAGGGAGGAGATGTAGGGGGGTGCTGCATTGTGAAGAGCTTTGTGGGTGAGAACAAACAATTTGAACTTTATCCTGCAGTGTATAGGCAGCCAGTGCAATGACTGGCACAGAGCGGAGGCATCTGAGTAACGATTGACCAGGTAGGTGATCCTGGCTGCTGCATTAAGGATGGACTGTAGAGGGAAAAGTTTAGAGAGGGGAAGGCCACTTAATAGAGAATTGCAATATTCAAGACGGGAGTGGATTAGGGCCGCGGTAAGGGTTTTAGTTGTTTCCATGGTGAGAAAGGGGCAGACTCTAGAGATGTTCTTCAGGTGTAAGCGACAAGAACGGACGATAGATTGTATATAGGAGGTGAAGGAGAGATCAATGTCAAACGTGACACCCAGACAGCGAGCCTGCTGCCTAGGCGTTATCGTGGTACCACACACTGAGAGAGATGTCAGATTTAGGGAGGTTAGCAGAGGGTGGGAGCAAAATAAGTTCTGTTTTGGAAAGGTTGAGTTTTAAAGCTGAAGTGCAGCAGAAGCCGGGAAACTCACCGGATACACCTGGTGAGCTCTCTATCACTGCTCCAGCTGGCAGCTGCGTCCTGTCTGTGATGAAGTCACATGACCTCATCACAGTGCAGCAGCAGTGGCCGCAGGAGATTTAAAACTGCAGCACCTGCCAGTCCTCCGGCGGCCGTAATCAGCCGCCTGTGGACCCGCCGGGCAGAGCTCTGTGCAGTGACATGGATGTGTGTCCTCCGGGACGCACATCCATGTAAAGCTAGCACAGCTGTCGCAGGGGTCAGCTCCGGGCCCCCTGTATCTCTGGGCCCGGTTTCACTTGCGACCCCTGTGACCGCGGATGGTATGCTACTGAGCATAGCCATTGTAACTACAATGAGAATTTCACTCTCTCCAATGATACACTGTGTGCAGAATTATTAGGCAAGTTGTATTTTAGAGGATTATTTTTATTATTGATCAACAACTATATTTTCAATCAATCCAAAAGACTCATAAACATCAAAGCTTAATATCTTTGGAAGTTGGAGTGGTTTTTTTTTACTTTAGCTATTTTAGGAGGATATCTGTTTGTGCAGGTAACTATTAATGTGCCGAATTATTAGGCAACTTAATAAAAACCAAATATATTCCCATTTCACTTGTTTATTTTCACCAGGTAAACTAACATAACTGCACAAAATTTAGAAAAAAACATTTCTGACATGCAAAAACAAAACAAAAAAAAAATTAGTGACCAATATAGCCACCTTTCTTTATGATGACACTCAACAGCCTTCCATCCATAGATTCTGTCAGTTGCTTGATCTGTTTACGATCAACACTGCGTGCAGCAGCCACCACAGCCTCCCAGACACTGTTCCGAAAGGTGTACTTTTTTCCCTCCCAGTTGATCTCACATTTTAGTAGGGACCACAGGTTCTCTGTGGGTTTCAGATCAGGTGAACAAGGGGGCCAAGTCATTATTTTTTCATCCTTTTAGACCTTTACTGGCCAGCCACGCTGTGGAGTAGTTGGATGCATGTGATGGAGTATTGTCCTGCATGAAAATCATGTTTTTCTTGAACGATACCGACTTCTTCCTGTACCACTGCTTGAAGAAGTTGTCTTCCAGAAACTGGCGGTAGGTCCGGGAGTTGAGCTTCACTCCATCCTGAGTCAAAGTGGAGCTCTCTGCTCTTTACTGATCCAGCCTCTGGCCCATCCATTTGGCCCATCAAGAGTCACTCTCATTTCATCAGTCCATAAAACCTTTGAAAAATCAGTCTTAAGATATTTCTTGGCCTAGTCTTGACGTTTTATCTTATGTTTCTTGTTCAAAGGTTGTCGTTGTCAGTCTTCCTTACCTTGACCATGTCCCTGAGCAATGCACACCTTGTGCTTGTTGATACTCCAGTAACATTGCAACTCTGAAATATAGCAAAACTGGTGGCAAATTGCATCTTGGCAGCTTCACGCTTGATTTTCCTCAATTCATGTGCAGTTATTTTGCGCCTTTTTTGCCCAACACACTTCTTGCGACCCTGTTGGCTATTTGCCATGAAACGCTTGATTGTTCCATGATCACGCTTCAAAAGTTTGGCAATTTCAAAACTGCTGCATCCCTCTGCAAGACATCTCACAATTTTGGACTTTTCAGAGCCCATCAAATCTCTCTTCTAACCCATATTGCCTAAGGAAAGGCATTTGCCTAATAATTAAGCACACCTTATATAGGGTGTTGATGTCATTACACAACACCCCTCCTCATTACAGAGATGCACATCACCTGATTTACTTAATTGGTAGTTGGCTCTCAAGCCTATACAGCTTGGAGTAGGACAAGATGTATAAAAAGTATCATGTGATCAAAAAACTCATTTGCCTAATAATTCTGCACACAGTGTATTGTAGTAGCTAGAATTGAAGTCTGTATATACCAGAAAGCAGAAAATGAATATGTGCTTGTGAAGATTGGCATGAAATGATTTGTGTGGCTATGTAGTTATGGATCGATATATAGAACAATGTATACTGTTATCTGACTTTAAAAAGGTACCGTCACACGGCACCATATGGCTTCCATATCGCCGGCAATTTGACGAGAGTGCGCACGTTTCGGGAACTTTTTTCAGATTGCCATCGACCAGTCACACATTGAGATCTCGCCTGCCTTTTACGGCTATCCTGCGTTCCGGAAATCGCCTGCAGAAGACCGGAAGCAATGTTCCCTTCACACATCACTGTGTCACACGGTACAATTGTAGCAGCGATGTCGCCATACTGTTTTGATAGGGGCGTGCTAGAGTGTTTTTCACTGCGCCCCTATCACTGCAATTGGTGGATGTAACTGCATTCCCATTGGTGAGCTTTGCGTGAACGCATGGGTCATCAAATAAGGCGCCTCGGGGGGGCGTGTCCTGGCCATGGAGGGAGCAGTGCACTAGAAACTGAGCTCCGTCTCCCCGGCCACTTCAATGAGACAATAGCGTCTTCCACCCCGGCTTTCCTGGCTCCTCATGCCGGCGAAAAGGAGGAGCAGACACCCGGCAACCACCCCGGACCCTCAGATCCCGAATCCGGGCACCATAACCCGGTATTTAAGAAGCTCCAACAGGCCCCTGGTCCCTACAGCAGGCTCCAAGATGGCCGCGCCTGTAGCTGCACAGCCTGTCTCTGTACACAGTGAGGAGGGAGAAGCGCGCTCCGGATCCTCTTCTCAGCCATCCTCTGCCTCCAGCGCGTTACCCAGCACCTACATATGGAAGGACACATGTGGAGCGGAGCCCGGTGAGTCTGGTGAGCCCGAGACCCGGGTGGGGGATGTGATCTCTGAAGGAGCAGCGCGCTCCTCCACAGACAATTCAGTGGCTGGGAATGATATGGGAGCTGTCCTAATGGAGAGAAAATCATAGAAGCAGCAGGGGCTCAGTGACTGAGGTCACAGAAGGATATGGAGAAAACTTCACTTGTGGATACTCACAGATGAAAAATCCATGTGTGGCTTATGGCCCCTCCGTGGGCTTCATTCAGGCAGACAGTACCCCAGATAGGGAAGTGCATTCCCCTGCCAGACCTTCACAAGAGGGGGCACTGCAGCAGAGTCAGACACTTTTCACTAATGTCCATTCTGAATCTCTGTGCACAGGATTGGAGTTACCAATATCTAAGTCATACCTCCCTATGAATAAAAAGGACGTCACATCCCCTAATTCCTCAATACCCCTTGCTGATCAGACAAAGGCTGCTGGAGACTCCCCAACCTCGGAGGGAGATATGTGGGAATCCTTTAAGGCACGAATAATGAATATACCCACTAGAGAAGAACTGTCCGATTTTATATTTAAAGTGGAATCCTCCCTTAAATCTACGACAGCATCACTACGAGGCGAGGTCCAGGTGATATCAGATAAGGTATCCCGGACCGATACCACTGTTGAGGACTTAACTAAACGAGTCCAGGCCCTGGAGGAGGAGGTGTCACTACAGAGATCCCAACAGGAAGCCTTTTTGGATTCTCTGGAGGACCTTGAAAATAGGGAGCGGAGGCAGAATATACGGATTCGGGGCCTTCCAGAGTCTGTGACTCCATCTGAATTGTGGTCCACTTTAAGAGACTTATTTAACGATATCCGAAACACCCCTGCTGGGACTGTCATCGAGTTCGACAGAGCGCATCGTTCCCTTGGCCCTGTCCCCCCGGAGGGAGCGCTGCCACGTGATGTCATTTGCAGGTTCCACAGGTACCAAGTCAAGGAAGAAGTCCTTGTCAAAGCAAGACAGCGTGAGGGAGTGTCCTTCCAGGGGGCCCAGCTGCAATTCCTAGCAGACCTGTCCAGACGGACCCTTCAGAAGAGGCGCGCATTGAGGCCTCTTTTGGATCTTCTGCGTCAGAATCAGATGCTGTATTCCTGGGGTTACCCGTTCCGCTTACAGGTTCGCCGCGGTAACCAGCTGGTTTTTCTTTCTCATCCTCTGGAGGTGCGTGTCTTCCTTCAGGCCCTGGAAATACCCGATCCAGGCCTTTCGTTCCCAGATTGGCCGGCTTTCTCATTTGACGGTATGCTCCAGTCAAGACCTCGTCTGCCGTGGAATAACCGTAGAAGAAGAAACGGGAGAGGCAGAAACCGTAGACGCCGCAGACTCAGCGATGTGAGCAGATCTGAAGATGGGTGACTTTTGAGTTGTATTTGGGTTCTTGAGAGTTAACATATTTCTTCTTCTTTTTTTGTTGCCATAACAGTTGGGACGAGAGACTCCATACAATGCTATGGGATGATGTGATGTTTTATACTGATAATTACCTTTTCATTTTAGGGATGTGTTTTACCCATTCCTTTCCGTACTTTCCCTCTTCTTCTCCATTCCTTTCTTCTCCCATTCTACTCCCTCCGCTTCATTCTGATAACATTTTTTGGTCAATGACTGCATATATTCATGCGCAGAGGTCCAAGGGTGGACTTTACTTCCTTTCCCTTTCTTTCGCTTTTTCCCATTCCCACTTGTTTCCCCTACCCTCTTTAAGTTTCCCACTTCAAATATAATTATTCCATCCCCTCTATACCCCCCCCTTCTCTATGATCCCTCATAAAATTATGCTTGGGTAAACGATTCCCTTTCTCACCATAAACTGATGGTACATATAGTAGAGAGTATTTCGTCCTGCCACTTGGTAAGATGGGGGCCTCTCTCCTTCCTTTTGCTATATGATATTTTCATTTGAATAAATAAGTTGCCTGATAGCCGGAATAACGATGTTATATTAGAGTTATGTTATTTAAATGTTTATGCTTTTGATGTTGGCCGGGGAGATGAATATCCTCGGTTGTTTGTAGTTTTTGTAATTACTTTTAGATCTGATACATTTACACTCTCTAGGTGTTTTATCCGGAGTGTGCTCTTGTCTAAGACTCCTTTCCATCGGAAAGGCATTCTCCCACGGGGACGTCACACATCCCTTTGAGTGTGACGCTGCTGTAAAGAACATTCCCCACGTGACGGTATTACCAGCCTCGCGTCAGTCCAGCGAGATATCTCTTTGCTAAACTCTTTTTAATTTATCCCTCCCCCCTCACCCCTTTTTTTTTTCTTTTTTTCCTCCTCCTCTATTCCGGGTGTTATTTAGGTCATTGACTCATCATCAGGTGGGTTCGATATGGCGGGCGGAACTTTCACAATAGGGTCCCTAAATGTCAGGGGTTTTAATACCCCCCAAAAGCGAAGTCACATTATTTCAGACATGCAGAAGAAGGGGGTACAGGTGTTGTTCCTTCAGGAAACGCACTTCAAGGAGGGCCATGTTCCGTCCTTTGGAGGAGGTCAGTTCACTGAATGGATACATTGCGTGAATCCCGAATCCAGATCCAAAGGTGTCTCTATAGCCCTTCATAGGAATTTGCCATATAAAATTTTGGATTCGGTGATTGACAAGGGAGGTCGTTACATCTTTCTCAAGTTGGAGATTTCTGGAACTCCATTGACTTTGGTCAATTGGTACCTTCCTAACAGGGAGCAGACAAGGGTATGTAAATCTCTCTTGTTGAAATTGGCAGATTTTGCGGAGGGGCGGGTCATCATCGGGGGTGACTTCAACTTTGCCCTTGACCCTTCCATTGACACTACCTCTGGCAGGGGAGTGACACCTCGTAGGCGTGTAATGGCTCTCCGGAAACTTTTGCATAGACTCCAGTTGGTAGATATTTGGAGGATTCTTAATCCTACGGACAGGGACTATACTTTTTATTCGAGTGTACACGGCTCTTATAGTCGTATTGACCTGTTCCTGGTAAGCCATGGAATCCTATCTTGGACACCCAATGCCTCTATAGGCAATATTGTCCACTCAGACCATAGTCCCATCTATTTGTCTATTGAGGTTCCCGGACTAGCTAAGAAACAGTGGTCGTGGAGACTAAACAGCCATCTTCTTTCCGATGCAGTCTGTCTAGAGGAATTAAAATCGGATATCGAGACATTCTCTCAGACACATGCTTCCGATGAGTCCTCCCCAACCATTAAATGGGAAGCCCTTAAATGCATTCTCAGAGGAACGCTAATCAAACATGGAACTAGAATCAAGAAACAACAATCTGACCAGATGAGTGAATTGCTCTCCCAGATTGACAGATTGGAGGGGACACATAAGGCCTCTAGAAATCATGGGGTGTTAGTTGAATTAACATCCAAGAGACTGGAACTAAAGAATTTACTAGACAGGAAATATGACAGACAAAAGGAAAGATCTAGGGCATTCTTTTATAAAAAAGCTAATAGTTGTGGAAGACCTTTAGCTAGACTCTTACATCCTCGAGGGGGCCCTGCATATATTTCCTCCATAAAGACACCAAAGGGTAAGATGGTGCACAGCACAGAGGATATAGCAGAGGTATTCCAAAACTTTTATGCTGATCTATATGCCTTGAGAGGAAAATTCGCCGACATGCATCCCGACGACATGCGAGCTAAAATTCAGGCATATATTTCTGAGGTGAATGTCCCGACTCTATCAGATGATGATGTTCTGTCCCTGGAAAGTGACATCACAGAAGAAGAGGTGGCGAATGTGGTCAAATCGTCCCCGACATCTAGGTGCTCTGGCCCGGACGGTTATACTCCTATCTTTTACAAAACCCTGATTGACAGCCTATTACCTCACATGCTCTCGGCATTTAAAGCTCTCATGGAGGGGGGCACCCTAACGTCGCAAGCCTTAGAGGCACACATTTGTGTGATTCCCAAACCAAACAAAGACCATTCTGAGGCGGCAAGCTTCCGTCCAATATCTCTGCTGAACATTGATGTTAAGATGTTCGCCAAGATTTTGGCGGACAGATTGTCTTTGAGGCTCCCCTCGATTGTCCACCTTGATCAAGTGGGCTTTGTTAAAGGCCGAGAGGCGCGGGACAACATCATTAGATCTTTTCTCCTGATTGAGAAGGCTAAGATGTGGAAGTCCCCTCTATGCCTGCTCTCTATAGACGCAGAGAAGGCCTTTGATAGAGTCCACTGGGGTTTTTTGTGGGAGGCGTTGAAGCACATTGGCCTGGGTAGTAAGTTTATGAATGGGATTTCCTCACTGTACTCCTGTCCCTCCGCCAAGGTACGCATTAATGGTAGCCTATCGGGTTCCTTCCCTGTCAGGAACGGAACTAGGCAGGGTTGCCCACTATCTCCCTTGCTTTATGTTATAGTCATGGAGCATTTGGCGAAAGCCATCAGGGACAATGGAGGCATACACGGGATTTCAGTGGGGGACAACCACCATAAGACGGCTTTATTCGCTGATGATGTCCTTTTATATGTCACTCGCCCCTCCGAGACCTTCTCCGCCTTGTTATCTGAGTTCAATAGATTTGGAGACCTTAGCAACTTTAAGGTGAATTATTCCAAATCCGAGGCGTTGAACGTATCTCTGTCTGCATCTGAGGTGGCCTCCCTTGCTGGAGGATTCTCCTTTCGGTGGAGATCAGGACATATTTCATACCTAGGTATAAATTTACCTGCTGATGTGCGCGAGGCCTTTCACTTAAACCACAAGGTTCTTCTGGAACGAGTGGGCGCTCTACTGGAAGCTTACAGACCCTTAAAGATATCTTGGTTGGGTAGAATTCATGTCGTGATGATGGACATCCTCCCAAGATTTTTATATGTCTTTCAAGCGGTGCCTATTTGGCCATGCGGGACGTTCTTTCGCACCGTTCGCAGATTGATATCCAGATTCGTCTGGAACGGGATGAAACCGCGAGTGGGCTACAGGGTTCTGTCCTCCTTGAGAGAGGCTGGAGGTGTTGGACTGCCGGACTTGCGACGATATTGTTTAGCTTCCATTCTTGTGCGTCTGCTAGATTGGCATTTCAAGGCGGACGCGAAACAATGGATTCAGATTGAACAGTTTGGTAGTTCTATCCCTCTATGCCACTTACAGTGGATCCCAAAGGAGGCCCTGACTCCGCCAGACCAACGATCCTACTTGACTGTTGAACTGCTGAGAGCATGGAGAGTGGCGTGGGTTGATTCGAACGGGAAAACAGTGGTTAGCTCCCTGACCCCGATCTTTTACAACCCGGCTTTTCCTCCGGGCATGACTCACCAAGTTCTCCTTCTGTGGCGAGCAGAGGATGATACCCGTGTGGGCCAGATTCTCCGTCGGGGCGATCTCCCTTCGTTTACCGACTTACAGACGTCTTCCCCAACCGTGAGGCTGAAGTGGTGGGAATATCTCCAACTTCGCTCCTTTGTACGTTCTCTACCCATCCGACGAGATCCCGAGGATACATTAACTCCACTTGAAAAGTTATTTACATCCGAGCAGGGACCCTCTAGAGGCATTTCGGCCATTTATTATGTCCTCTCTAGAGCAGCAGTGACAGGAGCCCATAGTTATCAGCGAGCATGGGAGGCTGACTTAGGAAGGACGATAGATACTCAAGACTGGGAGAGATGTTTTCTGATGTCTCGCAAAACCTCAGGATCTTGTGAAGCACTGGAAAAGTGTTTCAAGATACGCCTCAGATGGTATCTCACCCCGGACCGGCTGCATCGGTTCTCCCCGACCAACTCCCCACTTTGTTGGAGATGTGGTCTTGAAGTTGGCACAATGATTCACATTTGGTGGAGCTGTCCCGGTATCAGTGACTTTTGGAAGAAAGTATTCCGTAACTATAATATAGTTACAGGCAGGCATGTGGAGGGTGCCCCCGAGGTGGCCCTACTCTCTTTGCTCCCTGGTTCATGGAAAAGACAGAGGAAAGACATCCTCCGGTTCTGCCTTTGTGCAGCACGCAATGTGATCCCCCGACACTGGAGGGAGCAGACACCTCCCTCTACTTTTGAGTGGTACACCGAGATGGAATCCCTCAGACGTTTTGAGGAGATTTCAGCCGAATTTTCTCAAACTCAAACAGAATATGTAAACACCTGGTCAGAATGGATCCTCTTCAAGGATGCCTCTAATTTTGGAGACATTTTTTCCTGAATAGTGTAACACCTGTACCGTTTCTGACCCTGTGCTATCCCTTCTTTCGAATTAAATGACACCCATTACATTCTAATTTTTTCCCTCATAACCCTCACTCACTTTTTGTACTACTACTTCATTTTCGATTTCTCCTATATATGATTTCTTTTCTTTCTCTTTCTTATTCCTTTTCTCTAGATTCTTGTAATATCACTTTGATATTTTCTCCCTCGCCTTCCCGTTGGACTGACGCGAGTTACAAATTGTTTGTATATGATTTAATACTAACTTTTTCCTCACTATATGTTATAATTTTTTGGTTTCATTTGTTTAGAGATGGAACCTAACCTTATGGTTCTTTGAACATTAAAAGGGGAATTCCCCTTTATACCTGGGAGAGACTTTCTGAGACCAGTACTACCTAGAATTTAACTATAAGGTTTACGGTCTATTAATTTTCTATGTACCATTCTCCAAAGGAATTTTATTGTTCTATTTGTTTTACTGTACTATGTGTACATTCTTTAATTTAAAAATTTCTTTCAATAAAGATATATTTACAAAAAAAAAAAAAAAATAAGGCGCCTCGGACATGGTCAGCCAATCGGAACCCAGTATCACCCACCAATCGCCCCAGATGACACGCGAAAAAACACATCCAAGCATGCCTACTTGATTTCTTTCACGATCACTGTGTACGTCGCCCTTGTCCTGTCACACGCTACCATGCGCTGAAATTGCCTGGTGGATGGTTCTCTGCAGTGCAGCGCAATCAGGTGACGCACCACCGGCGATTTATCGCCGTAGAATCTCCCAGTCACACGTCATTACGCACGAATTCGGGAATTGCCATCCAAATCTCCGTCGATATGACGGTACCTTTAAATCAATGTGCTGATAGCTGGTAATATTTTAACATATATAAAGTACTCAAACTATTATACAAGTGAATAGACAAATATTTTTCAGTATGACTTAAGATGACTGCAATGCAGATGGCATTAAGTAAATCGTTTCTGCAAAACTATTTTTCTCTACTTAACAAGCTGCGACATGCTTTCTTTTTTTAACAGAATCGCAGAAATTGTTCCACCAATCCTGCCATTTGCACAATGAGGCATATGGAAAACATCCAGCATTAAGAAAAATAAATGATAATTATCTGTGAAGCTATGATAACATATCTCCTTCATTTTAATCTAAAAGAAAAGATGTATTTTTTTCAGGGTTGGGGTTTTCTTGTTTGCTCTGCTGCCATAGAAACTTTGATTTACACATATCACCTTCACACAGAGGGTCAGCGCATTGTGGGTCAATAATCCAATATTCATGAGGATGCAGGTTGTGTGATTGTGTTGAAGTGATGTCACTAGTTCCAAGTAAATAATTAGCGACAAATTCAGTGAAGAGCTCCTCACCACAGAATTCCCGGTTGTCCTTAATGAGTAGATTGTTTTTGACTATTTCATGGCTCATCTAGGAGCACTGGTCACTTTGTTTCATGTTTGTGGTTTATGTATAGATAGTGCTCTGAATATACAATCCCAGCATTTTAGACTATGTTCGCACGTAGCGTATTTCCCGCTTTTTTTTAAGCTGCGCTTTTCCCCAAACGCGCATTTGCGTTTGCCGGCAAACTGAATGGACTTTCACTTTTACTGTTCAGCCGCTGTGCTTTTTTCGGCCACGCTTTTATGGGAGAAAGTGTGTGTGTAAAAAGAATGACCATGGGAGCTGGAATACGCATTGGCATTCAGACAATGCCTTTTCCAGCACCTATAATCATGGGCGTAGGGGAAATAGCAGGATGTGATGCAGGAGGAAGAGTCCTGTGTTCTTCTCCCCATGTGACATGTCGGGGCTGTAGTTTCGCTTTTGCAGTTTTGCGAAAACTAAATGAAAGTAAACAAAAGGTATTAAAATAAAAAAAAATAACATACCTCTCCGCCAGCTGTCCTGGGACCCAAGGGGAGGACGTCCAATCGCTGCAAGGATCTTAATGATCTGATGGGTCGGTAGCGATCAGCTGATGTGTCGTCATCAGCTGATCGTGATGTGACATCATCAGCTGAGAGTTTAAACTGCCTGCCCACCAATCGATTTTGACGGGCAGTTTAAACTGCTCAGCTGATGCTGTCAGGTGACACATCAGCTGATCGGTTGCCACCGGTCAGCTGATTAAGGTCCTGCAGCAATTGGACGTGGACGCCTTGCAACCCAGGACACTCGGCGGAGAGGTGAATATTTTATTCTATTATTTTTTAAACCATTGCCTTCTTTTATTTCGCTTTAGCTGTGTATGTACATACACAGCTAAAGCGAAAGTACACCGACATGTCACACTGGAACAGGATTATTCCTGCCCCCGTGTGACATCACTTACTCCTCCACTTTCGGGGGAAATATGCGGCCGGAAAAAAAACCGGAGACCTGTGTGTGTATATGGAGAGACCTCTCTGTTGTTGGCAGTGGGTAAGGAAGAGGTCACCAGTGACTTCTACAGCATTGTTTTCCCTGAAAAAGTGGTGTTTCAGAGTCAAACATACATGACTGAAATCATACAGCGAATGCTTGATCATACATGGCTGTAAACATACTAATGTGTATGGAGACCAAGCACAGAGACCGATACAGTCTGAGTGCAACAGCCAATCACAGATGCTGTCACAGAGAGTGAGCATCTGCGATTGGCTGTTGCAGTTCAGAAAAGCTTTATCTATCTATCTATCTATCTATCTATCTATCTATCTATCTATACCAATCCACAAAGTGAGGCAGCACTCCAAGCAAGTTCTGTTTTCAGTTCTTATTCGTCCATAAACCACCACAACGTTTCAGACCGTAGTCCTTCAGACTACGGTCTGAAACGTTGTGGTGGTTTATGGACGAATAAAAACTGAAAACAGAACTTGCTTGGAGTGCTGCCTCACTTTGTGGATTGGTATGAATTACAAACAGACTGAAGGAACTGTTTTTTGATGATTTTTGCACCCTTTATTTGATGTATTTCAAGTGCTGCTCTATTTTTGTTTTTATCTATCTATCTATCTAAACAGAAAAAAAAATGCACAGCACTCAAAGACATAATGTGAACTGGTGCTAGCAGTGACGCTGAGTCTAATACCAAGAAAAAAAATCTCTCTGCAGCACACAGCTACTACCAATATTGTACACATGCTACCAAGCAATAAATGAGGAAAAAATTTAAAAAGTTAAGTTTTTTAAAAAAAACTCATTATTCTTAATTTTTTATTTTCTGGGGTTCTTGGTACACAATTTGGCCAATGTCTGCGTGCTCATCAACCATGTCACGGTGCCCCCAGGTCTGATGAGTCCTGCGCTGACATCCCTGTCCTCCTTTTCCTCCCTGTCCCACTTCTAAGTGGGTGGACACCATCTCAACCTCAGACCACCTGTGGGCGATGAGGGTGCTAAGTGTAGTCATGGAGCCAGCAACTCCACATCTTATACATAAAACAGAAAAAACTGCACAGCACTCAAAGACACATTGGACACCATCTCAACCTCAGACCACCCACTTAGAAGTGGGACAGGGAGGAAAAGTAGGACAGGGATGTCAGCGCAGGACTCATCAGACCTGGGGGCACCGTGACATGGTTGATGAGCACACAGACATTGGCCAATGTGTGTACCAAGAACCCCAGAAAATAAAAAATTAAGAATAATGAGTTTTTTAAAAAAACCTAAGTTTTTAAAATGTTTCCCTCATTTATTGCCTGATAGCATGTGTACAATATTGGTAGAAGCTGTGTGCTGCAGAGAGATTTTTTTTCTTGGTGTTTGACCCAGCGTCACTGCTAGCACCAGTTCACATTGTGTCTTTGAGTGCTGTGCAGTTTTTTTTTCTGTTTTTTTTTGTTTTATGTATAAGATGTGGAGTTGCTGGCTCCATGACTACACTTAGCACCCTCATCGCCCACAGGTGGTCTGAGGTTGAGATGGTGTCCATCCACTTAGAAGTGGGACAGGGAGGAAAAGGAGGACAGGGATGTCAGCGCATGACTCATCAGACCTCGGGGCACCATGACATGGTTGATGAGCAAGCAGACATTGGCCAAATTGTGTTGTTCCATTAAAGATATATTGCTTTGACAATGAGGCAAAAGTAGAGAAAAATATTTGAAATATATTTATTAATTAATTGCTCATAATATTGCTTATTATATTACAAAGTGCATTTACAGTGCATTCAATTTAATTTGTGCTAATTTATTTGATAAATGTGAATGATATTTCTCAAAGTGCAAATAGTATTTTTTGAAAGTGCAAGTAGTATTTTTTGAAAAAAATCTTTTATAATAATAATAATAATAAAAATCTTTCTGTGAGACGGGTGAATCTATTTAGTGCAAACTGCTTTTGTGGCTCTTAATTAGTGAATTTCTTCAACAGGTAATTTTTGGCAGGCGCCCAGTATACCAGCGTCACATTCCTCATGGTTCCTTCCTATAAACAAAGGGTAGACAACAGCAAATGAGTCATGTTTGCACAAAACCATTTCTAGACTGTTTTTTTTTTTTTTTTTTTTTTACATTAATGTGACAGTGCATTATAGTGGTTAAAACACACAAACTAGTGACTAAAATACACAGATTTCCAGAACGAGACATCTACTTTAAAGGACTGTATGTAATTTAAAATCTATATTATAGTAGAAAAAGAAATGCAAAAATTTTTTAGAAGTGTACGGTTGAAGTATCATTTTCATGATAAAATAGAAGCAAAAGGGCAACCTGTCAGTGAATTAGAATTAAAAAGGTTGGGCATATTGAATAAAAGTGATTTTATGCCTAATGATGATGTACCAGTAATAGAGGCCTTTGAGCGAGCGGTAAAACATGAAATCAAAAAGTTGAGAGATACAACCAAAAAGGAGTTGTCAAAACCTAATGTAACCAAAGAGCAGTTCCGGGCAGTGCAAGAGCTTGTCCATGATGACGGTTTGATAATAAAGCCAGCTGATAAAGGTGGAGCAACCGTCATCATGGACAAAGATGCTTATTTAAAAGAAGCCTATAGGCAATTGGAAGACAAAAAGGTGTACAAAAGGTTGCAAAAAGACCCCAAATTTGAGATCCAAAAGAACATACAAAAATTATTAAGTTCTGCTGAAATGGGAGGGATTATAGATCCAAAAATGCATGATTTTTTGTTTGAAAAGAATCCTGTAACACCAGTGTTTTATCTGGTTCCAAAAATACACAAGTCCACAGTTGATCCGCCTGGAAGGCCAATTGTGGCAGGAATCAACTCAATATTCTATAACATTGGAATCTTTTTAGAAAAAATCATGAGTCCCTTTGCAAATAAAGGGAAGTCATATATTAAAGACACGGGTCATTTCCTTGGCAATTTAGCAAGGTATAAGGAGGAAACCAAATTTATGGGGAAAAAGGAATATATATTGGCATCCTTTGATGTAACATCTTTATACACCTCCATAGACCATGAGATGGGTATAAAAGTAATTGCGGATTTCTTGAAAACGACAAATTATACGGAACCTTGCAAACAATTCATTATAGACCTATTAGAGGTCGTCCTCAGGCAGAATTATTTTCTGTTCGGAGATGACTTTTTTTTGCAACTGATGGGAACCGCGAAGGGGGCTCGGATGGCATGTTCGTACGCAGGAGCCGTCATGGTCTACCTAGAAGAAAGATTCGTCTACACATCCCACCACTTCTCCCATGTGGAGAGGTGGTGGAGATATGTGGACGATATCTTTATTATATGGAAGGGAACTGAAATGGAATTATTGTCTTTCTATGATTACATGAATACGATCAATGACACGATAAAATTTACGGAAGTACACTCCCAAACAGAAATGCAGTTCCTAGACGTTCGGGTATTGTTGCAAGAAGGTGGTATGAGTACCACTCTTTATACAAAGCCCACGGATAAGAACAAACTACTACACTACACTAGTGGACACCCCAACAGTCTTAAGAAAGCAGTTCCCCTTGGTCAAATGACCAGGATAAGTAGGATAGTAAGCAATGAAGATGAAAGAAATCTAGAGATAGAGAGGTTGTTAGACAGATTTAAGCAGAGAGGTTATCCTGAGACGGTTTTAAAACAGCAAAGAGAAAAGTTAGGACGTATTAATGGGAAAAGTGAAATACACAAGAAAAGAATCCCATTAACATTAACGTATGGGGAGGAGACAAAAAGTATAGTCAATATCATCCATAAACACTGGGGGATGCTGGAAAGATGTCTTCCACATATTGAAGAATATGGTAATTTACCATTAGTGTCACACAAAAAAAGTAAGAATTTAAAAGATTGGTTGGTCAGGTCAGACATTGGTACATTAAACAATAAAAGACAAATAACATTGACAGGAGAGAAGAGAACAGGTTGTTATCCCTGTATTAATTGCATCAATTGTTCTTACATGAGAAAAGGAAACAGGTTTTCCCATCCGAAAACAGGTATCGAGTATAAAATCAACCATTTTTTAACGTGCAACTCAGATTTTGTTATTTATCTCCTCGAATGCCCCTGCCAATTATGGTACATAGGGGAAACAACCCTTGATTTTAAAATAAGAATTAGCCACCATCGGTATACTATACGCAAAAAAATCTTGAATTTGCCCGTATCTAAGCACTTTACGGAAGCTGGACATAAAGAGAAGGACCTAAAATTTAGGTTGATTGATACCGTACCAATGCCTAGGAGGGGGGGTGATAGAATTGGATTACTTAAGACAAAGGAACTAGAATGGATACACAAGTTGCGTACTTTGAAACCGGAGGGACTTAATATAGATTTTAAATTACATACAGTCCTTTAAAGTAGATGTCTCGTTCTGGAAATCTGTGTATTTTAGTCACTAGTTTGTGTGTTTTAACCACTATAATGCACTGTCACATTAATGTAAAAAAAAAAAAAAAACAGTCTAGAAATGGTTTTGTGCAAACATGACTCATTTGCTGTTGTCTACCCTTTGTTTATAGGAAGGAACCATGAGGAATGTGACGCTGGTATACTGGGCGCCTGCCAAAAATTACCTGTTGAAGAAATTCACTAATTAAGAGCCACAAAAGCAGTTTGCACTAAATAGATTCACCCGTCTCACAGAAAGATTTTTATTATTATTATTATAAAAGATTTTTTTCAAAAAATACTACTTGCACTTTCAAAAAATACTATTTGCACTTTGAGAAATATCATTCACATTTATCAAATAAATTAGCACAAATTAAATTGAATGCACTGTAAATGCACTTTGTAATATAATAAGCAATATTATGAGCAATTAATTAATAAATATATTTCAAATATTTTTCTCTACTTTTGCCTCATTGTCAAAGCAATATATCTTTAATGGAACAACACCAATGACAAAAATATAGTTGAATGTGGGGAGTCCGTGGTTTCCCTGGGCAGGGGGTGCAAAGGGAGAAACCTCCTTAAGACATCGTACTGACAGGGGAGTGCTACAACCCAGTATTGGGATGCACTCTACACCTGGAACCTAATACATCAGATATGTCATAAAAGAAAAAGAAAAAATTTTTTGGTGTATATAAGCGCAGGTGCGAAGTACATAAAGATTGGTTGACAATATGGTTCCTTTTGTATAGGGAATCAGAGGCAAAGGTTTGTGGGAGAAAATGTCTCCAAAGAGTATATTGGAGAGATATACACATACAGGGCACTGTCACTTTAAATATAGATTGAAACGTTATCTACTAAAAATAGTATGTGGATAACTTTTTTAAAAATAAAATATCAATAAGGTAGTTTGTATAACCTTTTTAAAGTATTTTTTAGCAATTATTAGATAAAGACATGAAGTAAAAGAAGAAGCTGTATAATCGCGCATTGTAAACTGCTGTGGCCACACAGAGCATGCGCGAGTTAGAGAAAATGGCGTTGGAAGCGATTCCGGTCGCTTTCTGTAACTAGGGACGCGTATAGCTAGTACGCATGCGCAGTAGCATGTAAACAACGCCGTAATGGCGGCGCGTGGCGAGATAGCGGCCGCACATGGCGAGTGACATGCCGGGCCAGCAAGATATAATAATTACAGGTAATTAGGCGGGCACCTGGGTTACAAGTGATCACACTCATGAATCAACTGTAAGTAGGAAATCTAACACTCCATAGATGTGAACGCTAACTGGAGGAGCACAAATATGAACCATTATGTATTATCTAGTATGACTGTGAGTTGTATATGCACTGTAAAATGATGTAAAATGATAATTAAGCTGTTAATTGAATAATGTGAGATGACATAGGAGGATGTATAAAACCCTCAGCATTTGCATGTAGTGACTGCCAGAGGAAGGTCTGAGGACCGAAACGTCGCTATTCTAATGCCATAAAAAGCCATTAAAGGCTGTACTTTTCTAAAGTCGTGTGCTGCAGCCTCATTTCTTTATCTATATGTCTGGAGTTAGTGGTTGGACACCACTCTGAAGGACTGCTAAGCACTGGGCGTACGCCAACCGAGAGACGCTGCTCAAACTTTTTCTATCTATTTATATATCTATTCTATCTATCTATCTATCTATCTATCTATCTATCTATCCAATTTATCTATGTTTATCATCGAACCATGCTAGTGAGACCCGCATTCTCAGTAGACATACCAGATCCTGTTTTACCGGATTCGACACGCACTGACTTCCATCATAACAGTGTCGGATCAAGTAAGATGCATTTTTTGCCAAGTATAAAAAACGTTGCATGCAACATTTTTTGGATTTGCCAAAAAACAGGATCCGGAAGTAACCTGAAGGAACAGGATGCTACCCGACATCATTAAAATGAAAGGGCAAAAACCGAATCCATTATAGATCTTGTTTTTGTTGGAAAATAATCACATTTCTTCATGTAATAATCTAAAATAATGTCTGGAAGCAATTTCATTAAAAAAATGGTAAAGCCTAATATAAGGATCTATATATGTGTAGGGTTTTTTGGCAATTGCCTTGAACAATTTTGTGGTCATGAGTCTGTAAAAAAGCCAAAAGGTACAATGTAATTAACATGCAATGCAGGTTAGATAGTTAATAAATATTTTCAGGGTCACATCAATTCAGCTCAGGTTACAGTGATATTTTTATGGAGTCATGGTGTAACCAGTAATGCATTTCTTAAAAACATTCATTATCTGTCACACAGAAATCTATAGCAATTAGATTTGTTTTCCTACAGTAATTGTTTGCCTGCCACAGCTCACTCAGGGTTCCCAAACCAATTTCAGTTTCTAAATCATAATACTGTGTCAAAGCTGCATATTCTGACTAGGCATGCAAATAAGAGGAGCATCTGTGTCGCTCTCCCCTTGCCTTCCTCTTCGAGATCTCCCCACAGCTTTAGCCGGCTTCATTATGCAGACTGAGGCAGTGACACACTCATGGACAGCTAAGGTCACCCTCTTGCTCTCCTTGGCATCTGTAAGCTCGTAGCCCTTATATCGTAACACTGACCACAACCTGTTGAAAAGCTGCTAATAAAATAGCTAATTTTTACTAAACATTAAAGAGATAGCGATATGAGCTATTTATTTTCATTATTTTTGTAATATGCTATTACAAGTATATTATTATAATTTGCATACTTTATTATTATCGTTCACAGGATAAATTGAGGGCATCCAAGTGGCACATACAAAGGCCTTATCCTTTTAACAAACTTGTCTAAGCATTCAAACAAGTCATATGCCATTTAAAAGTAATAATCGAAATTAGTGGTGAGCAAATTGTTCTATAAAAAATTAAACAGTTCACAAATTTACTAAAATTCTTGGATTTTGGTGAATCTGAATAGTTTTGGATGCTATTAGCATGAATCAAGCAGAATAGTAGCCAACAATACACCATTATTCAATGATTCTTGAAGTCTAAAGGCCCCATCACACCAGGCAACGGGGCTGGGGATGTCGGCGGCGACTGGCGGGAGCGCGCAGGTTTTTGGCGCCCCGCCAGCATCGCCGTCCCCTGTTTAGATGGGGCGAAACATCCAGCCCTGCGCGGCGATCTGTCAGGCGGCATCGCCGCCGGGGTGTCTGGAGACCCCAGCGGCGATGCCGGACAGTGGCAGCCTATGGCTCCCATCGCCTGACAGGTCGCCGGCGCCCAGTTACATGGTGCGATGTGTGCACATCGCCCCATGATGGTCGCCTGGTTTCAGAGCACTGGTCTGAATCCAGGCGACCGCACGACACCGCCGACATCGCCCCTTTACATGAGGCGATGTAGGGGCGATGATGCCGGTGATAGGTCACACCCCCATGTCGCCTCTCTAATGGGCGGCGATATCGCCCTGTGTAACAGGGGCTTATGGGTATGTGCAGACATTCCAGAGACACTGCATCCTGCTTGAAGTGTCTTTGGACCTGAAAAAAGCTGGCAATCCCCGGGGGTGGAGCACAGCTGTCCTGTCCCAACGATGTGCATTCGGGCAGGGCAGCTTTTCCCTGCATTCACCCGCCGAGATCACCTCCGACTCCACAGCAATGAATTACCATGCTGCGAAGATGTGGAAGAACGGCAACCCACACCAAAGCTGAGGTAAAGCTGCATATAAAGGATAGGGTCTTCACTTCTGCCTGGGCTGACTAGTTAGAGGAGCATCAGAAGAATCAAAAACATGCATGAAGGACCAGGAAGCTGTGGAAGATGCAGCGTAAAGAGTCATTTAGGGGACTAGAATACTTGAATATAGTGTGTTTTTTTTTTAACATCTTTCTCCTTCATGTTTATAATGGTGTTGTCAGACCTCTTAGCATAATAAAGTCTAATCAGAGGAACTTTCTACTCAGACCAAGTTTAGTTCAGAACAAATCAAACTTGCAGGCTGAATCAAGTGAATCTGCCCAAAACAAATATAGGAAGATTTGCATATTTCTAATTGTACTATTTTTATTTTAAAATTTTACATGCAGATGTACCCAAGTTTACTTTAGCACAGATAACACAGCACTGGGATCTTACGACGCAACAAAAGTATAACTTGACACCTAATCTTGAATCAATGACTTGTATAATGTTAATCTTATTCCTCTTAGGCTGCTTTCACATCACGATTTTTGCACATCTGTGGTGATCCTTGAATTTGAAGGATCACATTGACAGGCACGGATCTGTGCCAACAGATGCCACTAATGTCCACGGATGCGTTATCAGTCAGCAGAGATAGGGTTATACCTTGCTTTTGAGCATGTGCAGTACAGTAAATCGAATCCATTTTCCGAATCCGAATTTTTGATGGATCCGTTTTGATCCGTCACCATAGAGCTCCATGCTATTTGAAACGGACAGCAACGGATCCGTTTCTGTCTGATTTTTTCAAGACAGGCCAAAGTCGGAGCAGGCTGCAATTTTGGGGATGGGAAAAAAATCTGACACAAACGGATCCATCACAAAACTGACACAATCGGACGACAATAAGGAGCAATCCGTGCACATCCGTGCCCATAGGGATACATGGAGACCAAATCAGATCTGTGGCTATCCGTTTTACAACGGATAGCCACGGATGAACAAAAATCGTGATGTGAAAGCAGCCTACCTTGTAACGAGTTGTCAAAATGGTGCGTTATTTGCCAAATTTACCATGGCTACATCTGTAATTAATCTAGAAGTAAACATTATGTAAAGACTTTGAGCCTCACTGATCAAAACTGATAAAAAAACTGCCTTTGTAGAATGTCTGCTGCATTCAGGCAAGGGGTCCCCATGGCTCTGTGGGGCTGCTACCCCAATATATAGGTTTAGAAAAACTTACAGTAATTTTCCATGGAGGCGGGCCCCTGTGCTGCAGCCTGCCCATTTCCTGCCGGTCATGAAATCCTCGCTCTGTGCGTCCCTGTGTTGGTGACACAAGGAGCAGAGTGAGGTATTGCTTATCACTGCCCCGGGTGGCTGTTCCGCCTCCTGCTCTAACATCAGATCCTTTCCCCGCCCTCCTCCATGTTATGCTATGGAGGAGGGCGGGGAGAGCCTTTCCCTGACCTCCTCCATGTTATGTTATGGAGGAGGGCAGGGAAAGCCTCTGACATCAGAGCAGGTGGCGGACAGCCACTCTGCACGTCCCTGTGTTGGTTATGCAAGGAGCAGAGTGAGGATTTCATGACTGGCAAGAGGACATGGGCGGTACAGAGGCGCAGGCTGCAGCACAAGGGCCACCTCCATGGAAAATTACTGTAAGTTTTTATAAGCCTATATCTCGGGGTAGCAGCCCCACAGAGACATGAGAGACCCCTTGCCTGAATGCAGCATATATGCTGGGCTTAGATTAACATCTATGGGCGGGTGACAGGTCCTCTTTAACTGAAGGACAAATGGATGCATTAGGAAAATTCCTTTTTTCTGCACAAGCTGAACAGTTGAATATCTCTATTTCACTTCCATTTTTTTGTAAGGGTTGCTGTTTTTTTCTTGTGAAATAATGGGCGGGCAATGTCTTTAATGGTAAAAGTGGTAAAGAAAAAGTGAAGTATTGAGGAGACTAACATTCCAAGTTCTGCAGCCACTATGTTCTAATCACTTAATGCAATTGAACCCTCACTGATCAGACATCCGGGGCATATTCTAGCACTGAATCATGATGTCTCTCCTGAAAAAAACTAATTTAATTTAAAAAATCTCTTTCTCTTTACCACGAGTTATTCTTCCTGATTATTGGAAATAATCTTGGAAAACAAAACTATCATAAATTTGATTTAGTATTTGTTTCAATTTTTCCCTCCAATGTGCTGTAAAAACCCCTGAGCAACACTAATGTAAGAACTGATACTATTGATTTCTAAGGCATCATTACCAGTCATCCAATGCATCAGTTGCTGCCCCAGATTGATGATAGAGATGTATCAGAATATGCAGCTATGCCCGCGAGACCGATGCACAAACTACACAAGTGCACATGTATTTGACTCCGGTTTATAAAAGTGATTGGACACGATTGATATATGGAAAACCAACCATGCAAGGTGTCCACTATTAATACCAAATATCTGTTAAAAACCTAACAAGATACAGCAAATAAAAAAAATAGACTAGTTAGAACGCATCGGTATAATTGCGTATTTACATAATTAGTTAACATTATGTTGTTATACTCACGAAAACTGAAGGATTTCAATTCTTACACTTATCCCTTTAAATGTAAGATTATAATTATCAGTGCAGTTATAATAGTATATGCTTTAAAACGGCAGCATTACTTCACACTGCAATCACAGGTGGTAATATAATTCTGAAATTATTACTGCAATTATTTACTATTCTGTAATTTTCAGAATGCAAAGATCATAGGGGCGAGGAGTAATCATAGATTTCCCTCTGTCACAGGTTTCTGCTGCGCCTTTCAGAACATTCGTGCTGGATAATATAAGCTGTAGAACTGCAAATTCCTCCTTTTATGCTCTAGTAAAATACCACTGAACAAGTGGATGGAGATATATGTTTTAACACATTTTTTCTTTCTTCAGAATAATGGGCAGGAAAGTCATTACAAAATAATTCTTACAAGCTGATATCCCGTGGCAAGCACCATTGCTTTTGTGATTTATTCTGATTCTTGCAAAGCATATGTGCTGAAATTCATAATGGCCGATGACATCCCACAAACCATTTAAAGTATCTAATGACAGCCACAGTGAAGTTATCAGCATCTGAAAGAACGGAAATAGCCATTTATAAATTCAACCATGATACAATGTAAATCTTCTAATGTCATTATTGTTTAGCATAGTGTTGCTGGAAAACCAGTAACTTTAGGTTAAGTCTTGAAATACATGTTTACATTTGATCATAATATAAGAAATGTATTGTTTCCCTGCATTCCTAAGAAATAATATGAAGATATACTTTGTAGAATTCTCTTATTATACTCTTTTTAGGCTGTTCCTTATTATAGGTTGTTCCATTCAAGAGTCGGTTTGGTTTGCTGAACTTCCTGGTGTTGAGCAAACCTGTTCGGAGATGGGGTGCTTTACGTTTGCAAAGCACTGAAGCGAGCATCGCTGTGATCGGGGACAGTTGGTGTTTGGCCCTGTGTGAGCCGGGCACAGTGTTTCATTGACTCACATTGGGTTTAAAAGCACAGATTTTGGGTGTAGTGAATGTCCAAAATTAATTTATCCCAAAAGTTTGGCTGAACCGAAACCGAACTTCAAAAGGTTAGCTCATTTCTGTTTAGTAGACATCATTAAATAAATTAAGAAAAGAACCAAAGTTATTTATTTTGCAGGTGCATTAAAAAAGAAAGCAAGATTACAAACTTTTGGGGCATTTTTGCAAACATGGTACAGATGGAAATTCCTCCACATTTAGATCTGATACCCCAAACTATAAGCAGATTGGCTTTTTGCACACATTAGTTATATATTATTTCTAGAAAAAGTTGCATTAAAAATGAAAGATGCCGATCTAACCTACAATAAATTAATCCAAATTTGTTTGACTTCCATCCTCCAAGACCTATAGAATTTACAATAATACCACTGAAACAAACCTGTTGTAAAATGGTACTGCCGGTCTGTAGTCAATGGGGGTTGTGCAATTTTTAAACAACACAGATATTAGGGAGAATTAAGGAGTTTTTTCGATCTAAACCTATAATTCTACAGTCACTTGATGTAACTGCAGACTCATCAATCATCCTAGCTATCGCACTGTGTGCTATGATAATTTGTGGCTTCTAAATAGAATGGACCGCAATTGTGTGGTATGCATGTTCCTGGCCACTTGGCCAAAACCCCCAATTAGTGGGTGCAGCCTTGCTCAATACAAGTGTATGGAGTTAGGCCACACCCACTAGACAGCCACACCTACTGGTTGGACATGCCAGCTCCATACGCTTGTATTTAGCAAGGCCGCAGCCTCTAGTTGAGTTGTTGCCGGTAACATACAAAATGCATAATTCCTAGCTTAGAAAACAGACGAATGCTCGGAGAGTACACTGAGGGTGCTGGGAGGACTGATAGGTCTACTCAGTATCAATTTAAGACCCCGTCACACCATCCAACATCGGCTGCGATGTCAGATGCGCAGCCACGGGTGCGCGCTCGCTTCCGACATCGTAGCCTAGCTGTCACACGGCAAGATGCTGCCGGTGACGGCGCTGCGATGTTGGCGGCGCAATCGCTCGCCGGGCTGGGATCAACCCAGCGAGCGATCCGCAGCGAATAGGCGGGATCGGCCGTGACATCGCTTTTGCGGTGTCACACCGAACGATACCGCCGGTTGTTGAAGTTGAAAGGTTTACCTGCATGCATTCCTTCGACTTGAACAACTATCGTTGTTGAATTGTGCGTTTACACGCTACGACACAACAACGATGTCATTTCAACATCGTTCCTGACGTCACTTTTGAACGACGTCGGAAACTATATTGAAAGGTGTGACGGTACCTTCAGACTGCACAACCCCTTTAACTTAGATCTCTAAAGCTCAAGTTAATAAACTAAACTTTTTGTGTAAGGTGAATCTGTCACATTCATATATGGTATTGACTTGCAGATCTAGGGGTAATCTGCAAGTAGATAGAGTTTAAATTCTGCTTAGCCAGATTCCAGGATCAGCAGCTACAAGAAAAAAGTAAGGCTGGTTTCACACTGCGGTCAGATCAGGTCAGATCAGGTCAGGTTTTGTGTGCCAAAACCAGGAGTGTCTCCAAAACTCAGAACAGGTGTCATTCTTTCAATTATACTTTTTCTCTGCAAGTTCCTCTCCTGGTTTTGAAACACAAAACCTGACCTGATCTGACCGCAGTGTGAAACAGCCTAAGTTTGCTCTTCCTGCAGTCACTCAGTTCCAGTTCTTGGGGATTAAGAACAGCAGAAGAGGCGGTCAATCAGATTGATGTTAAATGATTATATCCATGCTGTGTAGTGAGTGATGATCATAACTGCTTCATAAACGTCCCTAATGACTGCCAGCAAGCAGCTGCAGAGAGAATAAAACTATATTTTCTCACTGTAGCCACCAACCAGTAATCTGGTTAAATAAGATTTAAATGCTGTTTATCAGCAAACTATCCTTATATCTGCAGGAGAATTACATTTTTACATCTGCGCCTCTCTCTTATTTCTCTTTTCTCTCACTCTATAATATAATAGGAAAAGTTAGATGAACCCATAAGAAACCTGCAGTCCATCTTTTTTTAAGTAATATGGAGTTAAGCTGTTTTTTTCAGGTTGGATGTCAAGTATTGAAGGCAAGACAGAAGGGAAAAAGTGGCTCATAAATAGACAATGAAGAAAATTTCTAATATGTATACGACAAAGTTTGTTATATTCAGATGTACTATTGACTGTTGCAAAGTTTTTGAAAGTACAGTTTCCATTTAACAGATGGCATTTTTAATTGAATCACACATATATATATATATGTTGAATTATTCTTAAATTCTATTTCTATATATTAAAATCTACATATATTGAGTTCCTTCAGTCTCTCTCTCTTCCAGCAGTTACATTTTATACCTTCCCTACCTTTGACAATGGAGCAAGAAGAGGGCCTGTCAAGGTAACTGTTTGCTTTTTCCATTGACAAATTGTAGACATGATAAACAGAGCCTGCATTATGCTGATAGAACTGCACTTCTCTGCAATAGCTCTCTCTAAATTTGGATAATATGGGAAACTGTTTAGGCAACTGTTGAAGATACAGTTGTCTTATAATCATTAAATGTAACATATCTAGAAAATGCCTGCTTCATTTTGCTTTGCAATTTCAAATTCAGAATTGAAATATAAAGGGCCTGTGTCGTAGATTTATTTTCATACATTTTAATTTTTGAGAACCTTATGAAATGGCACTGTGTAGCGACAAAATCAATGATATGTGCAAATAGGTTACAGAGCAGACTACAAAGATGTAATGGAAAATCTGTGCATGTCTAATGACACCAAATGAAAGTCATCTTTCAGAAATAGAGGACCTTTTCAGCAAATTTTTAATCTTACAGTGAATTCATAAATAAGAATTCATAAATAAGAAAAACTATATAAATAGATTGAAAAATAGAATAAAGGGATCACTAACCAGAAAACATAACGATTTTTCTTAGAAGCGTTTCTAGATGCAGTGAGTGGCAGTTCAGCTGTCCAATCTTGGCCAGGAGCAAACTTATCTGTCAGTATGGTCATAGACAGTTCAGCTGTCTAATTGGAGGCTGGGGCATGCTGGCTTTCTTCTATGTGACTCCTGTTCGGAGTGATTACCTGGCAATTTAGCTAGCTCTCTGCCCTCAAATTACTGCCAGTTGTAGCTTATGCTGGGTGGTTCCTGTGCTCAACATTTGATCTATGGTTACCCGACTTTGAACCTTTCTTCTGACTATCCGTTTACCTTGCCCCTTTGTCTTGATCAACTACCTTTCTGGAATTCTGACCTCAGACTGTGACCTGACTATGACTTTTTTATTATCCCTTTGTTTATTACTAGTCCTATTGGTATTTGACCCAGGACCTCTAGATCCCTAGCCTCATGGCTTGTCCCTTAGTCACAAGCATCACAGTAGATATAAATGTACAATGTTACAAGTGTAGAAATGCCATGACAAGATCGAAGAATGATAGACAGAAAATTCTGGTTTTGTGATTGGAACGTAAATTAGATCATGATATGAGAAGACTAGATATCACAGTTATTTCAAGCACACACAATAAAGCAGCCAAAAAACAGCAATGATAGCAAGAGATTAGAAGTCTGATAATCCAACACATCTCAAGTACAGTTTCCATTTACATTTTAGTCCATCTGATTGCTCTCGGGAAATAACCGGAGCTCTACTAAAATAAAGGTGGTTATTGCTTATTTCTGTAACATGTATCTGTTGATGTTTTGGGGAATATAGGATTAATTCATCTGCAGAATTCTAGCGTAAAACTGCTTGTGATAGTGCAGTATTTTTGGGCAACTTAGTTAAGGAAATAAGACAACCCTTTTCAACTAAAATTATTTTGATACTAATCTTAATAACATACCAATACATACGATTGAATTGTGAAATGGGCCATTTCTAGCTAGAAGCACTGTGGAGTAACACCATAATGTTATTTTCTTTTCCTTGCTGAACTGTTTACCGTATATTGCTTTGTCTGAGAAAAATGAATGCTCTGAGCAGAAACAAAAAGTAGGTTAAAGGCATTTATATATAAGGTTCTTATGAAGAGATAAAAGTGAAGAGCAATGCTGTTTGTTTATAGGATCACTTTTGAACTGTAAATTCCTTTTCCACATTTGTCATTTTTACTGCCTGTGCAGCCACCACCATTACTTTAAAGTTGTTTTTCTCATTATGGGGATAAACCTATGATGGACTGATAAAAAACCTATGAAAAGACAGATAAATGTGTTTATTCTAATGTGACAGATACCATATTTACTAATGCCAAACGCTGATAAAATATTTTTAAAGGATAACATTGTAGCCACTGGAGGAGACAGAACTGCTTCTCTAAAACCTGGATCAGTCAGATGCTTATGTTCTAGGACGTTTTCTATCAGTCCATAACCCCACTTATTTGCTATCTAAGGCTACATTCACACAATGCATTTTTTTGCGCTTTTTTGTGCGGGCTCTTTGCTGCGTTTTGAACGTGCGCAAAAGAGCGCCGCAAAAAAATGCGGTGCATTCACACACTGCTTTTTTTTTAAGTGCTCACTTCTCCCCCAAAAGCACAGGGGAGAAGTGATGTCACACAGGGGAGGAAGAATCCTCCCTTGTGTGACATGTGTGACAGCCCCTTTTGGGTTTCGTAGTGCATTAATATACACTGCGAAACCCAAATTAAAGAAGTCAAAATGTGTAAAAAATAATGAAAATTGAATACTTACCCTCCGCCGGGTGTTCCGGGAGCCAGGAGATCCACAGGTATCGACCTTCCAGGACTTATCAAGATCACTGATTGGCCGCACGCAGTCATTTGATATGCGCGTCATAGCAGGTCACATATCACATGACCGAGAGGGGCCAATCAGCAATCTTGATAGGCCCTGGAAGGTCAATATATATGGATCTCTCGGCTCCCAGAACACCCGGCAGAGAGGTAAGTATTCAATTTTTATTATTTTTTACACATTTTGACTACTTTAATTTGGGTTTCGTAGTGTATAATAATACACTATGAACCCCCAAAGGGGCTGGCACAGATGTCTTTCTCCCCTGTGTGGCATCACATCCTGCAGCGCTGACATATTTCCGCTGGAATTGTGCATTGTCTGAATGGCGATACGTTACTCCAGTGGGAATAATGGGCTCCTATGGAAGAAAGCGCGGGCGCAGGTGCTTAAAGAATTGTCATGGTTATTCTTTTTACGCCCGCGCTTGCTCCCATAAAATATTTACGCACTGTCTGCATGGCTTAGTGAATTTCAAATTTACTTTGCTGGTAAACGCACACACACATTGCGGTTTCTTAAAAAGTGCGCGTAAAAGAGCGCACAAAAAAGCACAATGTGTGAACGTAGCCTAATTGTTTGGGTGAAAATATTTTGCACATAGTCTGGCAGAATGTTATGGCAATTGCATATCGTCTCAATGTCTCTAGTATTTCGCCAGCAAGCATTTTACAAAAATACCATACAGTCTAAGGCTCGTTTCATACTACTATTTCTTTTAAATTTCTTTTAAATCAGTGGGTATGCATATAAAATCTGCATGACCCCGGAACATGCACGGATTGTGAAATCTGATGCAACCGAATGCACCCGTACCGTTTTGTTCACTGATCCCACTGACAAGTCCATTGTAATACCAATGCAGTAGCATCCAGTTGCATCAGGTTGTGTCCGTTTTCTTGACGGATCTGGTGACAAATGATCTACCCCTAGTTGGTGTGTCATATGAAACTGGCTTCTGGGCATACTCAGTCCAGGAAAACGGATCTGTGCAGCTGAACTCACACGGATCCATTTTCTCACAGATCCGTTTCCATAGGACTCCATGTTACTTCCAGACGGATCCGTTTGATTCCGTTTTTTAAACAAGCAACAAAAACACTACAAGTTGTGTTTTTAATATTGGCCAAAAAACAAAGAGGAATGAATCAGTATGGAAACGGATAAAACCAGATGCAACCAAGTGTTCATCTGTCCATTGATAGTCAATGGGGGAGAAAACAGAACCATTTCTATCCATTCTTAGACAGAAAGCCCTGGATTTAAAAAAACGGTAGTGTGAAACTAGCCCGAGACCATACATGAACCCTACCTTTCAAATATTACTTTTATAGATTTTAACGCATTACTTGTCAAATTAGCAATTTCATTTTTTTTATTATTTAAATGACAGATTTTTAATGATTTGGGTCCTAATGAATCAGAAACACAATTTGCCAAATGTTTACAAGTCCGGATTTTTCAGAAAAGGGCTTCCCAATTTTGGGACATTGGCAGAAATTGTTAGAAAAACTCAGAAAAAATTGAACTTATTCAACTTTATTTTTTTGCATTTTTTGCTTACAAACTATTATGCAAACAATATGTTTATGCACTCTTTTTCAAAATATTATATTACAAAATTCTCCAAATAACTCAGTTAGGGGAATGGAATACAGCAAAACACTTAGCATGAAGGGGAACATCACACCGTTTGCAAATTCTGGTTGTTTTTTTTCTTACATAAAGCACACCTTCTTTGTGTAGCAATTGGCTGTATCAAATGATTACCAGGATCAAATCTGGCGTCATCACTAACTCGGCCACCTAATAGTTTACTCTGTTGAGGTCCACATCGCTTTGGGGTTGATTGTGTTCTTTTGCTTAGATAGGCCAATGCAATCCTCCTCCTTACACTTAGCAGTGGCACACTTTCTTCTGCATTTGCCTTTTGATATGCCCTCCAGGTGTTGACAACCGCAATGTCTATCATTTGAGTGAAAAGGGGCCACCACCACTTTCGGAACGGATTCTGACACGGTACAGGGAGATTTGTTTGTCCAATAAATCAACGCCCCCCATTTGGGAATTATATTCCTGAACCATCAGCGGCATTGAGATTTGGACATGTTATTTTCAGTTTTTGAGAGTACCTACGAGCTGTTGACAAAGGCTGTATTGTGCTGAAGTTCGTGTCAAACGTGACAACATTATTATCCTTCCATTTCACCACAAGACTGTCATTTGCTTTATCAAACCGTTAATCACAAAATCCTCTTTCCTTTTGTTTTTCAATCTCCTTGCTTGGTCTAAGAGGACACTGTTTTGTGAGATTTTCTCTCATAGTGCCAGTAGCTTGGATGTTTTTGTTTTTCAGCATCACCAGAGCATCAATACTTGTACAGAAATTGTCAAAAAATAACTTGTAACTGAATGACTGGGAATTAGGAATTACATTTGTAAGTTGTGAAATTACTGTCAAGCCTAACAGTCCTTCCTCTTTGTCAGACGTACCACAGTATGGCACAAATTTGTAGAGGTAGCCGTTGGAACTGCACAGACACCAAATTTTGTAGCCGAATTTTATTGGCTTACGTCGCATGTAGGGTGTTTGCCATAGTAGCGGACCATCATTTCATCTAAAGAAAGTTCCTGGTGGAATACACCAAATTTCAGGAATTCTTTCCCCAGTACTTCAAAGAATAAACTAACTTTGTACATCTTGTCAGACTTGTCAATTTTAGAATTGTCATTTAGGTGTATATATTTTTTAATTTCCCTACTTTGACATTGCTTTGTACACCAATGGAACTCCCACATCTTGAGCTTAGGGTTATGTATAAAAACTAGTGAATCAAACAAAAATTTCCATGTAAAAAGCATCGAAAATAGATGCATTCTGCCAATGTCCCAAAAATGGGACTGCAATTTCACTTGAATATAACTCTGGCCTTGGTAAATCTACATCAATGCCATTGCATTATATATCTTCCTTCAAGTAAAAACAATAGTTCTAATAACTTTGTGATCACAGAACTGTGATTTTAAATAATAATTTCAGCTTATGATCCTAATTTTGAAAAACCCTCGAAAATAGGTGTTTTGAAAGCTCTCTGGGTGGAAGAATATTCAATTAAAAATGACAATGACATGATTTCCTGTTTTGAAAACATTCATTTTACAAACACAACACAAAAAATTGGACCTAATTATAAAATCTTAGTTGCTAGAAGCAAAAGATTAGGCGTCCCAAAAAAAGGACATTGGTAGATAATGGTTTAAATCAACAAACAAATTGTTAACCACCTCCAATAAATACAAAGGAATCCAAGGCACCAAAACTCCTCTATTTAAAAAACATTTTTTTTGGTCCCAGTATACACAGACGAAAAATACAAAAAAATATCTTAGCCTTTATGGGCCTTTATGTAGTCATTAAAAAAGTGTACATGGCTTGATAAAGGCACTACGTTTGCCAGAACAATACATATATTATTAGTATTTTTCTTCTGTGTATGCTGGGACCAATAAATATATTTATTCTATAGAGAAGACGTTTTGGTGCCGTGGATTCCTTTATATTTATTGCAACTTTACAACCAAATAGAGGGTTGTACCCAGGGCTTAGGCGTCGGTAAGCCAAACCTCTGACTCCGACTCCTTAATTTCCCTGAATCCTAGTCCAACTCTCTCATACATGGCTCATGTTTAAATGATAAATTAATTGTAGTATAATGGTAACATCAGGATTTAATCATTATTATGATGCAATAATCAAGCTATTTAGATAGAACATCATAATTCATAATAATACTATTTAGTATATACTGCAATTATCTACTGTACCCAAGTCATTATATATTTTATGAGTTGGAGTCGGTCCATTGTATAACAACTCTGACTCCAACAAAATGGATACCAACTCTCACTCCATGACCTTGGTTGTACTAAGTAGCACGAACAGTGGAGAAATGCACAGAACACAGCCAAATATATGTTAACCACCTCTAATTATTAGAAATCATTGGCATTTCATAAAACATAAAGTCTCATTACATTTTTTACATTGGTATACAATTACAAACTACACGTATATCCACTAATAACTCATGGGACTATAACTCAATAACGCAGGGACTATATTCTTCCACAAGGTTTGGGTGACACTGTGACTAAACAATAGCTAATAAGAATGGCTGCTGTGATTAGTCAATGTTTTTGAAACAATAAAAAAATGTATAGATGGAAAGTCATTGAAGAGAGGGAGTACAAGAAGAAATCTAAGTATATATGACAAACTATTAGGGACCTGATAACTCTCCTGCTCTTCTGTAAAACGTTAAGCTTCCATGTAAATATATCCCATGGTGATGCATGTTGTATAGCAAAGAATGCTGATGACAGTAGGAATCATTATCTAAGATTACTGTGCACTGCATTGTAAACGAGACCCAATTACTGGTATCTTCCTATCTTCATACAATGCTGGAAATGGCTAATTAATGAATTCCAGTTTGTATGAGAAAGAAATGATGGACTATCCACAATCTATATATCGTTTACTTACAGGAAATATATGGTCCATGGTTATTATCTACAGCAACAAATTGTATAATTGAAAACCAATTGTTTTAAAAGTCTTGAACATTGTGGTTACCATATAATAAAAAACTGTTAGGGTATGTGCGCACGGTGGGCGGGTTTGTGGCGGTGGCGGCTGGGCGGGACCCGACAGGAAGCACCGGAGCCGTCCACCGGCTTCCTGTCGGGTATGTGCGGCGGGTGACGGGCGGGTGACGGGCGGGTTAGCGGCGGCGGTGTTGCGGCGGCTGGAAGCAGTACATGATTCTGCTTGCAGCCGCTGCAGAACTGGCCGGATTATAGAACAAGCTCATTCTTTGCTAACCCGCTGGGAACCCAGCGGGTTAGCAACGGATGAGCATGTGTAAACCGCCGCTGTGTGCACAGCGGGTGTCGGTTTACATAGGTTTCAATGTTAATCCAAACGCCGGTTTGGATTAACATAAATTTACATGAAATTTATGTAAACCGACCGGCGGTTTACACACCTAATACGGCCCTAACCCGACCAGTGCGCACATACCCTTAAGGTCACACGCCGCAATCTCGCATGTAAATCATAAATATATTGCTCCGGAGCAATTGTCGTATAATTGCCTCACGGTTGCGGCGTGTGATTTGGGAATTTCACGGCGATAAATTGCCCCTCGGCCGTCGCCTGATTCCTGAACAGTGCTCAGTAATCAGCCACAATCGTTAAAGCAATATTTCTGTGCTATGGCATGTGACAGGGCGATGATGGAAAGAGCGTTGCCTATGATTTCCCATAGGCGTGCCTCAGCGTGCTGAAGTCCGCATCCCGTCTGAGATGATTGGTATGGACTACTGTGTTCCCATTAGCTGTCAGTTGACACCGCGCCATATTTGAAGAGCTGTCTGTTCAGCACCACACACATCTTCAGCTACACTACCGTCCGCAAACTCAGTGCAAACTCCGTGTATTAGCCAGCCTCCCAGAGCAGGCTGACCAATCGTAACGCTGTTGCGTTTTCCAATGAGCATGTATGGGGCGTGGTATACACTACTGTGACACGCCTATCTCCTCTCTGTACATGTACGCCCACATTGCCTTTGAGATTGCGGCGTGTGAAGCGTCGATGGAATTAGGCAAGATTGGTTCCGCTATAGGGGAGGAGATTTCAGGAGCGACACATCACCTTAGCTTCAGGGCGAAATTGCGGCTTCTGATGCTGCCATCGGCGATCTGAGGCGACCACAAAAAACATGAGCGCGCATGTTAGATCACCACATATCGCCAGACGAGATTGCGGCATGTGACGGTACCCTTAAACACACTTTGTTACTATATCTCATGTTAGTCCAAACCATGCAAGAAAGCTTGGGTAAAAATGGGTAAAGATTTCATTCCTATTAAAAGGGAATATGTTAGCAGATTGTTGCTATTCATTCTGAGAGCAGCATAATATGCATCAGAGTGTGATTCCCATGATGTGTCACTTATTAGGCTGTGTGCTGTAATTTCAATACCATCTGCATTTTCCCAACAGAACATTAACATTACTGGACTACAGTTCACCCATGAGGGTAAGTGTAATCAACAAGTGGAACAGGCTGCCACAAGAGGAAGTCTTCAAACAGAGGCTGGACAGATATCTGCCTGGGATGATTTAGTGAATCCTGCTTTGAGCAGGGGGTTGGACCGGATGGCCCAGGAGATACCTTTCAACTAGGGCTGTGGAGTCGAAGTCATGGTGACGAAGTTGGAGTCGTGTCCATTTTGGTGGAGTCGGATTCAGGGCAATGGAGAAGTCGGAGGTTTGGCTTACTGACATTACAGCCAGGGCTGTGAAGTCAGAGTCATAGAGTCAGAGTCAGTGTCCACTTTTGGGGGATGTGGAGTAGTAGTTGGATCAGGAAAATTGAGGAGTAGAAGGTTTTGGTTACCGACTCCACAGACCTGCTTCCAATTCTACCTTTCTATGATTTTAATCTTTGAAACTCCACCCCCACCCTTGAATAGCAGCTTGCTCACAATTCACAGTGTGTACCAGAAGATCCCAAGATGGCAGTAGATACATATACAGAGCAGAAGAATTAGCACAGGTACATCTACGTAAGACAAAACTGGGCTCACCAAACAATGTTTCCCTATTGTATGATTTCATATTATATAGCAAAAGCCTCCTGAGAGTTTTCCCATAAAATGAACAGGAACAAAAAAATTATATTGAATCAAAGAGTTATGGGCTGTGATAATAAAGGCATATTCTCTAGTGTACAGTGAGGGGTAGTAAAAGAAATGACTCAGTAATCTTTTAGTATCAAAATCAAACAAATTGATTTCACAGCCAAAAAGGAATCTCAAGTTTTAATAACCAAGAAAAGTCTTATTAAAGCTTTACAAAGTAGCTGGTATGTGCATCAATATTGGTTTTAGACAGTAGTGAATTACTTTTTAGAATTAGTAAAGTAATATATATATATATAAGTTGCTTCACACTATAAATATACAATGGCAAATTTGCCATGACTTCCTTAAGTGTGCGTGCACACGGTCTGGAGGAGCTGCAGTTGGAAGCAGCTCCTCTGGACCTGAGGGAAGCCGCGGGTGGCCGCAGGGAGACCGCAGCCGCCCTGTACTCACCATGTGCGGCGGGTGCAGGGCGGCTTCTCCCTGCAGTCACCCAATGGGAGCCGCTTCCGACTCAGCAGTATGAAATGAAAATGCTGCGGAGGAGCGGACTCCCGGCAACCCGCACCGCAGCTCCAAAGATGCTGCGGGCAGGTTACGCATAGTGAGGATGGGATTTCTTGAAATCCCATCCACTATGCTAGTACTGTACTACGCAGCGTTTTGGACGCAGCGGCAAGACGCTGCATCCAAAACGCTGCATATACTGATCGTGTGCACGCACACTAACCGCTTCACCACCCGGCGGTTTTCCATTTTTAATTTTTTTCCTCCCTTTCTTCCAAGAGCCATAAGTTTTTATTTTCCAGTATAGCCATATTAACAGATAGTGTGCCGGAAAATGGGAAAAAAAATCCAAGAGTTGAAATGGCAAAAGAAGTACAATTCCACAATGTTTTTATTTTATTTGTCATATTTATTCTATGGTAAAACCTAGCAATATGATTCCCCAAGTCAGAACAAGTTGATAGATACCGAACATGTGTAGTATTTTTCTTATTATTTAAGTGGGGGGGGGAAATTCAGAAATTTGTCAAAAAAGACTTTTAGGATGCACTCACATATGCATATATAAAATTGCCTAGATTCTCAGCCAGGAAAAGTAGGAGAATGTTACGCCTTTTGTTTAATCACATAGCATCCATATGTCATGCGAGTGCTGTGTAAGTGTGCAAGATGTTCTACGTAGGTGAGAAAAAAAACCAACTGGCATGACATACAGATGCTAGGTAAAAAAATGCATGATGCTCTCCTTCTTTTCCTAGCTGAGAATATAGGCGATTATATATACACAGATTTTATATACACAGATGTGAATGCATCCTTAGCACCATTTTCCGAGACCCGTAGCGATCTCAATTTTTGGGATCTGTGGCAACATGATCCTGAGCTGATGTTTTTAATTATACCACTTTGGAGAATATTCAAAGTTTTGATGGCTTCTTATTGCATTTTATTGCAATATTGCGCAACCATAATACCATATTATTATAATTATTGAGTTTTGATTTTTATTCTCATTAAGCCCTTTACAGATCAGATTCATTTATTTTATATTTTCATAGATTCGGCATGTCGGCACACCGCAATACCATATACCGTATGTGTATTTTTTGTTTGTTTGTTTAATTTCATATGGGGTAAAAGCAGGATGATTTGAACATGTATTTTTTTTATTTCTTCACATTTTTAAAAACTTTTCTTTTTACTTTTACTGTTTTTATTCATCCCATAAGTGGACTTAATGCTGTGATGGTTAATCGCTTGTGCTTTACAGAGTTACGCTCTGTGTAGCACAGATGCGGTAGTCCTATGAACAGCAGCGCTCAGCCTTTATTCACAGAACGTTTGTCATCACAAACACCGGGGTCATCAGCTAACCCCAGCCCGTCATGAAAACCTATCGGTCACCTTGTGATCACATCACTGGGCCACTGATGTGAGCGAGGAATGGCGCTCTTCCTGCCAACATGTGTTAACTCCTGCCATCAGAGATTGACAAAGGGATTTAACTAGTTAACAGGTGTGGGCAGATCTCTGATCCACCAGCACCTGTTAGGCTGGTTTAACATTGGTATTTTTTTCTGTCCGTAGCATCCTACTTTTTGTAGGATCCCACGGACAGGAACGGACACCACAGGGGGTGACCTATTTCTGTGTTCGGGTCCGTGATTTTCACGGATCCGGACACAGAATAAGCTGTGTGGGGTATTTTCACTTCCGCAATGCATATATACATTGTGGAAGTGAAATTTAAGTGAAAGCAGGGGTTAAAAATAAAAAAAAAAATCGATCCTCACCTGTCCTGCGATGCCCCGATGTACGGCATCTAGTTCCGGATGCTGAGAGGATCTGGCTGGGCGGGGCTACCTGCTCAGCGTCATCGGTCACATGATCCATTACCGTGGTAACCGGTCATGTGACTGTGACGTCATCCCAGGTCCTGTACATCCGGAGATGCCGACGACGGTGGATCCCAGGACAGGTGAGAATCGATTTATTCTATTTTTAACCCTTGCTTTCACTTAAATTTCACTTCCGCAATATATATATACATTGTGGAAGTGAAATTAGATGGTTATGAGCAATTTTAATGTACTGAGCATGCTCAGTACAATAAAATCGGGTCCGAGAAACCATCCGATGTTTTTTCGGACCTGTGCTCCATAGGCCCCCATGTCATGGACCACGGATCATGACGGATCAGATTCGGTCCGATTTGATTTGCTGTGTCCAAAATCGGAGCAGTCTCCAATTTTGGGTACAGCAAAAAATTGGATCCTACAAAAATTGGATGGCAATAAGGCCAAATCCGATGTGATCCGTGGCCATAGGATAACATGGGGGCCAAATCAAATCCGTTCCTGTCTGTAGGGTCCTACAAAATCTAGGATTCCACGGACAGGAAAAAATACACAGTGTGAAACCAGCCTTAGAGGCACATGTCGGCTGATCACATCAGTCAACATATGCGTACACTGATGCAGGCTAGGCATGTGAGCCCCCATCAATGCAGGGAACGCAACCTATGATGTATTTGTACATCATAAGTCATGAAGGGGTTAAAGGGAGTCTGTCAGCAGGATTTCACACCCAATTTATATTCACAGCTCTTTCAAAGACAAATCCAGAAATCCCTTTATATGGCCAGTTCATTCCTCTGTTACTGAGAAATCAGCATTTGAATTGATATACAAATGAGTCTTTATTGCTTTCAATGCATGGAAGCACTCTTCAAGCCTGTATTCACCCACTTCTATATCAGCCCAGCACTGCCTCCTCCTACTTCGCTGACAGCCTCTACACTGTGTGATTAAAAAAAACTCAGTCAAGCAGAAGGAGGTGGAGCTGGGTGGGAAATAGTGGTAGAGTGAGAGAGGTTTGGGAACTTTCAACACATCAAAAGCATGTAAGATGCATTTATGCATCCATTTAAAAGCTGTTTGCTCAGTAACCAAGGAAAGCAGTGGCATAACTTCAGGCCCAGGGGCCCCGATGCGAAAGCTCCAACGGGGCCCCCAGTTATTGCAAATCTTTAATAGTATTAGTCTTTTTCTATAGAGCAAAGGGACTTTTGGGGCCCCCCTAGGCTGCAGGGCCCAGGTGCAATCACAACCCCTGCACCTGTGGTAGTTATGCCCCTGAAGGAAAGGACTGACCATTGCTGGATTTGTCCTTAAGAGTTACATTCAAATGCCAATTGTTTAGGGCTGAAATTCAGCTGACAAATCCCCTTTAGTCACAAAGCACTCACTGATCTCACGGAGACCAGTCAAGGAAAGCACTGCGGGCAGCAGGCAAAAGCGCTCAAACACAGTGAAATCCTAGGTGTATTGCCCCCTAGGAATTCTGAATATGCAAATAGAGTCCGTACAGACTCTATTTGCATATTCGTAAATCTCCTTTAGTGGCATAACTCACACAGGAGGGACACCTAAAAATCTTCAGAATGAGCAATCTGCAATGCTGGATAAGTGTGACTTCGTCATAGGTTTTCCATTTACAATCATTCAACTGTTGAGTAAAGTATAATGTGGTCAAATTTGCTTGAAAAGGGAATTTACTGTGCATGCAAAAAGACAAAAAGAACCCGTGCCATATGGCATATCAACGTAAATTTTCAGAACTTTTTGTTCCTTAGTTGTTGAATAATGATAATTTATGCACATACAGTTAGGGCCAGAAATATTTGGACAGTGACACAATTTTCGCGAGTTGAGCTCTGCATGCCACCACATTGGATTTGAAATGAAACCTCTACAACAGAATTCAAGTGCAGATTGTAACGTTTAATTTGAAGGGTTGAACAAAAATATCTGATAGAAAATGTAGGAATTGTACACATTTCTTTACAAACACTCCACATTTTAGGAGGTCAAAAGTAATTGGACAAATAAACATAACCCAAACAAAATATTTTTATTTTCAATATTTTGTTGCGAATCCTTTGGAGGCAATCACTGCCTTAAGTCTGGAACCCATGGACATCACCAAACGCTGGGTTTCCTCCTTCTTAATGCTTTGCCAGGCCTTTACAGCCGCAGCCTTCAGGTCTTGCTTGTTTGTGGGTCTTTCCGTCTTAAGTCTGGATTTCAGCAAGTGAAATGCATGCTCAATTGGGTTAAGATCTGGTGATTGACTTGGCCATTGCAGAATGTTCCACTTTTTTGCACTCATGAACTCCTGGGTAGCTTTGGCTGTATGCTTGGGGTCATTGTCCATCTGTACTATGAAGCGCCGTCCAATCAACTTTGCAGCATTTGGCTGAATCTGGGCTGAAAGTATATCCCGGTACACTTCAGAATTCATCCGGCTACTCTTGTCTGCTGTTATGTCATCAATAAACACAAGTGACCCAGTGCCATTGAAAGCCATGCATGCCCATGCCATCACGTTGCCTCCACCATGTTTTACAGAGGATGTGGTGTGCCTTGGATCATGTGCCGTTCCCTTTCTTCTCCAAACCTTTTTCTTCCCATCATTCTGGTACAGGTTGATCTTTGTCTCATCTGTCCATAGAATACTTTTCCAGAACTGAGCTGGCTTCTTGAGGTGTTTTTCAGCAAATGTAACTCTGGCCTGTCTATTTTTGGAATTGATGAATGGTTTGCATCTAGATGTGAACCCTTTGTATTTACTGTCATGGAGTCTTCTCTTTACTGTTGACTTAGAGACAGATACACCTACTTCACTGAGAGTGTTCTGGACTTCAGTTGATGTTGTGAACGGGTTCTTCTTCACCAAATAAAGTATGTGGCGATCATCCACCACTGTTGTCATCCGTGGATGCCCAGGCCTTTTAGAGTTCCCAAGCTCACCAGTCAATTCCTTTTTTCTCAGAATGTACCCAACTGTTGATTTTGCTACTCCAAACATGTCTGCTATCTCTCTGATGGATTTTTTCTTTTTTTTTCAGCCTCAGGATGTTCTGCTTTACCTCAATTGAGAGTTCCTTTGACCGCATGTTGTCTGGTCACAGCAACAGCTTCCAAATGCAAAACCACACACCTGGAATCCACCCCTGACCTTTTAACTACTTCATTGATTACAGGTTAACAAGGGAGACGCCTTCAGAGTTAATTGCAGCCCTTAGAGTCCATTGTCCAATTACTTTTGGTCCCTTGAAAAAGAGGAGGCTATGCATTACAGAGCTATGATTCCTAAACCCTTTCTCCGATTTGGATGTGGAAACTCTCATATTGCAGCTGGGAGTGTGCACTTTCAGCCCATATTATATATATAATTGTATTTCTGAACATGTTTTTGTAAACAGCTAAAATAACAAAACTTGTGTCACTGTCCAAATATTTCTGGCCCTAACTGTATGTATAATATATATCATGTTGCATACCCATCTAATTTCAAGTTCTAGAAATGTTCTTAGCTACAGGTTATAAATCATCTGAGAATGTGGTCCCACTTACTCTGCACCGTGAATTGTCCATATACCAGCCGATTGGTAGTCATTTAATGAACTGTTAACATAAACAGATGGAAAGACTTTGTGCATACAAAGATCAGTAATATGATTGTTGTGTGTATATAGACTATCGATTATTGGCAGCACTTCACCTGCATACATGAGATGTGCTGTTGAAAAACAATGATTATTTGTTTTAGTCATGAATTCTCTTAAAATAAAAAACAGAGGCATGCTCATCTGGTAGCAGCCCTGGAGGTCTGCACCACCTTTGCATCTGTTCCAGAGCTGGTGCAGACTAAGGACGGCTTCACAATGCGGTCAGGTCCGGTCCAGGGCTGTCAGGGATGAACCTGACAGCCCCGGACTGGATCAGAACACAGAACTGGAGGTCCAATTTGCCCTCAGGTCCGGTGTGCAGCCGCATGCAACTGCCACCGCTGATAGGTCAGGACCGCGGCTCAAGACCTAGCTGCGGTCCTGACTTATCAGCGGCGGCAGCTTCGTGCGGCTGCACACCGGACTGGAGGGCAAATTAGCCCTCCAGTTCTGTGTGTTGATCCAGTCCGGGGCTGGAATGCTCCTTTGTCTGGGAAAATTCAACATCTACTAGATCACAGATATAAAATGTTAACTCAATAAATATATTATGTTGAAATGTAAAATCTCACTACATCCAATCGTTTGATTACTGTCCAGTTGAAGAAAATGCAGTTGTCATGCTCTATTTGTGCTCCACATGTGAGACCCTCTCAGTACACTAGCAGTGATTCTGTAAATGAAGCCAATTCGTCTACCAAATTATACTAAATGTATTTGCACACATTATGTAATATTACTCCTGCCAAGATGGCATTCTTGCTAAACTGTGCCAACAGTAAGCACTCTGCAGTGTCTCCCTTAGCTTAATGTGTTCTGTACCTTTACAATAGTTATTCCCTTATTCCCATTCTGATAGATGTTCTCCTAATTATGAAATCAGGCATTTAGATTCTTATTAGAGAAGACAGTTTTTCATTATTAAGTAACAAACTGATTTGGGACATTTCACATGAATGTATCACAAGTGCTAACAAAAAAATCATACAAACCATATGTTTCACAATAAAGCATACTTCATTTTTTACATTTGTGTATAAGTACTACTTATTCATCTAATATTCCTAGGTAGTACTGAGTGAGTGCTACCATGCTTGGTGCTCGTAACCAGCACTCCCACACTCGGACAGGCTCAATTCGTGTACCGAGTATAATGCCAGTCAATATGAAGATCTTCTGGAAAAATGCTCCAGTTCCCTATTGACTTTCATTACACACAGTACACAAATCTAGCCTATTCAAGCGTCTGACTGCTCATCACAAGTACAAAACCCCACTAGCATGATAGTGCTCACTCATTACTACTCTTAGGCAAATCTGTTCAAAGAGGACCTGTCAGTACTAGAGATGAGTGAGCACTACCATGCAGAGGAGCTTGATACTTGTAATGAACACTGAGACGCTTGGATGGTCTCAACTCATGTTCACAAGCAAAATGGTAGTCAAAGCAATCTTATGCATTTTTCCAGAACATGTGCCTCTAAAATGCTTGCGTTCTCAATTGACTTGGATTTTACTTGGTACACGAGATGGGCCCGTATGAACATCCAACTGCTCATTACGATTACTGATCACCCGAGCATGTTAGTGCTTCCCCATCAGTAGTCGTTACTTCAAAAAGATAGATTTTTCTTATTTTTATTCCCACTGCTCCTTTCGGGTTTTCCCTTTTTTTCTAAATTTACTGTATGGTTTCAGAGATATGGTCCTTTATATTTTATACTCATTTTTTTATGGTCTTTACAGGAGTGTGTTGCTCATAAGGTAAGAATTCAGACTAAGACATGCGTCCAGAGAATCCAGTCAGTCACGTCCTGTTGGTAAAGGCCATAAAAATTAGCAGTAAATAAAAAGCCAATGTCTCTCGAGTTGTCTGGTGGATTAAATCAAAATACCATAAAATAAAAATCAAAGAAAACTATAAAGAAGGAAAGAAAGCGCAATAGGGTCTTATCGTTTGGAACACTTTTGTGAGGCAAACAATTATAGCTGCTCACCTGGGACACTTGTGTGACCCACAACCAGTGTAAACATATGGTATGGCTGCTGCAGGATCCACACTCGACATGCAGGCATTGGTAACCAAAAGATGAACCCAAAAAGGACAGTGTTTCTAGATCCACGCTGCTCGTACAATGAAACCACAGTTGGCAGATAGTGGTGTCTTTATTCCAACGCGTTTCGGAGCTGTATAAGGTATTATGTTGGCTCCCTGAGGAAGGAGCGAGGATACAGCTCTGAATTGCGTTGGAATAAAGCAATCACTATCTGACATCTGTGGTTCTTTCATCGTATGAGCAGCGCGAATCTAGGAAACACTGTCCTTTTTCAATTCGTCTTTTAGTTAATAAAATAAAAATGGAATAATCAGCAAAAATAAAAAAAACTATTAACTGGTGGCCATATATTCTTTACTTCACAATGACAGCTTTCAGCAACACACAATTATTGCTAGACGTTGTACTCGGGGGAAGAAGCGATAATGATGCAAATAGTACATGGAAAAATCCCAAGTAAGAAATGCTGGATTCTCAGAGGAGAAAGTATGTCCCATATAGATTAATGAAGCACTCCCAGTAACTTTTTTAGTCATTAAATGTGTGTATATGTATGTAATGTCGTATGAGTGTAATGATATACTCACCTGTCTCCGATGTCCAGCGCCATTCTTTATTGAGTATTATTACTACCAAGCCTTTGGCCAGTGTTGAGCTTTTAGACTGCTCATCAGGTACACGTAGGGTGACTTCACACTTGCGTTTGCCTGCGCTGTGCATTGCAACATGTTGCATTCATGGTGCGGACGAGAATGTATGATTTGCACACAAGCATCCGCATGCGTACAAATCACACATAGGGAGCAATGAGTACGCACAGCCATCTGCACCTAAGCGCATACACCATGAGTCCCCATGTTAAACATAGGGATGGGTGGTGCTAGCGCTCGGCTTGCGTTCACCCGCCACAATGCGAAGCGCAGGTGAACGCAAGTGTGAAGCCACCCTTAACAACTTTAGAGATCTTTTTTACATTTTAATAGCCAATTCTATGCTGTTATAGCAACTAATTAAATTATGTACATAACGTTAGTTTTATGTATGGTATATACATTATATCTCAGAGAGGTTGAGTAAACAAGGATAAATAATAACAAACATTCAAACCTATTCCTATTTTGGGCAAAATCACAATTTTGAAGATGACAATATCTTTAAAGTATGTTTTAAATTCACAGTTTAAGAAATCCAAAACAGTTAATTGTTTACCCACTAAATAACACATATCCAATAAAATCATAAAACCCAGGAGACCTCCCCCTCCCCCAGTGAATTATTCACATAATAAAACTGTTTAAAATACCAATGACATTTCAAGCATTCTAAATATCTGCCATTTGGCACTTGGGAATTAGCAGCAGTGTTCTTGGGATAAATGACAGAACACTAGAGGTAGTTCCAGCATCTTTAGTTTTAACAGGTGTCCCCTGACAACTGAGGTGAAACATTTCAGGAATAGCAACAGCTGGATACTTTCTTTGTAAGAATGTCTTGAAAACCAAATGAGTCAGGTAAACATACTATGGAAAAAATGAAGCTCAGAAATAAACGAAAATGTACACAAAATAATACTAATAAAAGTCTTTATGTAAATCCTAACTCCACTTGAAACCTGAAAATTCACATGTGAATTCAGTTAAATGCAATACCCCATCCTTCTGCATTTTCACTTATTAAAAATCCTTTCTTTACAATGTGGTTGTCCAGGATGAGACTATAGATAACCTGTAAGTAAATAGTTTATCAACATGAGCTATATTGTTTATGTTCAGCACCTGCTGGAGGGAGCAGATTTCAGCTGATCAGTGGAGGTGCCAAGTGTCAAACCCCCACCAATCTCATATTGATGACTTTTCCTTTTGAAGAGTCATCAATGCTTTATCTCTTAATCAAGTGGGTCATCATCGCTTTATCTCCTATTAAAGTAAATAAACAATGCACTGTATGTGGGTGCTGTTCTCCACCCATAAATTGCTTAAATATAGCAGCCGCTGGAGCAGATTTCAGCTGATCAGTAGGGGTGCCAAGTGTCGGTCCCCCAAAATCTTATATTGATGACTTTTCCTTTGGATGGGGCATCATCGTCTCACCTATTCCAGTGAGTAAACAATGCATGTGGATTCTGTTCTCCAACCCATAAACTGCTTAAATCTGGCAGGCGCTGGAGCAGATTTCAGCTGATTAGTAGAAGTGCCAAGTGTTAGGCCCTCATCAATCTTATATTGACGACATTTCCTTTGGATGGGTCATAATCACCTTATCACTTATTTCAGTAAGTACATAAAGCTTGTGGGTGCTGTTCTCCAACCCATAAATTACTTAAATCTGGCAGTCGCTGGACCAGATTTCAGCTGATCAGTAAGGGTGCTAAATGTTGGAGCCCCACTATTCTCATATTGTTGACGGAGTCTATGGTTTACTCATAGATGGACCCTTTAAATTTCACTAGGGCTAACCATATCGTTGGCTCAGCCTGTACATGTCGTTTTTTTCTACACATACATTGAATAGAACAAAAAGCAGACTTAAGGACCTTATATATTTCATACCACACAATGCTGTCTTATATATTCCATGTAGCAAAATATTGACTTTGTCATATCATACTTATCATATCATACTGTCCCCAAAAATCAGAACAGTAAAAATACAGCAAATTTGTGATGGGTAAGTCATGTTAAACTAAGCAAATTTAAAAATGATGAAAAAAATTAGAGGTAGTTTTGTTAAACCTTTTACTTGCAGAGAAACTATCTAATTCAATATAGACAGGGTGGGCCATTTATGTGGATGCACCTAAATAAAATGGGAATGGTTGGTGATATTAACTTCCTGTTTGTGGCACATTAGTATATGGGAGGGAGAAAATGTTTCCAGATAAGTGGTGACCATGGCGGCCATTTTGAAGTTGGCAATTTTGGATCCAACTTTATTTTTTTTTCAATGGGAAGAGGGTCATTGAACACATCAAACCTATTGAGAATTTCATAAGAAAAACAATGGTGTGCTTGGTTTTAACGTAACTTTATTCTTTCATGAGTTGTTTACAAGTTTATGACCACTTATAAAATGTGTTCAAAGTGCTGCCCATTGTGTTGTATTGTCAATGCAACCCTCTTCTCCTACTCTTGACACACTGATAGCAACACCGCAGAAGAAATGCTAGCACAGGCTTCCAGTATCAGTTGTTTCAGATGCTGCACATCTCGTATCGAGGAGTGGTTGTGAGGGTGCATGCGGTGGCTTAATGGGTCCACAGGGGGGTGGAGGCTAATCCTGGAGCAGCAGGGGGTGTCGTGGCACTTGTCAGTTGGCACCGCCATTATTATGTCCCAGCATGCATTGCCGAGAGGCATAACATGCTCGTGTTCAAACTGCCAGAAACTGGCTGCAGAGGTGGCGCATGTGCAGACTATGACCTGTGGCCATTTTCCTCAAGTCTGGACACAGCATGCAATGCCTCTTGGCAATACATGCTGGGACATAATAATGGCGGCCCCCACCGGAAAGTGTCTCGACTCCCCCCGCAGCTCTGGGATTTCCCCCACCCTGTGGACCTGTGAAGCACCCCCGCAACCCTCTGCGCCTCTGTGGTAAGACTTCTTTTTTTTATTTAGATTTTAACCCAACCCCTCCCCCCCCCGTTTTTCCTCCACTTTGGGGGAAAACAAAGGTGAGTCTTAAAATCTGAAAAATACAAAACATGTAATTCACTAACATAAAGAGTATACAGTGCATCCTCTATTTAATCAAGGAGATAAAATCACCACAAAGTTCTCTACACGAATAATCCTGGAAAATAAATACCCATAAATACCTCCCTGAGCCTCTATGAGGATACCATGGGTTATAGGGGATATTGGCAATGATTGGACTAACACCCAAATCTTTAAAGTGTACCACCATTTTAATTTTTATCTAATAGAGCATGAAAATCTGGAAAAAAAACTTTCAAAAACTTTCTATAAGATGGTCCCCCTTGGCTGTTTCTAAACCAGACTTTTGCTTGTTGTCATGGAAATCCGTATTCAGCTTCACACACACTGAACACGGCCTTATAAAGGTGGGGATGGAGTCTACACAGCGTGCCAGGCTACAACAGATCAGTGTTTCTTCGGTTTATCTCAGGGCTGAGCTCAGTCAGGTTGTCAACCAGCACAAGCTTCTCTGATTTGTTAGCTATCTCCTCAACAGTCACATCTGCTCAGCTGATGACCCATAAACAGTTCTTGATCTTTGATCTGTCTTCTCTCGGGAGCTGTGTGGGGACCATCAGCTGATCCCGTGGAGCAGAGCCAATGTGACTGTAAAGGAGTTAGATAAGATCACATGAGCATGTACTGGCAACCTGACAAAGCTCAGTACTGTTCCACAGCATGAGGTAAACTGAGATACTCTGATCAGCAGTAGCCAGGCACGCTGTGTAGATTCCGCTCCACACCCTTATAAGGCCATATTCAGGTTGTGGAGCTGAATACAGATTTCCCTAACAACGAGCATATGTCTGTGTCAGAAACAGCATACGGGGTCATCTTCTAGAAGGTTTTTGAAAGGTTTTCTAACAGATTTCATGTATAAAGTATATTTGAAAGTTTATTAAAATCACTTGCTCTACATTATTATTAGATAAAAATTTAAAAGGTGTTACACTTTAAGTTCTAAAGGTACCGTCACATGCTGCAATCACGGCTGGCGATATGTGGTGATCTCACGTGCGCGCTCACGTTTTTCATGGTCGCCTCAGATCGCTGATGGCGACATCACATGCTGCAATTTCGCCCTGAAGCTAAGGCGATGTGTCGCTCCAGAAATCGCCTCCCCTATAGCGGAACCAATCTTGACTAATTCCATTGCCGCTTCACACGCCGCAATCTCAAAAGCAATGTGGGCGTACATGTTCAGCGCGGCAAGAAGATAGGCATGCCACAGTGGTGTATACCGCGCCCCATACACACTCATTGGACAACGCAACAGCGTTACGATTGGTCAGCCTGCTCTGGGAGGCTGGCTAATACATGACGCCATTGTCTATCGGAGTTTGCACTGAGTTTGCGGACGGTTGTGTAGCTGAAGATGTATGTGGTGCTGAACGGACAGCTCTTCAAATATGGCGCGGTGTCAACTGACAGCCAATGGGAACACAGTAGCCCACACCAATCATCTCAGACGGGGCGCGGACTACAGCACACTGAGGCACGCCTACGGGAAATCATAGACAACACTCTTTTCATCATTATCGCCCTGTCACATGCCACAACACGGAAATATCACCTTAACGATTGCGGCTGATTGCTAAGCACTGTTCAGGAATCAGGCGACGGCCGAGGGGCGATTTATCGTCGTGAAGTTCCCAAATCACACGCCGCAACCGTGAGGCAATTTCATGGCGATTGCTCCGGGGCGAAATATCGCCTTTATGATTTCCAGGCAAGATTGCGGCGTGTGACAGTACCTTTAGTGGAGATGGGATTTAAGGTGATAAAAAATATGTCCAAGGCATCTAAGTTCCATTCTGACAATCATTGATGCATTCAAAATAATAGCAGAACCAGAAAGATACAATGAATTATGAGACTGTAACCATAATACAATATTTTATAGAACTATTGTAAATATTGTACCCCAATATGTGAATCATTACAAAAAGATAAAACTTCTTTTATAATGTATTTGGTTGGCTAATTGGATGGACTGTGTCCCATTAGAGGTTTGACCTAATAAACATAATTTGTTATAAAACGTCTTTAAATATTGGTGTTTGTGATTTAATTTTTAAAACTGGTTTGCTTTAGTGTGTTATTCTAATACAACGTAATTAACTGGTATAATTTGTTTTCTAGAATAAATTAAATTAACCTCAGCTACTTAATATGAAGCTTTTACAGAGTATTTTTTACAGGGATATAAAACAATGTTACATTTTATAATAACAAGAAATAAAGTGGATAAGTCATTACGAATCAATCTAATTATATCAATCTGACTAAAACTGAAGGGAATCTTTATTATTTAATTAGGGAACATAAGAAATATCAGCACTCTATTTTTTTTATCAACATTCAGTTTATTTATAATGGTGCTTCCCATTATACAATTTGCTAATTATAAATTTTCCCAAGCAAAAAAACAAATGCTGCTATAGAAAATTGTGATGAAAACTGTTGGTTGTACACAACAACACAGGGAGAGCGAAGTCACTTCTCTGTGAAATCTGATGTATATTGTATTAGGATACTATAAATCCATCATTAAACAGTAAGGGTGCGTGCACACGGTCCGGAGGAGCTGCGTGTTGAACGCAGCTCCACCGGACCTGAGGGAAGCCGCGGGTGGCCGCAGGGAGAGATCAGCCGCCCTATACTCACCATGTGCAACGGGTGCAGGGCGGCTTCTCCCTGCAGTCACCCGATGGGAGCCGCTTCCGACTCCGCAGCATAAAATGAACATGCGGAGGAGGAGCGGACTCTCGGCAACCTGCACCGCCAAACACGCTGCGGGCGGGTTATGCATAGTGAGGATGGGATTTCTTGAAATCCCATCCTCTATGCTAGTACTGTACTACGCAGCGTTTTGGACGCAGCGGCAAGAGACTGCGTCCAAAATGCTGCGTATACTCATCGTTTGCATGCACCCTAAAACAGCGGCACTCACCAGCTGCAATAATCCTTTCAACATCTTTAAAAGAAGGCAGGTTATACACGTGGTGCGGGTACACACAGTATGAATTACAGCTGTTTCACGCCCAGGTGGCTCTTCTACAGATACATTTGCAAATGGAAGCGCAGCCAGGGCGTGAAACAGCTGTAATCCTTACTGTGTGTACCCGCATCATGTGTATAAGCTGCCTTTTACAGATGTCGAAATAAAAGATCGTTTTTACATCGAAACTGGTGAGTGTAGCCGATTTTGTTTTGTTTTATTGCTTGAAAGTGAAAAAAAACTTTTCTGTTTCAGCTGTGCACCACAGTTATAGTTGCCAGGCTAAGTAGCTCGCCCCTGATGTCAGGTGGAACGCTTGTTTGTTTTTTAGCTCCCTATACTTTGGTGCATGACCCCTTCTTTTCTTCTATAAATACATACTATGAATTGATTATAACAAAGTAAACACAATTCCAATTTTTGAACACAATAAAATCCCCTTTTTTAAAGCACCAAGTTTTTTAAGCAGACACAACTTCAAGAAACTCTTCTGTTTTGGAGCGTTTTTTCTTTTCCTCAAGTGTTTACTGAGGTGATTTTGAAGAGTTTTAGAAATGTTTATTTTCCAAAGTGTTTTTGTAACCATTTGATTGGACAGTGACTAGTTTGGAAAAGTTACCTCTTCAGAAAACGTCCTATAAACTTAAACAGAAAAGTGGCTTTCCCATAGAAATGAATCACAAGACTTTTCCAAGAGTTTTTAAAGAAGTTTTAAGGATTTTGAAGTGGATCCACACAGTGTACGCATACCTTTTTTGAAATGTTAATATGCAACATTTTTGCAGCAAATATTTTAGCAGATACAAACCTGCTCGATTGGCAGTAAAAATGTTGTTTTCAAACTGCGCTTTTGCATTGTTTTTGGTGCATCTTTGCAGTGTTTTTAGTTGCCTGTGTAGTTGCTTTTTTACTGCATTTTTGCACAATGTATGCATCTAACAGTGGTGGGCAGAGCGGTGATCCACCTGCCGCTGGTAACCTGTTAGATCTTGCTGTTAAATTTTGACAGCAAGATCTAACACGAGCTGGTGGAGATCGCGGTATTCCTCGCTCCGATCGGTGGACTCGTGTGGTGATTGCTTGGCACAGATGGGTTGTCATGACAGCCAGGGGTCAGCTGATGACTCACTGTCATGACTCACTTCCTGTGAATGCTGGCTGAGTGCCAGCAATCACAGGAGATGGTCATTTGTGCTGTGCAGAGCCGTGCATCAACATGGTTCTGTACTGCAGAAACAATCAGACAGTGCAGGCTTCAAGTTCCCTAAGCGGACTAGTAAACTCAATAAAACGTTATTTAAAAATTTTTTAATAAAATAAAAAAAACACCATTTTAATTTTTATCTAATAGAGCATGAACATGTGGAAGAAAACCTTTCAAAAACTTTCTAGAAGATGGTCCCCCCTTGGCTGTTTCTAAACCAGACTTTTGCTTCTTGTCATGGAAATCCGTATTCAGCTTCACACACACTGAACATGGCCTTATAAGGGTGGGGATGGAGTCTACACAGTGTGCCTGGCTACAACTGATCAGTGTTTCTTCAGTTTACCTCAGGACTGAGCTCGGTCAGGTTGTCAACCAGCACAAGCTTCTCTGATTTGTTAGCTATCTCCTCTACAGTCACATCTGCTCAGCTGATGACTGAGGCACTTACTGAAATGTGTTATTTTAACAATGAATATTTAATAAAGATTGCAAATTAATTAATTTTACAAAAAAAAATATTACTTTGTTAAGAATGGGAAAAAGAAGACTCTTATGTCACATGGGAATTTTTTGGAATATTCAGACTGAAGGTTTAAAATCTACTGTGATTTTTGCAGTTAAAACATAGCATTAGTGTGAATTTTCTTCATAAATTGCTGTTCTCTGCATAGTTTCTGGTTATAAGCATGTATAATGCATACATTTCATCCATTGATGGTTCATGGTTCTCTCTTTGACACTTTACTTTGTGTCACGATAATTGGTTACCGTTCCTTTGTATCTGTATTACTTTGATAGCACCAGAGGTATATAGTAAATAAACATGAATATGCTTATAAAACACCAAACTTAAAATGATACAATAAGCATAAAACGACATTTTGGTCCCAAAATATAATTCTTACAGGTGTCACAAATCTTACAGGTTCTTTTAAATGGGCAGATAAACAGTCTATAATGAGTGGCAAACGATAATATAGGAATATTAACATTTAATATATATATGTTATAATATATAATTACATATGTTGTTTTATAGTTTTATATACCATATATATATATATATATATATATATATATTATAATATTATATCACAATTGTGAACAAGATGTACATTTGTGCGTCCGTTCAACCTTTTGCTTTCACTGTTGCCTGTGCTGCTTCTAACAAGAGTTTCTAAGCATCAACATACAATAATCACAGTAGTTGTCAAATGGGAATTTCCTTACTCATCATTTGATTGCTGGGCTATGATAGGAACGATAGTGTGGAAATTTATGTTGACATACATTTACAATTTCCTAAAGTTATTTTCAATCAGATCTTAAAATAAGATCTCCAAGAATAAAAAATATTTCATAAATAAATAGTAGTCATGAAAATAAGAAACTTTGTAATATATCTTATTAGAGCATTCTGCCTCTAGATCCGCCAGGACTGATTGATTGTTCTCTATATTCTCAGTTCATGGGTAAAATGTGTATTCAGTAAAGACATAAGAAAGATAAGAGATGACAGTTGGTACTGATGAGATTCTATGTAGATGGGAGGGTGGAGGAGGGACTCTGCTTCTCACTCTTCCTGCACATATGAGGTGGCCACTTGTTACTGATAAGATCCGATCTCAGTAATGTAACAATCTGTTTTCACTGAATACACATTTTACCCATTTGAATTCAAAATTTTGAAAATGAAAGATCAGTCCTGCTGGAGAAAGAAGCAGTTGTCTCTGTCAAGATATATTACACACTTTCCTATTTTCAGTTGTGCCACTGATTCATAAAACAAAAATCAATAAAACAATGGTTACATTTTAAAGGTAATATGTTCCACCCTCCTCAAAAAAATTAACAGTTGAATAAATAAAAAGCTTTCATATTTTAATTGCTTAAATAAATATTAATATTATTTTATTAGTATAACATTTAAAAATTATGTAAAAACTAAGGGAAGCAGCTGCTGAAAATTGTCATGTAAATGTAGTGTACAGGTTGCATTATGACTGCAGTAAATGTAGGTTGGAGCTGATCTATGTGTTTAACCTCACCCCTTCCCTCCATTTCTGGGTGTTTACAAAAAAATAAGAGAAGATGAAGTTTAGGATCACAGTGCAGAGCCATTTTCTTGGTAATTGCACAGTGATACTGAATGTGGAAAGTGTCACAGAGAATGGCTAGTAGCTCTGATTCTGAACTTATATGGTACTCTCGGGTTAGATATGCAGTCTGTATGACATGCTACAGTTGTATATATGGCGTGTTCCTTGCACTTGAATTAGATACAGGGAGTGTATCAAAACCTGGAATCAAATATGAGGAGTACATAACACAATAGGATTGGATATGCTGAGAGTGTCATGTGCTGGGATTTGATACAGTGAATGTATGACATGCTGGGATTCTGAAGGCTGTATCACACATCGGCATTAGATCCATGGCTCTGCGGGCTTTATCACACATGATAGCGATTAGATACATGGAAAGAACTCATTTCGCCGTTTTATGCTTTTATTAAGTTTTAATAAAATATCTGGTGTGGATCAGTGTTTACAATTGATTTGTGATACTTAACACCATTAACAACCCTCCCCCCAGAAAGATAGTAAAGAAAGGTTCCACTTGTTTTAGGTTAATGTGTGGGATGATATAATGGCGGGATTATACCACATCGTTGGATCATGAACTGTGCATATCATACCGTACCACGATTTTAGGACATATGACAGTGGGGTGTGAGCAGACTATCTGACCGTGTTAGGCAGAGTGAGTGCCTACATACCTAAACATACTAAGGGAGATTGTGCTGGGTTGTTTTTGGAGACGTAGTGTGTCCATCTAAACCTTAGGCAATAACTCCTATGTAACACAAGGGAGGGAGGAATAGATACTGCCAGAATATCATCCCACACATTAACCTAAAACAAGTGGAACCTTTCTTTACTATCGTTCTGGGGGGAGGGTTGTTAATGGTGTTAAGTATCACAAATCACTTGTAAACACTGATCCACACCAGATATTTTATTAAAACTAAATAAAAGCATAAAACGGTGAAATGAGTTCTTTCCAATTTATTTTAAAATAGTATCATACGGAAGACTTAAACCAATAATCAGTGAATTATCGGATTAGATACATGGCTCTGAATTCTGTATCATACATGATGGGCATTAGGTATGCGGCTCGGCAGGCTTTATTACACATAATGAGGTTAGATACATGGCTCTGTTACCTGTATCACTTATAATGGGAATTATACATGCGATATGCAGCTCTGCAGTTTGTATCACACATGATGGGAATATGTACCCAGCTCTGCGGGTTGAATCACAGATGATAAGGGTTGAATACATGGCTCTGCTATGTCTGGGTAAAGCCTCTTTCTGATATCTATAATGCAGGAGTCTGAATGAGGTTTATACTGACATAGCAGCACTGAGACAGTGATCAGGGCACAGCAGTGGTATGAATACTATGCAGTGCGCCGAACACTACGGTGACAGTGATGGTTGACAAACTGACATTACACTACCAAACCTAAACTACCACAAAGTTCTCAGCACAAAAAGAAGTTGCCGTACACAGTGCTCTCACTGCTCAGAGCAACACTGATGCAGTGACTACTCAAGCGGTGAGAACAGCACAGTAGCCTGACAGTAGTGCCACATCCCGGCTTCTTCTGTCACCACTTGTCACTGACCACTAAGTTGTGAGCAACAATAAAATGGCGCCTAGCTTCAGTCACAGCTATGATCTGGATAAAACATTTTTAAAACAGGACATTTAATTTTGTTCTAAAATATTTGACTATGTAATCAAAAATTATTAATATAAAAATAAAAATCACAGCATATTCCTTTAGAGATGAAGTGGTCCCTAATATCTGTACAGTGAGGAAAAGCTTCAAAACTCCATAGATTTAGTTAGATATGTCTGAAAATCTGAATCTTCAATACAGTACTTTGTGGAAATCACCATTTATTTCAGGGACACCTTGTTACATATCCCATTTGACAATGTCCTGGGGATATCAAGTACAAAAATCTTTGATCCACAACACTCAAGGGCAAACTCGAAAGGCATTATCTATTATGCAGCTTCGATAGGGAATCCCAGCATTTATGGCATATCCACAGCATGTAGGTCCTACTTCAAGGAACAGTACTAGAACAAGGCTTTCACCAACATTACCTTTCTGTAATTCCAACCTTAGAGATGTCTGTCTGGCTGTTGGGGGAGGCAATGCATGCTTGTTTGGCTGTTCTTGAAATTTCCATAAAATTTAATAAGAGATGTGCACATGTGTGGTCATTTCATTCATCCTCTATCCAGATCCAGATTCAGTTAAGGAGCTGAATATTTTTCAGAAATGGTTACAAGATGAAAATATCCAAAGACAGACTTAATGATCACTTGTATCGCACATCTGCTTTAAAAGAATGCTATGTCTTTAATTGCTAATGTCTTGCAATATGCTCTTATCAACCATGCTTTATCGTCTTTTACATGACTTGATGTCTTTAAGAGAGTTTATAATATAAACAGATGTTTAATGTGAAATATTGCCAGGAATAACAGGAAATTTGTCGCAATATATCTCAGACAGAGCTGAATCTAAGGAATAGGGAAGTATAGTTAAATGCTTTCAAATAAAGAAATTATACTTATAAGGTAAAGGCAGCAAATGAATAAATATGTACCGTATATTCCAATCATATTCTGGTTATACTTAATCCAATCAAATGTGGCACTCAACATTGAAATGTAAGGCATTTGATATTAACGTAAGTAACTGCACCCTTGGGTGGGCAACCCCCCCCCCCAAGGGCACCTTTATAACTTTGATACTTGCGTAAATAAATAGAACTTTCTTACATGTGAACCTGTATCAGGTGTCATTGATTACTCTGTTCTTGTGCATCTAACCTTGGACTGATTAAGAGGGGTCCCAGAAGAGTGAGGGAACCATAACACAGCAGCTCTGTCCCCAGGTGCTATGGAGGTCAGGGAATCCTATGCATGATAGAAGAGGTCTCATAGGTGTGACTTGCAGCTATCAGGCAGTTTCAACATATCCAGTAGATGAGCCATAATTGTATAAGGTATTAAAATCCATTTAAGATGAAAGTGTTAAACACTAGCCACTTCTCGAAACAACATATAATGAAATGATCCAACAAGAATATTATGTTCCAGTAACCAAAGTATGAAGAAAACTTATAAGTGTTGGTTGAATGCTCAGGCAATCCTATATAATTTACAGTACACTGATATAAAGCTGAATTTCACCATCCACAACTTACTTGGTTTAGAAAGTTTTTCTTTTATTTATATATTGGCAGAAAATAGCAGCCGGAATATACACTGAATATCACTACAGTAAATCTGGCATTTAGGAACAAATCTTAACATATGCAACTGCTCAAATTTACAAATGCACATAGAGAATGTGTTTAGAGAAGAAAAGTCTATAATTTGAACAAATCTGTATCGTTATAATGTGGTTATAAGAGGAAACAAGCAATTTACAACTGTGCTTTTACTGCAGGATTCTAACACGATTAGTACACATAATTTACTCACTGTGCCTTTCATAACGTCATAGGAAAAGGCATGACGACATTAAGGATATGGACACATAAGCCAGCACTGCATGTAGATGACATTACTACCCAATGATTTCAGTCCTGCTAACAAGAAGAGGTCATATTTTAAGAACTAATATAAGTCCAGCTCTGGTTAAGCCACCAGCGATCATAAGGCCACAGTTTTCCTTTCACAGACTGAAACTAGATCCTTCCGAAAATGATGTCAAATAGGCAGAATCTGTGAAGTGCAGAGTATTCCCATAAAATCGATTAGTCTTACATTTTTCACAGTTTCTCCATTAATATACAAATACTTTATCCAAAATAATAAATAGGACCGTTAAGTACCCCTGAGATACACCAGAGTTTATTATTGAATAAACAACCTCAAGGAGATAAAACAAAGTAAACTTCAACAGCGCTGCTCTAATAAACTTGGCATAACTGTATTTTACCCTCTCCACAGTTTTTTGGTAAAAAAAGAATCACAAGAGCAGTGTTGTTTTACATTTCTACACATATAGTATTATCAACAGGATAACAAATGTAGCATCAATGAAGGTTACATACACTTAAAGGTATAGATTAGTCAGCAGTCAGTTGGTTTTATGGAGGAGTCCTTTCCACAATCATGGAGAGCTTATTTACACTGACTTTACACTATATCTAGAAATATGTAAGATATTAAGTATCTTTCCATATAAAGCTATAGCTCTTACATGATTATCTAAATATTAGGTGATGCCTTGTATAAACTATACAACAAATTCCATAAAACTAATCAAGTCCCTGAGTCCTAGACTGACACAGAGAGTTTCAGTAGAACAGATCAGCACCATGGACAGCAACTGAATTAAGGAAGCAGACTGGAAAAATGGCCCATAAAATGTTAATGACCAACATCTCTAGAATAAATATTACAGGCAGTCTGATCAAAACTGTCAAATGTAATAAGCAGAAAGAAAATGTTGGCAACCCCAGATCAATACTTGATATTACATTTAAAACATATATATCCCCCAACCATCCCACAATCCCCAGCAATGACATATCAATAGTGAAACACCCCACCTCCCAACAGTAACATATTAATAGCTAAACAAACCAAACCCAGCAATAACATCAAATATCTCAACATCCCCCCAGCAATAATATATCAATAGCTAAACATTCCCCTCAGCAATAACCTATCAATAGCTAAACATCCCCCCAGCAGATCAATAGTAAAACATCCCATTCCCCAGCAATAACATATCAATAGCTAAACCTCCTCTAATAATAACATATCAATATCTAAACATCCCAGCAATAACATATGACAAGCTGTTCAATCTTTTAAATCTTAGTAATGGGCCATTGGTATGTGCCATATTCACAAGAATGCCTGATGGCAAAGCTTTCTTTGCAGGCCTTCTGCCTGTGCTTCGAAAGTCCAATCCACCAAGTGTGGATGCATCTGATGAGACATTCTGTACATTCAACATTCTTCTATATTCTTCATATATCACATTATTCACAATCATACAGCAATATTTCAGATTACATGATAAGGAATTATTCATACACTGCATAATAAAGAACATGGTACTTATGGTAAAAATATTTGGTGAAATAAAATGATGATCACAAGCTTATACAACAGAATACATTCATCAGTTTAAATCCATAGGGTGTCATAAAGCAGCCTGTTTCCCACATTAGTGGCCACTTGGAAAGCTATGTGTCCTTAAGCCTTAATAAGAGGCCAAAACCACACTGCAGTCTGAGAACAAGTATCCTGCAAGATGCTTATCAAGGCATTCCTATAAACACACAGAACACTATACAAACATGTCCGCCTCTCCATGGACAACTCTAATGGTCCTCACTGGACACAAGAAACCAATCTGTGATGTGCAGAACACTACTTGTGATACAATAGATGCATCATATTCTAAGCAGAGGAGCTCAGGCCACAGTCCAGCCTTGCAGTCACATCCAGAGTCCTAGCAGCATATTGATAGGGATCAGGGCTATGCAATGCACAGGGAGACATCAATACTTTCTCAGGTATACACATCAGCTGTCAGTCCCAGAGCAGCTGTCCAAGGAGCATGGCCTGCCATATACAAGAAGCCAATGTCCTACCTTGCAGTCTTCTGAACAGGACTTGACCGAATACTCATCCGATTGTAAATATTTCTGTAGCAAAACCTCAAATTCTTGATATTTCTCCTGAGCATGCTGGTCATAGCCCCGATAGGCCTGGACACAACGCCTACAACCGGCCACATTCCCATCCGCTACCATGTCCCCACTACAGTTTAAGGAGTCCGGATTTGAGAACCCAGAAAACAAATCTGAAAGTGTATAGGAATTACAAAAGGGAAGGTAAAAATGACTCAAGTTGAAGTGAGCAGGCTTACTCCATGAGCCCTCACTCAGGTTGAAGTGAGCAGGCTTACTCCATGAGCCCTCACTCAGGTTGAAGTGAGCAGGCTTACTCCATGAGCCCTCACTCAGGTTGAAGTGAGCAGGCTTACTCCATGAGCCCTCACTCAGGTGAGCAGGCTTACTCCATGAGCCCTCACTCAAGGTCCTACACACAGACTCAGCATCTTCTACAATGTAACATTGACCCACTGGACTATGGGGGGAGCAGGTCTGTAGCAGAGGTTTGGTAGAATTTCCTAGAAAACTGTGTAGTTGTCCTTGTGTTGGTGTGTGTGCTGGGTGCAGGGTGGTGGGTGAGTGTCCTTCCCCCGCTGGCAGGACCTGCTCCTCCATGCCCGCTGACAGCAGCCTGCCCTGCTCTTTGTCTCTGGTCCTTGTCAATTTCGCCTCAGCGCAGAACCACAAATGATCAGAAAGCAGAACTGTGAAAAACAAGAGAGATGCTAGAGACAGTCGCCATTTCTGAGCCCTCTCGGAGTCAGTGAAGGGTTTCTCGATCTCCCGGGCTGGAAACCAGATCTTGGAGCTGTCATCAGTCTGCCGACACATCCAGGCTCCCCGGGTCATATTGCAGGAAGGCGCTGACTGCACCGGGAGGGCTCCGCGGTCACCACAGGCATCGGACTGCAGGACTGATCCCCGGTGCTGCCGCCTTCTCCTCCTTATACCGAGCAGCGATCAGCTGGATCCATCCACTCACAGGGAATGAGCCAGGAGCCCAGGATCACATCACGGCTCTCCTGGACCACAGCAGCTGGCGGAGGAGGCATGTGGACGGACTTGGTAGCGTCTGTTCACCCCCACCCCCGCTCCCGGGTAGTAAATGGGCTGTCCCGATAGGAGGGGTCACATAGGTCCTTAAAACTAAGTGCACGTGATGCTCCCACTATCTCACCCGCGTGAGGTGGAGGAGAGAGGAGCCCCGGATCCCTGGCATCATGGCTGACACTGCAGCACTGCTAGCAGCAGGTGAGTGTCAGCGCATCTACACAGCCACTCAGCCCTGCACAGGAGGACAGTGAGGAGAGCCATAGCTGGGCACACTGCACCCCGGAGCATCACAGGCGTCTGTGCCCGGACGGAGGAATAGAGAGGGCACTGCACTGCGGGACCGCACACCACAAAGTCTTCACCCTCCGCTGTCTCCCCTGAGCCAAGACAGCTCTGCTGCTGCCCGATGTGCTGCGTACAGCACGAATAGCAGCATCGCCACCTGCTGGTAACACTGCTCTACTACACCCTATCGGAGATTGTGATTCTCCTCATGAACAGCAGGCACTTAATGGAAGTTTGTGAGGATGATTCATATGATGCGGACATCATTCCTGACACTGAGGCAGGACACACATGAGGTACACCAGAGCTCCAACACACACATCATCCCTGACACTGAGGCGGGACACTCATGAGGTACACCAGAGCTCCAACACACACATCATCCCTGACACTGAGGCAGGACACACATGAGGTACACCAGAGCTCCAACACACACATCATTCCTGACACTGAGGCGGGACACTCATGAGGTACACCAGAGCTCCAACACAGACATCATCCCTGACACTGAGGCAGGACACACATGAGGTACACCAGAGCTCCAACACACACATCATTCCTGACACTGAGGCAGGACACACATGAGGTACACCAGAGCTCCAACACAGACATAATCCCTGACACTGAGGCAGGACACACATGAGGTACACCAGAGCTCCAACACAGACATAATCCCTGACACTGAGGCAGGACACACATGAGGTACACCAGAGCTCCAACACAGACATCATCCCTGACACTGAGGCGGGACACCCATGAGGTACACCAGAGCTCCAACACAGACATCATTCCTGACACTGAGGCGGGACACACATGAGGTACACCAGAGCTCCAACACAGACATCATCCCTGACACTGAGGCGGGACACCCATGAGGTACACCAGAGCTCCAACACACACATCATCCCTGACACTGAGGCGGGACACTCATGAGGTACACCAGAGCTCCAACACAGACATAATCCCTGACACTGAGGCGGGACACATGAGGTACACCAGAGCTCCAACACACATCACCCCTGACACTGAGGTAGGACACACATGAGGTACACCAGAGCTCCAACACAGACATCATCCCTGACACTGAGGCAGGACACCCATGAGGTACACCAGAGCTCCAACACAGACATCACCCCTGACACTGAGGCAGGACACATGAGGTACACCAGAGCTCCAACACACACATCATCCCTGACACTGAGGCGGGACACACATGAGGTACACCAGAGCTCCAACACAGACATCATCCCTGACACTGAGGCGGGACACACATGAGGTACACCAGAGCTCCAACACAGACATAATCCCTGACACTGAGGCGGGACACACATGAGGTGCACCAGAGCTCCAACACAGACATCATCCCTGACACTGAGGCAGGACCCACATGAGGTACACCAGAGCTCCAACACAGACATCATCCCTGACACTGAGGCGGGACACACATGAGGTACACCAGAGCTCCAACACAGACATCATCCCTGACACTGAGGCAGGACACACATGAGGTACACCAGAGCTCCAACACACACATCATCCCTGACACTGAGGCAGGACACTCATGAGGTACACCAGAGCTCCAACACAGACATCACCCCTGAAACTGAGGCAGGACACACATCAGGTACACCAGAGCTCCAACACAGACATCACCCCTGACACTGAGGCGGGACACACATGAGGTACACCAGAGCTCCAACACACACATCATCCCTGACACTGAGGCGGGACACACCTGAGGTACACCAGAGCTGGAACACAGACATCACCCCTGACACTGAGGCGGGACACACATGAGGTACACCAGAGCTCCAACACAGACATCATCCCTGACACTGAGGCGGGACACACATGAGGTACACCAGAGCTCCAACACAGACATAATCCCTGACACTGAGGCAGGACACACCTGAGGTACACCAGAGCTGGAACACAGACATCACCCCTGACACTGAGGCAGGACACACCTGAGGTACACCAGAGCTGGAACACAGACATCACCCCTGACACTGAGGCGGGACACACATGAGGTACACCAGAGCTCCAACACAGACATCATCCCTGACACTGAGGCGGGACCCACATGAGGTACACCAGAGCTCCAACACAGACATCATCCCTGACACTGAGGCGGGACACACATGAGGTACACCAGAGCTCCAACACAGACATAATCCCTGACACTGAGGCAGGACACACATGAGGTACACCAGAGCTCCAACACAGACATCATCCCTGACACTGAGGCGGGACACACATGAGGTACACCAGAGCTCCAACACAGACATAATCCCTGACACTGAGGCAGGACACTCATGAGGTACACCAGAGCTCCAACACACACATCATCCCTGACACTGAGGCGGGACATACATGAGGTACACCAGAGCTCCTACACAAACATCATCCCTGACACTGAGGCAGGACACTCATGAGGTACACCAGAGCTCCAACACAGACATCACCCCTGAAACTGAGGCAGGACACACATCAGGTACACCAGAGCTCCAACACAGACATCACCCCTGACACTGAGGCAGGACACTCATGAGGTACACCAGAGCTCCAACACAGACATCATCCCTGACACTGAGGCAGGACACTCATGAGGTACACAAGAGCTCCAACACAGACATCATCCCTGACACAGGCAAGACACACATGAGGTACACCAGACCTCCAACACTCAGAAGGAGGACACACATGAGGTACAAGTACAACACAGACATTATTTATACCTGACACTCAGAGGCAGGACAGACATGAGGTATACTAGAGCTCCAATACAACAGGAAACATGTCCACCGATCCAGGAGGCTGTTACCCAGATCTGTGTGTACGTCTGCATTTTCTGACAGGAGACACAAGCAGACACATATGAGGTACACAATACCTCAAACAAACTAGTATTGAAAGGGTGCAACAGGATACAGGTCCACATAAATCCAGGATACTTACCAGATATATCTGTAGTTCTGCATCTTCTGACAGTCATGAAGACAGGCAGACACATATCATGAGTTACATCAAAGATTGAGCACAGACTTTAGCATTCTAAGGATATATCTCCTCATAGATCCAGGAGACTTTCACCCAGATGTATCTGTACTTCCGCATCTTCTGACAGGAGAAATAGGCGGACACATGTGAGTACACAAAACATCGAACACAGACTAATGTGGTGAGCCACAGGGGAGGTGCCATGTGTTGCAGAGGGGCCAGCTGGAATATGTAGTTCCACTGGCAGCAGATGGTAATGTCACAGTAGTTTATGAAATATTGGATTACCAACTTATTTATAAAAATATCGCCTTTATTACAAAAATATATAAAAAGTTCATAGACCCACAGATATGGCAAACAATATAACAACAACATGCAATAAAAAGGAATACTTATATGATAGATCAAGCTGTAGGGAGGACTTAACAAGACCCTATCCTTTCCCCTGCCTAAAAGTGGAGATTTTAACACACCCTAAAATTGTGGTGTCCCCACTCACCAGTGGCTTGCCCTAAGAAGGCCCTAACAGGGAAAATACATTAATAGGGCAGAGAGGAGGTAGTCCTGATTTTAGACTTCTCTTCATAGTTCAAATGTATTACATTTGAGTGGTCCTCCCAGAGATCAGTGGTGATCTATAACGATTCCTGTTTTTGAATGGATAGTTATTCTCCAATTGCTTAACGTGTTTCGCTCCGTCTCTTATAAGGGAGCTCATCTGAAGGCTTGGAGTTGGTGTTACGACTTGTCTAAAAACAAGAGGTCAACAGTTAGAACCATCCATTTACTCATATTCAATTATTGAATCAACCTAAATAATAATGTAACAGTCAATTCATATCACAGGCAATACATAGTGGACGGAGTGCACTCCATGGCTAAGGATCATACCATTAGTACAATCACAGAACAACATGTAACTTGTTTATGGTCAAATTATGTATGTGTGATACTTAAAATAGATGACCAAATCAGAGGCCAAGAAATCCTCTGAATAGAATGGGGCATGAAAATTTCTGGAAAAAGATGGAATTAATAGTTATAGAAAGAACTATAAGACACATCCATCCCCCTTTTTCTAAAATTGAAAAATATCTGTCTCAAATTAACTTACCCCTTGTATGAAGTAACTAGACAAGACAGACATCCACAATTTGTTAAGGACTAACCACAGGACCGCTTTACACACACCAACTTCTGTGTCCAACTTCTGAACAGATCTCTGGTTGCAGTGAAATCATGGACGCATTGTTCCATTTTATGGCTGTGTACAAATGTAACTATGTGTCCATGATTTCACTGCAACCATAGATCTGTTCAGAAGTTGGACACAGAAATTGGTGTGTGTAAAGTGGCCCTTAAGGTTTCAAAAGAACTATAAAAGAGTAAATGGAACAATCAGTCATACTTGATTCCGATGGTTCCACTCAGTCAATGGGACTCTCTCACGGTTGGTCCCAATGGCGGTTTAATCTGTGCTGATGCAGTCATGTGACCCATCAGCTGATTGGGTTGCCCTACCCCTTCCTGGTCAGCTGATTCAGGTCCTTTAGCCACCGGAGATGAATGCATAGCGGGACACACGGTGGAGAGGTGAGACTTTTTTTATTTTTAACCATTCCTTGACTTCATTTCACTTTACCAGTGTATGTAGATACACTGCAATAGTGAAATTACACACGTGTACCACGGGTACAGAGTAGTGCTCTTGTTCTGAGCATGCTGTCTATACACTGAAACCAGATCCGGGAAACAATTCTGTTTTGTTTTTTGTTTTTTTTTTGTTTTTCCTGGATCCGGCTCCATAGGTCCTCATGTTAATTGCCCCAGACCAGACCGGATTTTTTTTCTGTCACCGGAGCCCAAAAACTGGGCAGACTTCGTTTTAGGGGCCATGAAAAAACAAGACAGAAACGAATCGGGGACTGAATACACAAAACTGGATGGCCATTATGACCAATCTGGCACCATAGGGATATATGGGAGGCGAAAGCGGTCCTGTTCTGTTCTTTTCAAAAACGAACAGAACAGGATGACAAAAAACGTAGTGTGAAGCCAGCCTCACACAGTCACTGGCAGGAGCAGTCTCTGCAACCCTTAAATGTATACAAGGCACAACAGGCTAATGGCACCTACCCGACATTTAAGGCTCAGTTACACACACAGATAATAGTGCAGAGATTGTTCGCAGATCTCGGCAGTGAAATCATGAACACATTGTTCCATTTGTACACAGCCACAAAATGGAACAATGTGTCCATGATTTAACTGCAACCAACTGTGACTAGGCCTTTAGTCTTAGGCTGCCCTCACATCACAATTTCTGAGTTTCCGAGTGTATCCGTGTCCAATCGGATGCCCGAATATGGATGGACATGGATGTCCACGGCATGGATTGAGTAGGGATGCCTGATACTGTATGCGGATGAGTGACACCAGTTTTGACATTTTGGTGGATCGACTCCGTGGAGTGATCACACACCAGGACACCCATTTTAGGCGAGCCATGACCACAAAAGAGTGTTTGATGATGACAGTAAGGTATGTCTATATGTGGTGTCACAGTCTGGTATTTTACAACGCAAAACAATATTGTGTTCTAGTTGATTTCTGTTTCATCCCTTTAAAGACGGTGAAACTACACAACTTACATGCCATATACCACTCATATTCCCATCCTGATCATCATCTTGTAGTATTGTCCCATGATGTACCAATTGTTCTCCTTAGGGTATGGACACACATCCGTAAAACATGGACGACTGTAGTGTGCCTCTAAATGGCTTTGCAGTGTGACCAATGTTAACTGATGTCCAAGAGACCATGGTCAAGTGTATTATGCATTTTTGCTATCCCATTCACAGAGTGCAAGTCACTTGCAACATGCTGCAATTCCATGTGAGTGTATGTGTCGAACCAAGAGCACAGAGCGCACTTGGACTGCACTTGGTCCATCCAAATTTGATGTGACTCAACACAGTTGAATCATTTCAAACCACTAACCAACCGTTGTTAAGGAGGCCTCACAAGACATCACAACAAACTGCAGTCTGCTTGAGAACTATAATTTACCACAATAACCCAACCAGCATGTTGTCCTTCCTGAATGACAATATGATGTCCCTTGGGCAGGAAAGACCGGAGCTATGGGCCCCTCTGGATCCGACATGCGTACTGGCCAAAGAAGGAAGCGTCCTGGATCAACATCACGAGCCAGCTGATCCTTTGTTATCATGAGCTCGGAGCCCACACACTCTTAGCTCGGTATTTTTGTGTCATTTTCTGAAACCTCTATCTACATACCATGTGTACCTCAAAATATGGGAGGGTGGGGGTGTGGGTAAGCTAGGGTGCCAATATTGGGGTTTGCAAGGGTGTGATGTGGATATTGTCTGCGTCTTGGAAATGTTGGGCTTTGTACATGAATAAGTGTGTAAATAAGTCAACACATTAAACTAATACATCGGCATATTGCACATCTATGCGTCCCCTGCACTTGGCTATCCCTGTCCCGTGGTTGCGCCAAGCCCAGTGCTGATGCACTTTGAGGCGGCTGCAGGCAAGGTCATAGGCGCATGGAAGCCCTGCTCCTGTGTGTCTACGCTTGTTGCCCCAATTACGTGCTGTGATGGTCCACAGATGATGCCAGGACCCAACATCCTGGAAGCGCTACTGTGAAGTGCCTCATTTCAGGGCCTATGTGCTTACTCATACGCACCTGGAAACATAGCATTCGGTGTATCCAGGTTCCTTTGGCCAATGACGTGAAGCAAGTATCACTTGTGTTTCCTGGATGTTGCCTACTGCACTCGGCTGTGCTTGGCCATACCACGTAATGGGGCCACAAAGTGCAGGAGCCACTGATGCGCCACTGCAGCCTCTAGTCACCACATGTGGCCAGTGTGACGGACCATGCTCATTTGTGTCATAGATTTGACAAATGGGTGTGCCTTGATATTCAAGGGGCACACATTGCAGTTTGGGGTCTGCATGTCAAACATGACCACCACAAAAATGCTACTAAACATATTGAGAAGCTGCCTAGCAAGATCCGTGATGGTTCCCTTTTCTTTGTGTGGCTGGGAAAATTTTAACACACTAGGCGTGGGTTTTGCTGTTGTTACTGAGGCCAAAATCGCATGCGTTTGTCGGATTGCACTCTGATTCCTGTCAGTAGCATCCCACAGCAATTCAATTTTTGGCTGCTGTATTCTCGGAATCACAGAGCAGGGTTTTCGCAGCATCTCTCACATCAGGAAATAGGAAGTGTACAATCCAGATCTATCTGTTGCACACGCAGTGTGACAATGAGCACCCACATAAATACAGGGAGGCTCATAGCCCTTGTGCAGGAATGACTCCAGCTTTGGCAGCCAACACACCAGGGGTATGGTCCTGAGACCCAACGGATGACAGCTTGGAGGGATATAGCCCGGAACATCTTCCCTGCTTGTGATTGCAGTGGGCGTGCTGGTCAGAAGAACCTTGGTAAGGCATACTTAACCCTGTGCGTATTTTGTTGTGCATTTGAGTGTGCGCTTCCCCCCAAGACCCCCCCCCAAGCGCGCCTGTGTGTGTGTTGGGTAGCAAGGTTAATGCACATGTACTTAGCTAGTCAGACACAGCGCTATTTTGCCCTGTGTTTTAATGTTCCAAAGCGTGTGTCAAAATAATAAACCTGTTCATTCTTTGTAGCATGTGCTTTTGGCCATAGGCCCCATCTTAACCCCTGCTGTTACACTTTGGTGTTCATACGATCCGTAATTGCAGCACACAAACACCAGTGATAATGTGACAGAGGGTTAGGAGTTGCAACATTCTGTCCCCTCTGTCACATCTGTCATAGCCAAATTTCATTTTGCATTGCATTATACACTGCACAAATGTTAATAATGGCAAATGTATGTTAAACAATAATGATTGTTACATGTCCCCTCGGCTGTGTGTTTTCGCCAAGTTGGGAGCAGCAGCTGGTGTTACACCTGCAAGGAACTCACATAATGTAATCTGGCGCTCAGATTGCCCCGCTTCCCGTCGTCATATGAGCAGTCCTATGACGTACAGATCGCAGGACCGCAAGCGGACAATCACACTTGCAGACCAAACGCAAGGTATTTGCTAGTTGTAAAATGATGGTCACGGCTCCCGACTCATAATCACACGGCGGATGCTAAGTCTAAACATAGATTTTGTGCAATACATTATGCACTCTTTACCTTTCTTTTGCAATTAGGTAATGGCATGAAAATGGTAATGTGGCTGTGACAGAGGGCAGGAGGCACAGGATTCTTGCTCCCCTCTGTCACATCACAGAAAAGTTCACCGGTCCAAACACGTGGTGTGTGAATGCAGTGGGTTATTGTTTAGGCAATTTGTTGCTGTTTTTCAGTTGTGTCAAAAGCAATATATAGCTGTCCCTGCAAACTAATATCTCAAAAACGATGTCCGTGAGCACAGCCTAATGTGGTGTACTCAACAATGTATGGTAACCCAGTAATTTGAAAATACATAGGGCCGCACTGGGTCATGGCTGCATGGCTTTATACTGCATCAAATATTGGTCAGCGTTAAAAACAAATGCTCGCTAAAAATATGATTCCACAATCACACATTTATGAGCTCAGTAGCACACACAAACTGAGCGGGTAGTTGGCTGCTTTTCAGGTACGCACACAAAAACTGAATTAGTCCTTACCGGTAATTCCTTTTCTTGGAGCCTTCCACGACAGCATTGGAGGATGTCGTCCACGCCCTATTGGGGGACAGGAACACAGAGAGGTTAAAAGCCCCTCCCCTTCCTCCGCACTCCAGTGTATTATCAAGATCACCTGAAGACATGGATTACCTGATACACCTGAATCTAAAAATCGACAATAAGGGGGGGAACTGATGCTGTCGTGGAAGGCTCCAAGAAAAGGAATTACCGGTAAGGACTAATTCAGTTTTCTCCCATCGCCTTCCACGACAGCATTGGAGGAATACCACCGATACTCCTCAGGGTGGGACAACTGCCTGTAGGACTTTCCTACCAAAGGACAGATCCCGACTAGAGGACAGATCTAACCTATAGTGGCGAGAAAAGGTGTGGAGGGACGACCACGTAGCCGCTCTGCATATCTGCTCAGATGAAGCTCCAGCCCGCTCCGCCCAGGATGTAGCAGCAGCCCGAGTGGAATGAGCCTTCAACCCCACCGGAGGAGCAAGGTCTTAAGCGACGTAGGTCGAACAGATCCCCTTCATGATCCAGGAAGCGATGGTAGCCTTGGAAGCCTTCTTCCCTTTGTTTTTCCCAAAATGCTGAACAAACAGGTTCTGATCTAATCTCCAGGAAGCGGTTGGAGATAGTGGAGGACGGACCGACGGACATCCAAGGTGTGAAACACGGCCTCAGCTGCATTAGCAGGAGAATGACAAAAGGACGGGAGCACCACTTCCTGGGACCGATGAAAATCCGACACAACTTTAGGAAGGAAGGACGGATCCAACCGAAGCGTAATGCGATCATCGGAAACCACGAGGTAAGGCGCCTGGATCGAGAGCGCCTGCAGTTCCCCAACTCGCCTGGCCGAAGTAATGGCTACCAAAAACGCCGTCTTGTGAGAGAGAGATGGAAGGGAAGCAGCAGACAAGGGCTCAAAGGGATCCCGATAAAGCCCATGAAGAACAATGGTCAAATCCCAAGTAGGGACGGAAGGCTGAAGCCTGGGACGCAGTCTACAAGCAGAGGTAAAAAATCGTTTGATCCATCGATGGCCAGCAAGATCCTGATCAAACACGGCACCGAGAGCTGAAACCTGGACCTTAAGGGTGCTCGGCTGAAGGCCCAAATCCAAGCCTCGCTGCAAAAAATCCAAATTGAGAGCCACATTAGGATGATGGATATCCGGAATGGAAGGAGCACACCAGGACATAAAGCGTTTCCAAACCTTCCCGTAAATGGCGTTCGTCACGGGCTTCCTGCTCTGCTGAAGCGTGCGGATTACAGCCTGGGAGAGGCCCTTGGCCGTCAGGATCTCGGCCTCAACAGTCAGGCCGCCAGATTGAGCCACTGCGGGTCCGGGTGAAAGAGGACCCTGGGATAGCAGGTCGAGGTTGTGGGGCAACCAAATCGGACCCTCCAGGCATAGGTCGTGGATAGCGCCGTACCATGCCCTTTTGGGCACCAGGGGAGCCACCAGGATAGCCGTCACCCCCTCCGCCCGAATCTTCTGCAACGTCTTGGGGAGCAGCGGGATCGGAGGAAACGCATACACCAACCGGAAGTCCCAGCGATGGGCGAAGGCGTCCAGCCCCAGAGGATGGCCCGACCGACTCAGGGAAAAATACGTCGGCACCTTGGCATTGGCTCCCGATGCAAACAGGTCGATTGAAGGGACTCCCCACCTGTCCTTGAGAGAGCGAAACACGTCCGGATGGAGGCTCCATTCGCCAGGGTGGACCTCCGTGCAGCTCAAGAAATCTGCCTGTACATTGGCCATTCCCTTCCGAAGCACTGCCGAGGAGGAGAGAAGATGGCGTACTGCCCACAAAAAGAACAGTCTTGCCAGCCCCTGCAAGTGTAAGCCACGAGTACCGCCTTGGTACCGCAAGAAAGCAACCGTAGTCACATTGTCTGACAGGACCTTGACATGATGACCCCGGAGAACGTGAGCTGCAGCAAGAAGCGCTTCCTCCACTGCCAGAAGTTTGAAGACTGGCGACTGACCGAGCGACTCCAAATCCCTGGAACGGTGTGCGAACTACCATCGTGCCCCAACCGGAACCGCTGGCATCAGTGGGAACGGAGGTCACAGGAAGGTGTCTGGGATTCATCCCCAGGAAAGCGAGGTTACCACCCGCCCCGGGGTCCGGACCCGCGAGTTTAAGGAATCCTGACGTCTGTCCCAGGAACTCAGTATGTGTTCCTGGAGCAGTCGGGAAGGAGCCTGAGCCCATGTTACTGACTGAATGCAGGCCATCTTGGCCCCTAACAGGGACATTGCTTCCCGCAAGGAGGGCGACCCCTTGCCCGGAAGCGGGTCAGATTCACGCGGCGCAAAAGCTGATATTCCGCAGGAAGGAACGAGGTCCGTCTGGAGGAGGCCAGCAAGACTCCCAAAAATTGACGTCGGGTTGCAGGCACCCGTTCCAATTCCCAAAGATTGGGTACCCATCCCAGGGACTGAAGAATCTCCAATGTGTTGGAGACCTTTTGTGCGCAGAAGCACTGCCGAAGGAGCCACCACCAACATGTCGTCTAAATAGGGAAGCATACATATCCCCTGGGTCTGGATGAATGTGATCGCTTCCCCCATGAGTTTGGTAACCTCTGGGCTGACGAAATCACAAAGGGCAGCACATTAAGCCGAGGATGGACCGTCCCGCCTGCCCCGGAGATCGTGAATCGCAGAAAGCGCTTGTGGGACGGGTGAATGGGGACATGAGAATACGTGTTCTGGAGGTCCACAACAACCTGGAGTAGCGCCCCTGGCCCTCCTCTCCAGGAGGAACCGGGGACCCCACACCCGATCCAACATGTGTCGCAGACCCGACAAGAAAACCCGTGCGAGAGTACCCCTGAGGAAGGGAGAGGACTCGAAGACACAGAGGGGCTGGCTCTCGAATTCCAAGCGTAGACCCTCCCAAATGGTCGAGAGGATCCAAGGGCACAAGGAGATCGCTTGCCACTGTGGCAGAAACCGCAGGAGCCGCCCCGCAATGGGGAAGGCGACCTTGTTTAGGAGCGGCTGGTGATGCCGCTGCTGGGGGAGCAAGATATTACGGGTCTTGTTCCCATACTGGAATGCCCAGCGACCAGACTTACCCTTCCCTTTAGATTGGGAGGGTTGGCTGCGCTCAGGCCAAAAGGACTGCCTCCAAAAGGGCTCCTGTTCCGGGAGACACCTTTTCCAGGATGTCATCCAATGCCCTTTGCAAGGGGAGGCCACACAGCTGGAGCTTAGACGTGAACTCCTCATTCCACCTTGTAAGCCACACTGCCCTGCGAGCTGTGTTAGCCAACACTGCGCACCTGGCGCCAACACGGAACGACTCAGCAGAGGCATCGGCCAGGAAGCCCATAGCACGTCTCAGAAGTGGAATGGAGTCCAAAGCTCCTTCCTGGGAGTACCCTGCAGGATGAATTCTCCCAGCTGGGTGAGCCACTTAAAGAGAGACCTGTTCACATGTAGAGGAAATGTACACCGTTAAAGACATAGCTGCCGCCTCCCAGGATCTTTTGAGGAAACTCTCCATTTTACGAACGAGGGGGTCCTTCAACCGGGAGGAATATTCAAAAGGCAACGTGGTCTTATATGCTAAGCTTCCCAAATGGAATACTGCCATAGACCTTCATGTTAGAAGTCCCATTGACTTTATAGAGACTTCCATAGAGATTCCCATTGGGTCTCTCATGAGGTCTCCCATCCAGCCCGTGACTGAGGCTCCTGCTGCTTAGCCTCAACAGTGTGTCAAGGGCATGCACAATGGGTTTACAATAGCAGCTGATTGCTACCCTGGCCACCTGGATGTCCACCTTCGGGACCTCCCAGACAAAGACATCACCCTCCAATCCACTCGGATGGGGTGAGCCGCTTAGCCTTCAGGCCTCTGAACATTTAGTCCTGCACAGAAGAAGGGGATTCCACCACCTCTACTCCCATGGTACAATGGACAGTGTCCACCAATGCACCCATGGACTCTGTGGAAAAATAGTAGTGTCCAGATTCTCGTGTCTGGACAGAGGCAACAGCGGCAATATCCTCGCCGTCCTCTAACGCTGAGCTCTGGCCAGCCTCCATGAGATCCACAGAGTCACAATCCTGGAGCTTCCTCTCTTACGGAGGGGAAGGCCCGGAAGCTGCAGCAAACCCCCGCAGTGCCGAGATAGAAGCCTGCACCTCTTCCCTAATGGATTGGAGCTCCTCAAGCAAGGATGGGGAGTCCATCCTGACAACCCTGTCAGTCATGGCCGACACCTTGTTGTAGGAAGAGGGACATTTTGTGCCGCAGCCACATTATTGCTCCCTTTCACAGACGGCCCTCGTCTCCCTATAGACAAAAAGGGAAGAGAAGGGGGTCCCAGTGTGAGTGCAGGGCTTAAATAACTCTACCCCTTGTGACCACCCCCAGAAACACTTACATGAGCTGGGGAACGCTGGGCTCTGCAGAAGCAGAGGTGGAAGCCTATCACCTTCCATGTTTTAGGGATCAGCCTTACCTGGGTGTAGCTTCCGGCGGGTACTTATCCAGAAGTACCGTGCCCCCAACGAGGAACACCTGTTCCCTCCCTCCTCCTGGTCACCGGCCGCGGGCAGTAGCGCGCGAAAGTCCTGCTGGGTTCCCTGGAGCCGCGCCCAGCCTGCCACAGCCCTTACAGGAGCCGCCGCCCGAAACCGGAAGTGCCATCCCGGAACCGGAAGTGCCATCCCCGAAACCGGAAGTGCCTCCGCGGCACCTCTGATGCATGCCCCAGGGACCGCAGCTGGAGGAGGGAGACGCCGGAGAGCTGAACAGGCCTCCGGCGTTGCAATACACGGCCTGCTTTGCCCCGTAGGACGCAGGAAGGCCGGATGGTCCCACCACGGGAGCCCCGAGAAGGAGGAGGAGGCCGCCCCCGACGTCCATCCCTGGCCCGGCTGTAAGTACACCCCAATGCTGCCTCTGCCGGCCTGACAGCACTGGAACCTCTCCATGCCCCAAGGGGGACAGGAAGACACTGGAGTGCGGAGGAAGGGGAGGGGCTTTTAACCTCTCTGTGTTCCTGTCCCCCAATAGGGCGTGGACGACATCCTCCAATGCTGTCGTGGAAGGCGATGGGAGAAATACTGTTTGCAGTGTTGTAGTCAGCGCTGTGGCTAACCACCTGTCATGTGCTGGCGATTAATAAAGATAAGGTACGTGTTGTTATGGAGCCAAGTTTTCTGGCACCATGTGTACTGAAAGGTGTATCTTCTTTTCGCCGGCTTTGCAACATGCTTTTTCCTATAAGGGTGGGCACTGCTGCATCTGATGTCACAGAGGGGAGGAAGAATCCTGCTTCCTCCCCTCCGTGACACCTGTGACCGCCCATTTGATTTCGCAGTGTATTAATATACACTGCAAAATCAAAGTTAAATAAAGACATGTATTAAAAATAAGAGAGATTGAATACTTACCCTCTGACAAGTGTTCCTGTGTCCGGGAGCCAGAAGCCACCGCAGGAATTGACCTGCTAGGACCTGTGGTGATGTCAGTGACGTCACGGTCATGTGATTTGTATCACATAACCGCAAGTGGCCAATCAATGCCCGTGACGTCACTCTGACATCACAGCAGGCCTGGCAGGACGATACCTCTGCTCCGGAAAAAAGGCGTCAGAGGGTATTTGATTTTTTATTATTTTTCATACATTTGTCTTTATTTAATTTAGATTTTGTGTATACTAATACACTGAGAAATCTAATGGGGGCTGTCACAGAGGGGAGGAGGAAGCAGTATTCCTCCCCTCTGTGATATCACCTGCACTTTATGGGGTGAAGAAAGCGCAGTGTGTGAAAGCACCCATGTATTTTATTGCGCTTTTATGCGCGGCTGAAAATCGCGGCAAAAAAGCGCAACAAAATATGCAAATGTGTGAACATAGCCTAAAGATCAGCTTGCACTTGGGGTTGTTGGCAGCAACGTCAATAACTTACACTTAGTAACCTTAAGCGGACACCAATATGGGTGGTATGGGTGTTCACTTAAGCAGAATGTTCACCCATAGGAAGCCATTGAGTACCTGCTGAGCGGGCACACAGAGTGTGCTTTGGCAACATCTTTTAGGGCTGGGCCAGCTAAACTTACAGGCCATGTTTCCTGTCCACCCCTGAAAAGACCCCATCAAAAATCCATCTGTGCGTCTGCTCTGCAGGTACTGAATGGCTTGGGATGGGTCACCTTCTGGTGAACCAAACACCCATATTGGTGTCTGCTTCAGCATCAAAGATCTATTTATGTTGGCTTGATGCTTAAAGAGGCAAGTGTGGGCTTTGTCAAACAATGACTTGGCCAAGTTTTTTTTTAATGTGAAGAAATACGTGCAGTACTTAATATGTTGAGACACATCTTTTTGATCACAGGAGCATACAGTACAGACCAAAAGTTTGGACACACCTCATTTAAAGAGTTTTCTGTATTTTCATGACTATGAAAATAGTAGATTCACACTGAAGGCATCAAAACTATGAATTAACAAGTGGAATAACAAACTTAAGAAGGTAGTCACCGGAAATGGTTTTCACTTCACAGGTGTGCCCTGTCAGGTTTAATAAGTGAGATTTCTTGCCTTATAAATGGGGTTGGGACCATTAGTTGTGAGAAGTCTGGTGGATACACAGCTTATAGTCCTACCGAATAAGCTGTTAAAATTTGTATTATAGCAAGAAATAAAGCAGCTAAGAAATGAGTGGCCATCATTATTTTAATAAATGAAGGTTAGTCTGAAAAATTGGGAAAACTTTGAAAGTGTCCCCAAGTGAAGTTGCAAAAACAATCAAGCACTACAAAGAAACTGGCTCACATGAGGACCGCCCCAGGAAAGGAAGACCAAGAGTCACCTCTGCTGTGGAGGATAAGTTAATCTGAGTCACCAGCCTTAGAAATTGTAGGTTAACAGCCACTCAGATTAGAGACCAGGTCAATGCCACACAGAGTTCTAGCAGCAGACACATCTCTACAACAACTGTTAAAAGGAGACTTTGTGCAGCAGGCCTTCATGGTAAAATAGCTGCTAGGAAACCACTGCTAAGGACAGGCAACAAGCAGAAGAGACTTGTGTGGGCTAAAGACCACAAGGAATGGACATTAGACCAGTGGAAATCTGTGCTTTGGTCTGATGAGTCCAAATTTGAGATCTTTGGTCCCAACCACCGTGTCTTTGTGCGACGCAGAAAAGGTGAACAGATGGACTCTACTTGCCTGGTTCCCACCGTGAAGCATGGAGGAGATGGTGTGGGGGTGCTTTGCTGGTGACACTGTTGGGGAGTTATTCAAAATTTAAGGCATACTGAACCAGCATGGCTACCACAGCATCTTGCAGCAGCATGCTATTCCATTTGGATTGCATTTAGTTGGACCATCAAACACCCCTCCAGGCTGTGTAACGGCTATTTGACCAAGAAGGAGAGTGATGGGGTGCTACCCCAGATGACCTGGCCTTCACAGTCACCAGACCTAAACCCAAACAAGATGGTTTGGGCTGAGCTGGATCGCAGAGTGAAGGCACAAGGGCCAACAAGTGCTAAGCATCTCTGGGAATTTCTTCAAGACTGGTGGAAGACCATTTCCGGTGATTACCTCTTGAAGCTCATCAAAAGAATGCCAAGAGTGTGCAATGCAAAACGTGGCTACTTTGAAGAACCTAGAATATAAGACCTATTTTCAGTTGTTACACACTTTTTTGTTAAGTAAATAATTCCACATGTGTTAATTCATAGTTTTGATGCCTTCAGTGTGAATCTACAATTTTCATAGTCATGAAAATAAAGAAAACTCTTTGAATGAGAAGGTGTGTCCAAACGTTTGGTCTGTACTGTATGAACAAAGGCCATATGAGCACTTTCTGCTTGGTTTCAAAATTGATGCAGATGTTGCTTTGAAATACTGGATCCATTAACTGACACTGTTGGTGTGTAGTGTGTTCACATTGGCCATCATTAACTATGGCTACACGTGAGCTGGCATACTAGCCAAGCATCCATGTGACTTCAAACTCTAGTGTTGGTCTAAACATATGTGCCTAGGAAAATAACTCAGACATTGGTGTTGTTGGAACCCAAATGGCTCCTTACAATACTCCTTAGTGACAAAATGTAAAATCTTGCAATGTGGATAGAATGTCCATGTGTCTGGTATGCTGGTACCCACATATTTTGAATAACGTTTGGTGACCCTATGATGTTTTCACATTTGTGTTTGGGAATCCATCACAATCCCAAGTAGCAGTTAGCATGTTTTGTGGTTATTAGCAGACCATTCATTTTTAAGCTAATAAACACTGTTATGATGCTTTCACACCAGCGTTTTTCGCTGATCGATTACCGCATAACGGCCGCACTTGTGGTTCACTTGCGGCAAGCCCCATACATTGTCTATGGGGCTTGTGGTAAGTGTGTGGCAGGTGCGGCAAGTGCGGTTTCGCACTTGAGGCAGATGCGGCTGCGGTATGCCGTGGTTTTTTTCGCGGCCGCACCTGCCGCAAGCCCCATAGACATTGTATGGGGCTTGCTGCAAGTGAACCGCAAGTGCGGCCGTTATGATGTAATCACGGCAGTTGTGTTTTTTTTCACCGCAACTGCCGCGATCAGCGAAAAACGCTGATGTGAAAGCAGCCTTACTGATGTTTTGTTACCAAGTGCCATTCTCAGCAATTTTTTGCCTTCCCATTGGTTATTTTTTTGCCACCCATACTATATGTACATATATTTACAAATCCATGACCTTCAACAATATATGTAAACCTAAATTTTGTGGTCTGGAGTTTTGATGACTCCTACTGTACATATGTGAAGGCATACTAAGTGTAAATTGATGGGCAAAATAGTCAACAACTGTCCAAAGGCAAAAAAGACCAAGGAATACATAGTTCAAATAAGGAGAATTGTCCACAAACATTGAACTTGTAAGTACTGTTGATCACAAATATAGATGAAGACAAATACATCTTCCTATCACTTCAGGGCTGACTCTAGTGCTCTTTCTTCCTAACTAGATCTGTGGCCACTCGGAGGGGCCCTTTGCCAGGCCCGGAAGAAGAGCCCAGTGATGATGGGGTACCTTGGGCTGGCAACGCAGACGAGGCAGGACCAGCCGAGCCAGCCCCATTGGAGGCTGGGCCGTATTTGGCGGTGGGAGGACACCCACCATTGCCGGAAGACCTATCACAACACCCACCTGACCCAGTAATGGACAAGCCAGCAAGTGGGGCCCAACACGAGGCTGCAGCCCCAGTTCCTGTACCCTCCATCTCTGGACCTTGCCCCATGTGTGGGTGGCATGTGGTTGTCCCACCCACATTGGCCCAGAGGGACACAGGGGTCTCACCAGATGATGTCAGGGATGAAACGGCAGTTGGGGAGGCTGCCTTTACTTTCGGTCTCAATGAATATCTTGCAGACATTCCACGGGATCGGAGGCTGCAATCAAGGGCAGCCATCCAAATTGTGCTTTATGCCTGTCGGGCCCCCCAACCACCCCAGATGGGTTTTTGAAATGCTGGAGGGGTGGCAGAGTTCTGAAAATTTGCTGGACAGGCCAACCCTCCCAGCAGACAGCACGACCGTCGACCGTTCAGCCCTCAGACTGGTGAGACCCCCAAATCCACCAACCTTATGGGCTCCCTACCGAGACATCCCAACTCGGCAGAATGTGTGCACAGTGCCACAGATCCCAGCACCCATACCACCCAGACCCCTGGCAGAGGAGGTTAACCGGGCACTCAGCCTTCACAATCCCTCTGACCAGGGACATGCTGATTACAGACCGGGCAACCTGGAACGCACAAGCTGTAGGTCTGTGGTAGGAAACAGATCCTATGTTTTGTTTTTATGTTAAAAAATATACACTTTGTGTTTGTGTGTTTTTTTTTTTTTTTTTTTTTTGTCAAGATCTGTTGGGGCAATTTTATCTGTCTGAAGCATGCAATGTTATTGTTTCTTACCCCAAAAAATGAAAAAAAAACAAAAAAAATACAGTTCTTGTTCAGTTACCACAAACTCTGTAATTTGTCTTGTGTCTACACGCCACAATAGGTCCACAGTACCAAAGGATCACTATTCAAACACCGTGCGGTAATTTAACTTTTGTTAACACAACCACACAAGTCCATAGTGGTATGTTTTTGGTCCAAAAAACATACTCCGAGTTGAGGGCACACATGATGCATGCCAGTGAGACAGCCAAACAGGGCTGGGGTGGCCATATTGTGCAGGCACATTTTGTCTTATTGTCCTACTCAATGGTAATGGTAACAACTAATTATTATGGTCATGTTTTCAGACAACACAAGGTGCACATGTGGCCAAGTATCTACACATTGGCCCTTAATGGCAACACCACAAAAACCCACTTGATGTATTTGGCCAGTGGGGAAGGTATGTGTGTGCCAAACACTCACAAACCCACATAAGTGTACCTTGCCCCACATATAGTGTGATAAATGCTATCAAACATTTATTTTAGTTCACCCACATTTTTTTAATGTTTGAGCAGCAATTCTAAATTTGTAAACATCCATTTTTTATATTTAGAAATTACTCGTTCGGTTCCCACAGGAAACATATGGAGGGGTCTGTTGGCCTCCAACAAAATGTAAGATCTGCTTTTTACCCTCACACACTATGTTTAGCACAACAATTGGACTAACACTCAGAGACATCTCAGAACTTTTGGTTACAAGATATGGGCAATTGCCTAACAGTAGGAATCCAAACCACCAAAATACAACATCAACTGCTCCCACTCTTGGATCTGTCAATTGCACCCTTTTGCAGTCGGATGTGTGTCCATACCATAATGGCCCTTTCCTGGCCAGGTAAATTTATGTTCCCATCCTAACACCTTTCTTACAGTGATCTTCCCTATCCTAACAGCTTAGGTAAATGAGTTGGGCACACAGGGAAGGGGGGTTACTCGCGAGCCTAAACAGTAGATACTTCTTTGGTTGATCACAGCTGGTTGGTCCTGGTCCCGTGGCCTGTGCACTCAAATAAATGGCTTGTTCGACTGTAGTTGGTGGTGGCTGTTAGGGATGGGAAATTACTGAAGCTGTGCTAATGCAGTTACCAGCGCTGTAGCCGTCCTCTGAGGTGATGGTGATGTAGCTTTGGTCTTTCATCTCCCCACAGGTGAAGCTTTACCTCAGGGCAGTGGGGTGGATGAGGGTAGTAGTAGTCTTTGGCTCTGTGTAGCTCAGCTGATGGCGGTGGAGAATCCGGCACACAGACACAATAGTGTCTGTTTTTTTTAACCTTTTATTGATGTTGGGTAGCAGGTATGGTCCAGGAGGGTAACCAGGTGGCTGGTGCAGTTTAAGTCATCCACCTTTGAAGGTCATGCGGGCTGCTGTACTGTTGTATGTGTTATTTTGGGTCATGTGTGGCTTCACCTGCTTCTCTCCCTCTCAGGCTACAAATCCACAACCTAACAATCAGTACATTTCAGTGGGTTCCCCTCTCCTTTTCCTGGGATCCCTGGTCCTAGGTTTGGTGAGGATTGTGGTCTTGCTTACCTGAGGTCCAGGGGGATAGAATGCTCCTGGTCTGTTCGTGTTTTCTATGTTATCTTTCCACTAATAACAGCCTTGCCCTCCGTTGTCCAGTTGGCCTTTAGGGAAATTAGGGATGTCTCCTTTTGTGGTTTACACATTTTCTACATTTGCCTTTATCTGTTTGGAGGGTGTTACACAGCTCCTGACACTCTCCTTTTCAACTGTCACTCTCTGAGAGCTCCTGTCAACTGGCTGACACTAACTCCTCCACGCAGGTCAGCATCTTCTTAGGGGATGTTGCTTAAAGCATCAAGTGGAACCCCCTTCAGGCCTGTGGTGGAAGTGTTGTGTGTTGTTTGGACCAAGATGTATATCCTTCCCCTCCCCGGTGGGTCTTGTGGCAATCCCTGCAGGGGTGCCACATTGACATAATCTTAGTTTCCCAATATTTTAGAACAATACTTGTTTTTTTAAAAATCACAGTGTGGATGGTGTGAGGGCCACACTCGTGTATATTGTTGTTTCGTCTGTTGGCTAATTATGCAGTGTTAACGCAGGTTCTCCGCTAAAAACTAATTTGCAATATGTGTGCAACTTAAGGGGTCTTGTCACCTAGGTTGTATGTCCCAACCATGGTGTAGTGTCTGAGACGTAGTCAGGAGCAACTTCAAATCATTTGTTGGCTTCTTATTATGTATTGTACAGGAACAGAAGCCAGTTTTTGCTGTTTGGGTGTCCCAGCTGCATTGCTGTGTGTGACATGTATGCATCCATCCTTTTGGGCAAATTCTCTATTGAATGTGCTATGTGTAATTGGCCAAACAACTGCATATATGCTTCACTGTGTTAGATGGATTGTGGAATAGCGGCTTTGGTGGGCCATAGCACAAAATCACAACCCATCAAACAATCCACAATGTAGTTGTGATCCATGACAGGTGCCAGCTGCGGTTGCGTGTGTGTAGGACATTGTAGCATAGTTGCCACCCTTAATGATCATGGCATACATTCCTCCAAAGACATCTGGCGACTGGTGAGACATTGACATCACTTCACTACCAGTTCCGCCTGGGTCTGTCAACAGTGTCTGGCATTGTTGCGGAAACTTGTTGGGCACTATGGGAGGTGCTGCATGCAGAGTATATTCCCCACACCACTAGACAAGAGTGGCTGGATATTGCTGCAAAATTCCAGGGCACATGTGATTTTCCCCAATTGTCTAGGGGCCCTAGACTGAATACGTGAGGATCATCAAGCCTGCAGGGAGTGCCTCAGAATTTTTTTAATTCTAAAAAATATTTTTCAATAGTGATGATGGCAATTGTCGATATTACAGGAGGATTTATGTAAACTAGAAGCTTGGGCTGCTAAATGGCAAATGCGCTTTAATGGGGATAAAATGTAAAGTCATGCACTTGGGCAGAGGAAACAAAAGGTATAATTATGTGCTTAATTGTAAAACACTGGGCAAAACTGTCACTGAAAAAGACCTGGGTGTATGGGTAGATGACAAACTCACATTTAGTGGCCAGTGTCAGGCAGCTGCTGCAAAGGCAAATAAAATAATGGGATGCATTAAAAGAGGCATAGATGCTCATGAGGAGAACATAATTTTACCTCTATACAAGTCACTAGTGCGACCACACTTAGAATACTGTGTACAATTCTGGTCTCCGGTGTATAAGAAAGACATAGCTGAACTAGAGCGGGTCCAGAGAAGAGCGACAAAAGTCATTAGAGGACTAAGGGGTCTGCAATACCAAGACAGATTATTAAACTTGGGGTTATTTAGCTTGGAAAAACGAAGGCTTAGGGGTGATCTTATAATAATGTATAAATATATGAGGGGACAGTACAGAGACCTTTCTAATGATCTCTTTACTCTTAGGCCTGAGACCGGGACAAGCGGGCATCCTCTACGTCTGGAGGAAAGAAGGTTTAATCATAATCACAGACGCGGATTCTTTACTGTAAGAGCAGTGAGACTATGGAACTCTCTGCCACATGATGTTGTAATGAGTGACTCACTACTAACATTTAAGAAGGGCCTGGATGCCTTTCTTGAAAACTATAATATTACCAGTTATATATACTAGATTCTTTGATAGGGCGTTGATCCAGGGAATTAGTCTGATTGCCATATCTGGAGTCAGGAAGGAATTTTTTCCCCCAATGTGGAGTTAAGTGTTGCCACATGGGTTTTTTTTTTTGCCTTCCTCTGGATCAACATGTTAGGCTATGGGTTGAACTAGATGGACTTAAAGTCTTCCTTCAACCTTAAAAACTATGTTACTATGTTACTATGATGCGGAGTACCAATTTGTGGCCGTAGATATAGGGTGATATGATAGGGCCAACGCCTCCCAAAGTTTTGCCAATTCAAACATGGGCCGACGAGTATACAGAAATGATTTTGATTTTCCCCCAGCCACACCACTACCAGGGACGGATGAACCACCAATACCATATGTCCTTGTAGCCGATGAGGCTTTCAAAATGTGCGAACACCTGGTGAAGCCGTACACCAGTCGGGGCCTCAATAGGACCAAAAGAATATATAATTATCGTCTCACGAGGGCTCGGCGCATTCGGCATATTAGCTGGCAAGTGGAGCGTGCTGGGCACGGCCATTAACTTGAAGGTGGAAACCATAGACGATGTGGTGAAGGCATGTGTGGTCCTCCACAACTACATTCTAAAGACTGAGAGACCACAAATCCACCCAGAAGAGAACATGACCAGCCCTATGGCCGAATTCAAACAGGCTCCTCTGAGATCAACTGTGGCAGTAGCACAAATGCGCGATTGTTTTGCACAATATTTTATTTCTGATGCAGGACGTGTGCCTTGGCGGGACCAGATAGTGTATGATTAACTTATCCTTTGTTTCCTAGTATTTTTGGACGCTAAGTTCCCTTTTTAGCCAGTGTGGCTTATTTTGAATTCACATTAAAACTACTCGAGTGTACAGCATGTTGTCTTTGCATTTTCTAATACATTAATTATTGTACTTGTGGGTAACACAAGTGCATAATGTACAACAGCATACAACTTTGGCCACTCAACTTATGTATTTCAGTCTTGGTATGCTGTGAAAGAGGATGCAGAATAGTATAAAGTACTGTGGAACCAAGGTGGCCCTCTACTTATAGGCCTACATACCTTTTTTTTTTTTTTTTGCAAATGTCTAATGTTACATGTGGGACACTTACGGACCATGTGTATGTAGCTTGGTCGTGTGTGTTCAGTTCAACTCATGGTCATGTGACACATGATATGGTGGGTGTAGGAATCCAGGCTCACTACAGTGGCACCTAAAAAACCCTACAAAAACTGTCAGTGTTAGTTAAAAAATTGTCCTCACACCTATTGCCTACGTATTTTTTGACCTTTCAAACTGGATATGTTGATGGACTGGGCCAAAGCTAAAGGACTCTTGACACATCAGTGTCCCCAAATATGTGGCTGCCCACACACAAGTTAACCAACACAATCTACCACACATAGGCAAAACAAACAATGAACATTTGGAAAATGTACACCATGTGATGTCATATTGTGGCGTTTGAAACTTGGTTCTTTGTGTATAATGATAGCTAGAGAGAAGTTAGAATGAGTCTACATAACGGTTAATATATTTACACAATAGATTTTTGTTGAGAACATGAGAAAGGAAAAACAAATGGTTGTTTTGGTCACACTTTACTTGGTGTTGGCGAAATTCACAAAAATGTTGAACATAAAATTGTTGTCTCACATCAAAACTTAGTAACAATTTAAGGAGCTGATGGGGTATGGTGTCTATGGTACACATTGTGTGGGGTGCGCAAAGGGGTTGGGAATTAGTAGGGGTGGTGAAACCAATGGGTGGGATATGTGGATGTGCGCTACACAGAATGTTTCCTGATGGCACAACATGAGTAGGGTAGCGAGTTGAGTGGGTGACAGTGGTGGAAGTGGACAAGGGGTGCCCATGTTGTGTGGAGCTGGGGTCTGATAAGATTAGTTTGTGGAAAATTGTGGAGTGATGGACGGAGGAACATGTGTATATTATATGTAGAGGGCAGTGTTCAGGTGGAGGAGTGAGGTTGGATTGTTTTGAAAAGATGGTTGGCCAGGATATTGGGTTTAGGGGTGTCTGGTGGCTGCTGGGATGAGGGGACATTGTGGTATGTGGCTGTTGGTCAGCTTGCAGACACATGGGGGTACTGACTTTCCAGGTGGGCTGCGGTGGGTAGTGTTTAGGGCTGTAGTGACATGTGAGGCATATGGTACTGAGGGGTAGGCAGGGTTGGGAAGTTGACCAGGAGCACAGATCTGTGGCTGCTGTTGAGCAAAGGCCATATGCTGCCTTGCTGGGGGCTCCTGTGTAGGGCATGGCTGAGAGAGTGATTCAGGAGGAGGATGGGAGAGAGTGTGCTGGGATGGCTGAGGGATTGGTTCTGGCCTCACATTCCTGCACATCTGCTTGGCCTGCAGCAGACCTTTCTGGCAGCTCTGTATGACATGTAGCTGCTGCTCGGTCCCCATATCTTCCATCTTCCTGGCCACAGCCATGAAAAATTGGTGTGATGGTTTTCTTACATCTGCCTGCAGATACATCACGGTGTTCTTTAGGGATTGTGCTGCTCCCCAACAATGCGGAATCCCTCTGTGATTTGTTGGGAGAGATGCCGCCACATCTGATGAACCTGCGACAGATTTAACAACTCAGGGAGATTGTTCCAATCTCCACCCCTATGCCGCTGGCGAACAGGTTGAGTGGGCAAGGTAGGACCTTGACCAGCGGTTTTGGGGAGGATTGGTTGGAGCGGCTTCTGCAGTACTACAGGGCTCCAAGGATTCTGCTGCCAACCCTGATGCTCATCGGATTCTGCACCAGATGTGGCTAAGTCCTCATTGCTGGGATCTCTAAGGTCAGCTCCAGTTGGCGGCAGGACTGATGAGGGCCAGGCTCCATAGTGCTCCCATGAGTTCTGTTGAGGCAATGATACAGAGTTACATTATAGACCAGAAATATAACCTAACAGGCCACACATTAGAGTTACCTTTTTGTAAATAAAACATACTTGCATGCGCAAACCATACATGGTCTTAGGAACGCTAACTCCTGGGAGTAGATGTATGGTGGTATGGTGGCTGCAGACCCATTAGGAGCCTGTAACTCATTAGTCACCTGCCTTCTTAAGCTGTCCCGCAGAGATCGCCAGCGTTTGAGAACAGCCTGCCCTGCAAGACACAGAAAAATAAGATTACATACAAGTCCGTCCAAACAGTATTTACTCTGCTATATGTCATAATTGTAGTACATTTGAGGGTAAACACATGTACATGTAACCACAGGCCAGGCTAAATCAAGGTTCTTAATGTGTCGATTTTAGCTAGGCACGTTGAGGCGATTCCACCCTCTCACCACCCCAGCACAGAGCTCTTCCCAGAACTGTCGGGTGTGCATCAGACTTACATGTTGGGGGTGTCTGTGGTCCCATAGGGAAACTGTGTTTTCCACAAGTTGGATCAGCAGCTCTGGGTCTATCAAGCCTACAATCATCCTGGCTCACCCTTTTGGAACCCTATTGGTATAGAAATGGTCCACATAACACACAATGCATAGAAGAGTTTGCCTATCCCTTACAGAATGCTTTATGTTTACCTACACGGCGTTCGCCATCAGGTCCTTTTGCCCGACAGCTCTGGGACATCTCTAAACTCTCTCTTCTCCTGAAGCTTCTGTATGGCAAAAAATGTAGAATGTTGACTGTGACCAAGCTTGGGGTGAGGCCATTAGAATCATACCAGCAACAATGCATACTCGCCTCCGCAGCACCACCAACTTCATTGACACCATGTGGATTATCAAATTCATCAAGATCAGAGGAGTACTACAAGAGAAAATTGTGACATATTGAGCAGCCAAACATTACACACATGGAAACGAAAATGGGGAACATATCCATAAACACACTTCCACAACTGGCCTTGGCCCAGATGTTGACGACATTCTTCTACATCAAAGAGGTGCCATGCAATATGAAAATGTAAACATTAGGATTGACAAAATGACTGGTCCAAAGCCACAAACACGCATTTCTGCCTGTTGGATGTGAGCCTAATTCGGCGGCATTCACAAATGTGCATGTGTTTTCTCGAGTAGGCATGTATGTATCTGTTTAAGGAGAAACCAACAGCAAAACAAAACAGTTGACACAAATGCACAACTCCAAAATAACAATGACATTACCCCAATAACATAACCCTGTGCTTCTGTTGGTGATGTCTTTAGTCACGTGTGAGGCTACATCTGCAAAGGACATTTGTAAACATGTTTCCCAACGCTAAACTTCAGGCTTGTAATCCCTCCTTCACATTGCTTCATATGTTCATATGGATGTGACATCACAACTATATGCCAACAGATAAATACATCATAATACACATGTGTAGGTTGGTGTAGTTGCGATTGCCTGAGTACATCATTGACCGTGAGCCAAAAAACCAAGATGCACTTACATTGGGATACTGATGGTGATCCCACAGCAATGTATGTTGCAGATATTGGCAAAGATCTCATATTGGCCGAGTTTGTTTTATTGGTTTCTGTAACATACAGACAAACAACAATGTCTGACACTGCAACTTAAGTCTCAATATGTTTGTGTGATTAGAGAGGGACAGAGTGAGAGGGAGACGGAGGGAGTTATTAAAAGGTATATATGGAGACCCATACATAGTAACACATTACACTATGCAGCCAACCACTTGACAATTGAAACGCTAGCCTAGCAAACATTATGCTGATATGGCTCAATCAACCAAACATGTTTAAAGGCAAAGGCAATACAAGCACATATATATACCAGTACACAGGTTTGTAGATGTGAGAGGGCCACCAAATCTGCTGCTTAGAGGTACGTATCTGTAACTGAAAGGCAAATACACATGAGTATACACATACAATATACAACCATTTAATCATTTTTTCCCTATCGCCACGACAGCATCACCTGTGAGATAGGACCGCCCATCCAAGACAGGAAACCTCTGAGATAAAAAAGGCGGGACCTCTCCTGAACCTCCGTTTAGGTTTCCTGTCTTGGAGATGGGAGACCTCTGAAGCTCATGCGGTCCTAGCCTGACCCGGTAGCTGGAAGAAGCTGTCCTTACCTAGGCAGTGGCTCCGGACTTGGGTGCAGAAGCTCCTCCACGGGGTATCCCCTGCGGTGGTGGAGGGCACGGGGTCTGGAGAGGGCCACCAGCGGCCGGTTCTCAACCCTTGTTGCCGTCCGGACGTCGCAGCTGTAGGATTGGTGGCTGTCCGGCATGATTGTGCCCTGGGTGAACAGGTTCCTCTAGAGGGGTAAGTCCCTGCCTGGCGCAGCGTTCCTGGGTCTGTGAGGGGCCTGGGAGCGGGTTCCCGACGGCAGCTTGGAATTTTCGCGCCGGGAACCGCTACTTCTGGTTTCGTGACGCTCCGCGCCTGCGCAGTACAGCCCAAGATGGCGGCGCCCAGCGTTCGGCGGCTGGGAGACGCCGCAGCTGCAGCCGGCGGTGTGGGGCAGAGTATGGAGGGCAGCGCCAGCCACAACGAAGGGATGGAGCAACAGTCCGTGACGCCTCCCGACCCAGGGGAGCAACTACATGCTGGCAGCCACAGGTCCTCTCTGAAGGGGTCCAGACAGGGTGTGGACCCGAAAGCCCCCCGGAAGTCGGTATGCCTCTGGTTGGGTGAGTGCCTTCGGGCTGTGCTATAGGTATTTACTACACCCTCTTGCTTGTTTCTAGGATGGCAAGAAGAAGGTGACTAAGCAACGACATAAAGACTGTGCTCTCTGCAAAGTCCCTCTTCCAGAAGTATTTGTGTGCCCCTTGTATTGCGGAAACTGTACGGAGCGAGGTTCCCAGTCTGGCCTCTAGCCTTAGAGCTTTAGTGTGGGAGACCTTTCCGTCCCTGCAGCTAGCCGGGATGGATGGGGGACATATGCGGCAGAAGGCTTTGGGATCTTCCTCTGGTACTGACCGTGCCGCTTGTTGTTTTCACTGGGGGGGAGCCGCAGATCTTGCTCATCCTCTGCCTCGTCCTCATCGTCCTCCTCCGGGTCCTCCTCCTCTGTGGACAGCGGAGAGGGGACGCCGTGGGTTCCACGTAATGACACAGTTTTTTTGCTTACAGCGGTCCGTTCGCTTGTGGGGTTGGTGGATGCCCATGGCCCCTCTTCGGTCGCGGATTTAAGGTTCAGTGGTCTGTCTTCCACGCAGAGATGGACTTTTCCCTTAAATCTGAGGGCCCAGGCAAAAATTTTAGCTCCTGGACTAAGCCTGTTCGGAAGGGCTCTCTTTCCTTTTAGGCTACTGGCGTAATTCCTGGGAATCCACTGCTAGCATTTTTTGGTCCCTCGTGTTTTGGTTGCAGCAGTTGGTGGCTCAAGTGAGGGACGGGTCTCCTACGGCGGAGACCTTGTCTTCCTTCCTTTGACTCTTGCTGCGGCAGCTTTACTGGCGAATTCCTCGTGGAATTGGCGGCAAAGGCTACGTCTTTCTTTAATGCTGCTCATCATGCCTTATGGTGGGGACCTGGCCCGGTGTTGCCCACTCTGGGTTTCTTTACCTGGTGCGGGTGCTTTTCCGGTTGGTACGTCGCTGGCTGATATCTTGGCCCGGGCTTGTGCCAATGTGGATGCTTTTCCCTCCGGGGTTCCGGCTCCCGCCTTCCGGGGCCGTTCCCCTTCGTGAACCTCGGTTTGCTAAACGGGGGTCCCTAGTCGGCCCAGAAGTTCTTGGGCCAACGGGGGAAGCATGTAGTCGGGTTTTTTTTGGTTCGGGGGTTCCTCCTTTGGCGAGAAGTTCCAGTATCAGTGACGGCTCACTCCAGGATGGAGGAAGGCTTGACCCTTTCTCCCAGCCGGCTCCGGGGTTGGGGCTTGCGAGGGAGCTCTCGCTCTTCTCAGTGACGGGTTGACACTGGGGTTCGCTTCGGCTCCTGGGGGCCCCTGGTGATTGCGTCTGTCCGCTGTTCAGGAAAAGGCGCTTTTATGATAAGAGGGGTACGGGCCCTTGAGCTACTAAGGGGGGTTTCCCCGGTTCCTCCAGCCACCTGCGGCAGGGGGTTCTGTTCCCCGCTGTTTCTCGTGCCACAGCCAGTCGGTTCGTTCCAGACTTTTATACCCCTGAATCCCCGGAACAGCTTTCTGGTGTGGAGTTCGTTCCTGAGGGGGACTTGGTAGTCGACAATCGGGGTTGGTTTCCAAATTGTTTCAGGGTGGGGCTGGATCTGCCGGACGCATAACACAATGTTCCGGTTCACCGTCACCACCGGCAGTTCTGATGTTCGCCCGGTTTGGGGGGCTTCCTCTGCCTTGCTGTGCCAGGCTCTCCCCTTCGGCCTGGCGATGGTTCCTCGGCTTTTCACGGCGCTGCTGGCAGTAGTGAGGCCACTTCCGACGTCCGCGGGGTTTAATTATTCCATATCTGGACGTTTGCTGCTTGTGGGGGACTCCTGGGGTTTGTGCCCGTCTGCAACTGGTTTAGTCTTCCCTGGGTCAGCTAGGTTGGATTGTTGATCTGGGAAGGTCCAGGCTGTTCCCCGCCACCCGTCAGCTGGTTCTGGGGTTATTTCTGGGTTCCCAGTCTCTGCTTTGCCTCCTTCTGGACGTCGGGGGTCGTGGCGTGACTGAAAGCAGTCCAGAGACCCCGCACGGGCATAATGTCGAGAAGCTCCCCGCTGACCTCAAGGCCATTGCGTCTTCGGTCATCCCTTTCTGCAGTACAGGGGCTCTACTCGGTTGGTTTTCTGGAGGGCTGTGTCCCTCTTGGGCTCCCTCTCGTCCTGTATCCCCGCTGTTCCTTGGGCACAGTTGCGCTCTCGGGCCCTTCTGTGGATGGTTCCCCAGCGTCAGCTCGGGTTAGGGGCGGCCTTGGACGCATAGATTGTTCTGTCCCCTCCGCCTTTAGATTCTCTGGGGGGGGCTGCTCCCTGGGCGCCTCTCCAGGGGCGTCCCGTGGGGTGGTCCGGTCTCCGATGCTTACCACGGAAGCCAGTTCCTGGAGATGGGGGCCCTCCTTCGGGACCTGTCCGTTCGGGGGGGCCTGAGACTCATCGCCTCTCCAGGCTGTCCTCCCTTATGCGGGAGTTCCTGGCTGTTTGGAAGGCAGTTCTGCGTTCCTTCCCTTCGGGGGCACCATCTTAGTGTCCTCTCCGGCTACAGTGTGTTGGTGGCTTCCTGGCACCGTCAGGGGGACACCCGGTCTCAGGCACTCATGGGAGTTACGCGGGGCGTTGTCAGCTGTTGGAACTCCCGTCTGTTTTCCCTCTCTGCCCTTCGCATGCGGGGGGGGGGGGGGGGGGCAACTTCCTGGACGGATTTTCTCAGCAGGGTGCAGCTCCAACGGGAGCAGTGGGCCCTGGATTTGAGTGTTTTTTTATTGTTCGCTCCGATTGTGGCCAGGTTGGGCCTTCTGGAGATGGATTTCTTTGCCACTCGAGAGCACGGTCTGGTGTGTTGATTCTGTTCTCTGATTCCCGGAGTCCGGCCCGTTGCTGGGGACGCTCTACTGATCCCCTGGTCCTTGGGCCTTCTGTGTCCCTTCCCTCCCTTGGTTAGGTTTCCTGCAGTGCTTCGGAAGGTCAGGAAGGACGGGGCGAGGGTCGTCGTGATGGCGCCCTTCTGGCCCCGGGGAGCTTGGTTCTTTTGGCTCAGTCGCCTGTCCATCCAGGCTCCCTGGACTCTCCCCCTCTTCCACTCTCTCCTGCGGGGGCCGGTCCCCCTTCCGCTGGTCTCCGGCTGACGGCATGGGACTTGACCAGGCGGCTCCGGTCACGTGGGGGATTCTCTGGTGGCCTTGCTCGTGTGCTGAGGTCCGGTCGGACGCCGGTTGCCACCGTTTTTTTCTGGTACCGGGTGGTTTACCTTTTCTGTCTTCTTCAGTGACGAGTCCGGACGGTGGGCTCCTATGCCGGCAATTTTCGACTTCCTCCAGTGGGTGGCGGATTGGTCTCTGTCGATTCCCTGGAGCTCTGATTTTCGGCTTTGGGGGCCTGTACCTTTGTTCCCTCGATGGGTCTTCTTGGGTGTCGTGGTTTTTCCGGTCCTGCCGAGGGGGGGGGCCACTCCTGTTCCCTGTCCAAAGGTGGCTCCTTGGGGTCTCATTTTAGTTCAGGATGCCTTAACCACGCCTCCCTTTGGGCCTTTCTCTTGTGCTTCGCCTAGGGTCCTACCTCTGCAGTGGTCCTGTTGGGGCGTGGCTTGCCGTCCGCCAGCCTTTTTTGTGTTCTCCTGGCCTTGTCGGTGGTGAGGCCTTGTTCTCCGGTTTTGGCTGGACAGGGTCATCCTCTACCTGGTTCCTTCCTTCTTCCCAAGGTGGCTCTCATGTTCTGCGGACTGCGGGAGCTTGTTCTCCCTTCCTTCTGTGGTCTTCCTACAATTCTGAAGGACGTGGTTCTCCACACGTTCGTGGTCTGGTGGGAGTTGCTTGCCTTCTTCGTCGGGCCACGGCCTGGCGTCTGGCTCTGTCCCTCTTGTTTTTCTTTCGGGGGCCTCTTGGGGTGAGGCAGTGTCCGTGGGTGCCCTTGCTTGTTGGTTGCGGGAAGCCTTCGCTCTTGCTTCTTCCGGTCAGGTGCGGGTCCCGGGGGGCCTTTGTGCACTTCCGCCAGGACAGTAGCTGCTTCCTGGGCAGGGGTGGCTGTTGTCCCCTTAGACTTGATCTGTGGGGCTGCTCCTTGGTCTTCTCCTTCTCTTTTCTTCGAGCATGTCAGGCTTGATCTTGCTGCCCCTATGGTGGTGACCTTTGGTCGACGGGTTCTGCTAGCGGTGGTCCCTCCCTAATTTTCTTTTCTCTGAAATCTCTCAGGTGGTGCTGTCGTGGCGATAGGGAAAAATCTAAATTACTTACCGGTAATGTGTTTTTCATGAGCCACGACAGCACCACCGCATCCCTCCCTATTGCCTGTTGGTGTTGGTCCCGTTTGGAGGGGGGGGTGTGATTTGTTGAGTTCTTTTGGTTGTGTACTAATGCTTGTTGGGTTCTCCTCTCCGGTCTCTGTAACTGAAACTGAGGTTCAGGAGAGGTCCCGCCTTTTTATCTCAGAGGTTTCCTGTCTTGGATGGGTGGTCCTATCTCTCAGGATGGTGCTGTCGTGGTCATGAAAAACACATTACCGGTAAGTAATTTAGATTTTTGGTAACCACATCAGGGATCTGTACAATCCGCACACACTTGTGGGCTGGCAAATGCAACACGTACCTGCATTACAAGGCCACACACACAAGATCCACTCGCTTACAACATCACCATGGACACAGACTGTGCCCACCAACACCCTCCACATGGTCCAATCACTCCCCTACCCCTGTCTCTGCACACTTCATTACATATGAAGTCTCATAGTTAAGTGTAGGTTGCACACTACAATGTTCCACGAAGGAACACAGCAAACAACATGGTGGTGAGTGCTACACCATCTTGTGATGGTTGCTGGTGAAGTACCATTCCAACCGCATAAAATAACGCTTCTAACTCTAGAGGAGAAGCAATGGTTGCCAGGACACAGCAAACTAGCTTTGCGTCACTTGGAACAGTGTGGGCCCCAGCACCTTCACAAGCACGAAATTCAAGAAACATTGTTGGGAGGGTGTCACACACTACAATGCAGCAGCCCCAACAGACTACACTTCATACATATGTACACACCAAGCAACATGTATGATGACAGCTTCAGATCTGCTGAGTACTCGCCATGCACTATGGTCAGCTCTGCTACAAGCAGTGTTGGATGGTGGATGCTGCTGCTAGGAAATGGTGGCCCAGGGGTGGTGACACAGATGGCAGGAGCTGCAGCATGTGAGGAGCACTGCAGCAAACAGTTTGTGCAATCACAAAACCCACACAGCAAAATGGAGTCTGCAGACAGGGTGGGCCCACTCCTGCAGCCTTTTAAGCATTTAATCAAGTGGAAACCACTAAGGAGTTTGTCTTAAAAAAATTTACACCTTTATTACATATACAAAGTAGACACATACCGTTAGAAATGAAGTGACCGTTATGGAGATCCCAAATGGGCTGCGGACAGGTAGTTACATTGTGGATAACATCAGAGGCAGTTGTACAATTACCATATGGCATCAAAGACACATCAGATGGGCCCTGTTTAAGTGACAAACTGGAATACACTGTTTACCACTCACCCATTTCATGTGACAGTAAGGAGCCTCCTCTGGTTACACATCAATGCCCAGCCACGCAGCACGCCCCTACGACTGTTTTGCAACGCTTGCTCACGGGGACTTTTAAGCATGCTCACAGACGCAACTCTGATCCGAGTTGTTGGGCAGATCTGAGTTTACATAGACTCCCATGGTATTTGACACGGAACGGTAAGGATCCAATATGGATCAGTGCTGTCCGATATTACGGACACCAAAATCACAACAGCTAGCGATTTTGCATCCTGATGAAATTGGACAGCTACCATGTAACGAAATCGGATGCCAATAGAGATGACATCCGAGCCGATCCGTGCCCCATAGGAATACATGGGAGGCAAAATCGCATCCGAGTGAATCCGATTTGATACGGATATACTCAAACTCAAAAATCGTGATGTGAAGGCAGCCTTACAATTTTCAAAATTAATAGATATATTATCAGATGGAAAAAAACAAAAAGAGCAGCAAATGACAGTACAACAGTCTTTAGGTGCAAAGAATTCTTTCAGTCCTGTTTGTAAAAATCCATAAATTCAAAAATATTGAAGGTAGCACTCCATTTTTCAAATTAGAAATAGAGAAGAGAGAGGAGGATGTCAAAGACAGCGATACAACCTCATAACTTTGCAACAATAAATGTTATTGCGTTGCAGAAACCACATAGAAAACTACACAAGAATAAAAACTAATTAAATTGTAAAAATTAGCCATATACAATTTCCAATACGAATAAATTGGAAATACACCCCCTTCAGAACAACGGAAACTGTTGGTATAATAAACAATTTTCAGAGCACATCTATAAAAGAGGTAGTTGTACATACAAAGTATTGCACCTTTTGCGCCTCTCCCCTCCTGGTTTGACCTCTACTGACCTCTGATAAATCCAGCTTTGCTGGTATTATGTACTGGTCTTAAAACTTAGTGTAATATGTACTTCAAGGGGCAAAACTTTGGGCACCTATGACTGCTCATTTCTATGCTGTGGGCAATCTATGCTTGATGGAGCCCCTGGCTATATGTTTTGGGGATAAATTCTAAAACAATAACCTCTGGGACTACTGTAATTGGGGATCTCAAACTACTCTTTTTATGGGGAAACACTACCATCTTGGACCTTTATTTTTGAACCTTATCCCATATAGGTGCCTCTTTTGGGAGATTTGCACATATGCCGTATTTTTTACTTTATACGATGCACCTGATCATAAAACGCACCCCCACATTTGGTTAAGGAAAAGAGGAAAAAAATAATTTTTAATGTTAAATGGGGTTCACCTTATAATGCCAGTGTCCACTTACAATCAGTATATATGTCCCACATCCTGATATATATACTAGTTTAGGGCAGAATATATTTGGACAGTGACACAAGTTTTGAGTTATTTTAGCTGTTTACAAAAACATGTTCAGAAATACAATTATGTATATAATATGGGCTGAAAGTGCACACTCCCAGCTGCAATATGAGAGTTTCCACATCCAAATCGGAGAAAGGGTTTAGAATCATAGCTCTGTAATGCATAGCCTCCTCTTTTTCCAAAGTAATTGGACAATGGACTCTAAGGGCTGCAATTAACTCTGAAGGCGTCTCCCTCGTTAACCTGTAATCAATGAAGTAGTTAAAAGGTCAGGGGTGGATTCCAGGTGTGTGGTTTTGCATTTGGAAGCTGTTGCTGTGACCAGACAACATGCAGTCAAAGGAATTGAGGTGAAGCAGAACATCCTGAGGCTGAAAAAAAAGAAAAAATCCTTCAGAGAGATAGCAGACATGCTTGGAGTAGCAAAATCAACAGTTGGGTACATTCTGAGAAAAAAGGAATTGACTGGTGAGCTTGGGAACTCTAAAAGGCCTGGGCGTCCATGGATGAGAACAGTGGTGGATGATCGCCGCATACTTTATTTGGTGAAGAAGAACCTGTTCACAACATCAACTGAAGTCCAGAACACTCTCAGTGAAGTAGGTGTATCTGTCTCTAAGTCAACAGTAAAGAGAAGACTCCATGACCGTAAATACAAAGGGTTCACATCTAGATGCAAACCATTCATCAATTCCAAAAATAGACAGGCCAGAGTTAAATTTGCAGAAAAACACCTCAAGAAGCCAGCTCAGTTCTGGAAAAGTATTCTATGGACAGATGAGACAAAGATCAACCTGTACCAGAATGATGGGAAGAAAAAAGTTTGGAGAAGAAAGGGGATGGCACATGATCCAAGGCACACCACATCCTCTGTAAAACATGGTGGAGGCAACGTGATGGCATGGGCATGCATGGCTTTCAATGACACTGGGTCACTTGTGTTTATTGATGACATAACAGCAGACAATAGTAGCCGGATGAATTCTGAAGTGTACCGGGATATACTTTCAGCCCAGATTCAGCCAAATGCTGCAAAGTTGATTGGACGGCGCTTCATAGTACAGATGGACAATGACCCCAAGCATACAGCCAAAGCTACCCAGGAGTTCATGAGTGCAAAAAAGTGGAACATTCTGCAATGGCCAAGTCAATCACCAGATCTTAACCCAATTGAGCATGCATTTCACTTGCTCAAATCCAGACTTAAGACGGAAAGACCCACAAACAAGCAAGACCTGAAGGCTGCGGCTGTAAAGGCCTGGCAAAGCATTAAGAAGGAGGAAACCCAGCGTTTGGTGATGTCCATGGGTTCCAGACATAAGGCAGTGATTGCCTCCAAAGGATTCGCAAGAAAATATTGAAAATAAAAATATTTTGTTTGGGTTATGTTTATTTGTCCAATTACTTTTGACCTCCTAAAATGTGGAGTGTTTGTAAAGAAATGTGTACAATTCCTACATTTTCTATCAGATATTTTTGTTCAACCCTTCAAATTAAACGTTACAATCTGCACTTGAATTCTGTTGTAGAGGTTTCATTTCAAATCCAATGTGGTGGCATGCAGAGCCCAACTCGCGAAAATTGTGTCACTGTCCAAATATTTCTGGCCCTAACTGTGTATATATATCCCTTTATGCTGGTACACATGGCCCTCATGTTGGCACATTTCCCCTCCATGCTGGCACAGTCCTCCATGCTGGCACAGTCCTCCATGCTGGCACTGTTCCCCCTCCCCCCCCATGCTGGCACACTGTCCCTTCCCCTTCAAGGCTCTAACCCCCCCTCCCCATGCTGGCTCTGCCCCCCCCCTCATGGTGGTGCGCACTTAATAAATGATCATTCTCACCCCTTTCCTCCCTCCCTGCTGTCTGCTGTGCCATCATCCACTCCTGTGAGCAGCGCGCGGTGATGACATCACTATGCAGCGACGCTCACAGTGACAGGACCGAATGCCGGCAAATATAGTGGGATGGCACAGACTGCAGGGAGCAAGGAGAGGGGTGAGTATGACATTGCTGGGATAGTCAGTGCTTTCCACACTTTCATCCATGGAAAGCACTGACTACCCCACACAGGACCGCAGCTGCTGAGCTGCGGACCCGCACCTGGGATATTGTCATATGCGCTAATCCTGCTGCCGGTGATTGACAGCGGAATGCAGTGCATATTACAGGAGCATAATGAGCGACCCCATGTGACCATGGGGCCGCAGCTAAAGCCCGCTCCTGACCCCCTCCAGAACCCGGACACTGCTCCTGAGCCAGCCCCCTGCCACCTTCCCTGCTGCACAATTTAGTAGTTTCACATTATAAGACACCCCCCCCCCACTTTCCCTCAAAATTTGGGGGAACAAAAGTGCGTCTCATAATGCGAAAAATACAGTATATCAATAAGGTGACCAGAAAACTATTGTCATATAATGGGATAAACTGCGTAAACCCTCTAACCATATATGTATCCAAACATTATACCTGGTACTTGATATACTATGATGTTAATCCCAACTTGGTTGTTTACATGCCTTTAACAAGTGAACTTTTCTTTCCCCATTGCAATAGTTCAAGGACTGACCCCTATTATTAGTCATTGGGAATAGAGCAATAACCCTCTTTAAAATGGTGCATCTTTCCATACCTTGCCCTCAAGGTTGTAAAAATGTGTGTATGTGTGTGTGTATATATATGTGTATGTATGTATGTGTGTGTGTGTGTGTGTGTGTGTGTGTGTGTGTGTGTGTATATATATATATATCTACTATATAATTGTCTAAGACATTTTTGTGTCGGACCAAAAAAACGTGCCGTGGATATGTCACACTGTGACGTCACCACGGCGAAGCATTGGCCGCGTAGCGGCCAATGCGAGGCGTCAGCTGCGCGAGCAATGGCCGCGAGGCCATTGCGAGTCGCTAGCTTTAGTGCGAGCAATGGCCGCGAAGCGGCCATTGCGAGTCGCTGGCCGAAAATAGAACCAGAGGCTCGGCCACAAAGCTAGCGATTTCCCGGTCAGGTAGCGACTCGCTAGCCTCAGCGGGAACTCGCTAGCTTTGTGGCAGAGCCTCGCGAGTCGCTACCACAGTATATCTCCTATACCTTCTAAGGGATCATCATCATCATCATCATCATCATCATCCACAGAACCCCCCCCTCAATGCGCACAGCCCCCCCCTCAATGGCCGCACAGACCCCCCCCCCTCAATGGCCGCACAGACCCCCCCCCCCCTCAATGGCCGCACAGACCCCCCCCCCCATAATGGCCGCCAGCACCCCCATGCCGCACAGACACCCCCCCCAATGGCCGCACAGACCCCCCCCCCCCTCAATGGCCGCACAGACCCCCCCTCCCCCCTCAATGGCCGCACAGACCCCCCCCCTCAATGGCCGCACAGACCCCCCTCCCCCCTCAATGGCCGCACAGACGCCCCCCCCTCAATGTCCCAAAGTCAGCTGTGACCACCTGGCCCTTGGACACTGGCTCCCATCACTTACCCACTGAGGACGGATCACTTCCAGCACCTCTTCACATGGCAGTGCTCTGAACTTCTGAATCATCCTCTCCTCACTCAGACACCTGGCAGGTTCCAGCCTACTCACTCCCAGCTGCAACCCAGTGAGTCAATCAGCACATCTTCACTCACACACAGACCTGACATGTGATTAACCCCCTGTGCACCATTCAGGTTTAGCCCAGCAAAGCACTCCAAAAAGTGTAGAACACACCCCAATAAGTATTGAACGCGCCCCAAAAAGTATTGAACGCACCCCAATAAGTATTGAACGCGCCCCAAAAAGTATTGAACGCGCCCCAAAAAGTATTGAACACACCCCAATAAGTATTGAACGCGTCACAATAAGTATTGAACGCGCCCCAAAAAGTATTGAACGCGTCCCAATAAGTATTGAACACACCCCAAAAAGTATTGAACACACCCCAATAAGTATTGAACGCGCCCCAAAAAGTATTGAACGCGCCCCAAAAAGTATTGAACGCGCCCCAAAAAGTATTGAACACACCCCAATAAGTATTGAACGCGTCCCAATAAGTATTGAACACCCCCCAAAAAGTATTGAACACACCCCAATAAGTATTGAACGCGCCCCAAAAAGTATTGAACGCACCCCAAAAAGAATTGAACGCGCCCCAAAAAGAATTGAACGCGCCCCAAAAAGTATTGAACGCGCCCCAATAAGTATTGAACGCACCCCAATAAGTATTGAACGCACCCCAATAAGTATTGAACGCGCCCCAAAAAGTATTGAACGCGCCACAAAAAGTATTGAACGCGCCCCAATAAGTATTGAACACACCCCAATAAGTATTGAACGCGCCCCAAAAAGTATTGAACGCACCCCAATAAGTATTGAACGCGCCCCAAAAAGTATTGAACGCGCCCCAAAAAGCATTGAACGCGCCCCAAAAAGCATTGAACGCGCCCCAATAAGTATTGAACGCGCCCCAAAAAGCATTGAACGCGCCCCAATAAGTATTGCACCCCCCCAAAAAGTATTGGACCCCCCAAAAAAAGTATTGGACTCCCTCAAAAAGTAGCTATAACTACTATAACCAAATTAATGCACGTTCTAGAATCCCGATGCATTTGCATCGGGCTCACAGCTAGTATATATATATATATATATAATATATACACACAATGCCTTGTGAAATTATTCGTCCTCCTTGAACATCTCAACCTTTTGCCACATTTCAGGCTTCAAACATAGATATAAATTCTATTTTTTTTGTGAAGAATCAACAAGTGGGACACAATCGTGAAGTGGTACGAGATTTATTGCATGCTAGCTGTAGTACCCGGCTACGCCCGGGTTAATAAATAACTGCTGTAAGGCCGGCTTCAGACTGCGTGTCTGATCCGATCCGTAGCTGTCCGCTTGAGGCAGACAGCCGCGGACCGGACCAGCACACAGGACTGGGGGCTATTATGCCCTCCGATCCTGTGTGCAGCCGCACGCAGTTCCTGCTGCTAATAGGTGAGGACTGCGGGCGCCGCGGTCCTGACCTGTCAGCGGCTGCGGCTGCGTGCGGCTGCACACAGGATCGGAGGGCATAATAGCCCCCACTCCTGTATGCTGGTCCGGTCCGCGGCTGTCTGCCTCAAGCGGACAGCTACGGATCGGATCAGACACGCAGTCTGAAGCCGGCCTTAGCTATAACAAAATAGAATTTGAATATGTCATATTAATGACCTGTAAGAAAATAGAAGCTGAGCTGTGATTGATTGCTATAGGCAGCCTAATAAATCTTCAGCCAATAGTAAACCCTCCCCTGACCGGGCAGTAAATGTTACCTAACACATACACTTAATAGACTGGTGATGTGACTGACATCTGCCTTAATTCCCTATATGGCACATGTGTTGCACATTGGCTGTTTTTAATCAGATGTTTATGTTTGGAAATTAAAGATAGCACACGTGTGAGGTGATTTGTGCACATCTGTGTCTGTGTGTGTCCCTGTGGGGTGAGTGCATGTGTCGCTATAGGGTGTGTGTGTGTCCCCTTGTGTGTGTCTCTTTGTGGTGTGTGTGTGTGTTTGTTCGGGTGCGTGGTGAGTATCCAATGTTGGGGCTGCACCTTAGCGACTATACACTTGCTGTTACTCTTTGTGTGCGTGTGGTGTGTATACATGTCCCCGTGCGTGGTGAATATCTCATGTTGGGGCCCCACCTTAGTGACTATATGCTGGTATGTGCTGTTAGCCTTTGGCGCTATCATTAAGCCCCTCTCATTCACAACTGTCAACTGGTAACTGTCACTTTTTCCCCATTATGTAGATAGGGGCAAAATTGTTTGGTGAACTGGAACGCGCGGGGTTAAAATTTTGCCTCACAACATAGCCTATGACGCTCCCGGGGTCCAGACGTGTGACTGTGCAAAATTTTGTGGCTGTAATTGCGACGGTGTAGATGCCAATCCCAGATACACGCACGCACGCGCATACATATACACATACACATAAACACATACATATACACATACACACATACATATACACATACACACATTCAGCTTTATATATTAGATTTTAAACTTTTTTAAACAAATAAAAAACTGAAAAGTAGGGCGTGCAATATTATTGGACCCCTTTACTTTCAGTGCAGCAAACTCACTCCAGAAGTTCAGTGAGGGTCTCTGAATGATCCAATGTTGTCCTAAATGACTGGTAATCTACTTATATAATCGGGAGTTGGGCACTGTAGCCCAATCCCAGACTCCTTTGCGCGACTGCGACTGCGAGTGATGACGCGTAGCGTCATCACGAGCCGCAGCCGCTCTACAGTTAAAAAAAAAAAAATCCTCACCTCTCCCCGAGCCCCCGGAGTCTCCCGCCGTCTTCCGCCGTGTTCCGCTAGGCTCCCGGTGGCTCTGCAGGCTCCCGGTGGCTCTGCAGGCTCCCGGTGCCTGCAGTGGTCTTCTATCTACTGGACTCAAGGACCTGTGGTGATGTCAGAGTCACGTGACACCAGCTTACTCCAGGCAAATCGCGGGTCACGTGACTCTGACATCACCACAGGTCCTTGAGTCCAGTAGATAGAAGACCACTGCAGGCACCGGGAGCCTGCACAGCCACCGGGAGCCTAGCGGAACACGGCGGGAGACGGCGGGGGCTCGGGGTGAGGTGAGCATAATCTTTTTTTTATTTTTTTTAACCCCTGCCTTGCAGGAGCACCACCACAGACACCTGTATATTCTGCCACCACACAGATGCCTGTATACTATCCCACCACACAGACACCTGTATACTATGCCACCACACAGACGCCTGTATACTATGCCACCACACAGACGCCTGTATACTATGCCACCACACAGACGCCTGTATACTCTGCCAACACACACACGCCTGTATACTCTGCCGCCACCACAGACACCTGTATACTCTGCCAACACACACACGCCTCTATACTCTGCCGCCACCACAGACACCTGTATACTCTGCCGCCACCACACAGACGCCTGTATACTCTGCCACCACCACACACGCCTGTATACTCTGCCAACACACACACGCCTGTATACTCTGCCGCCACCACAGACACCTGTATACTCTGCCAACACACACACGCCTGTATACTCTGCCGCCACCACCACACACGCCTGTATACTCTGCCGCCACCGCCACACACGCCTGTACACTCTGCCGCCACCACACACGCCTGTACACTCTGCCGCCACCACACACGCCTGTACACTCTGCCGCCACCACACACGCCTGTACACTCTGCCGCCACCACACACGCCTGTATACTCTGCCACCACCACACACGCCTGTACACTCTGCCGCCACCACACACGCCTGTATACTCTGCCGCCACCAGCACAGACGCCTGTATACTCTGCCGCCACCAGCACAGACGCCTGTATACTCTGCCACCACCACACACGCCTGTATACTCTGCCAACACACACACGCCTGTATACTCTGCCGCCACCACAGACACCTGTATACTCTGCCAACACACACACGCCTGTATACTCTGCCGCCACCACAGACACCTGTATACTCTGCCGCCACCACCACACACGCCTGTATACTCTGCCGCCACCACAGACGCCTGTATACTCTGCCAACACACACACGCCTGTATACTCTGCCGCCACCACAGACACCTGTATACTCTGCCAACACACACACGCCTGTATACTCTGCCGCCACCACAGACACCTGTATACTCTGCCGCCACCACCACACACGCCTCTATACTCTGCCGCCACCACAGACACCTGTATACTCTGCCGCCACCACCACACACGCCTGTATACTCTGCCGCCACCACCACACACGCCTCTATACTCTGCCGCCACCACCACACACGCCTGTATACTCTGCCGCCACCACCACACACGCCTGTACACTCTGCCGCCACCACACACGCCTGTACACTCTGCCACCACCACACACGCCTGTACACTCTGCCGTCACCACACACGCCTGTACACTCTGCCGCCACCACACACGCCTGTATACTCTGCCGCCACCACACACGCCTGTACACTCTGCCGCCACCACAACACGCCTGTATACTCTGCCGCCACCAGCACAGACGCCTGTATACTCTGCCGCCACCAGCACAGACGCCTGTATACTCTGCCGCCACCAGCACAGACGCCTGTATACTCTGCCGCCACCAGCACAGACGCCTCTATACTCTGCCGCCACCACACATGCCTCTATACTCTGCCGCCACCACACCCGCCTGTATACTCTGCCGCCACCACAGACACCTGTATACTCTGCCGCCACCACCACACAGCCTCTATACTCTGCCGCCACCACAGACACCTGTATACTCTGCCGCCACCACCACACACGCCTGTATACTCTGCCGCCACCACCACACACGCCTCTATACTCTGCCGCCACCACCACACACGCCTGTATACTCTGCCGCCACCACCACACACGCCTGTACACTCTGCCGCCACCACACACGCCTGTACACTCTGCCACCACCACACACGCCTGTACACTCTGCCGCCACCACACACGCCTGTACACTCTGCCGCCACCACACACGCCTGTATACTCTGCCGCCACCACACACGCCTGTACACTCTGCCGCCACCACACACGCCTGTATACTCTGCCGCCACCAGCACAGACGCCTGTATACTCTGACGCCACCAGCACAGACGCCTGTATACTCTGCCGCCACCAGCACAGACGCCTGTATACTCTGCCGCCACCAGCACAGACGCCTCTATACTCTGCCGCCACCAGCACAGAAGCCTGTATACTCTGCCGCCACCAGCACAGACGCCTCTATACTCTGCCGCCACCACCACAGATGCCTGTATACTCTGCCCCCACCACCACACACGCCTGTATACTCTGCCCCCACCACCACACACGCCTGTATACTCTGCCGCCACCACCACAGACACCTGTATACTCTGCCACCACACAGATGCCTGTATACTATGCCACCACAGACACCTATATACTCTGCCACCACCACCACACACGCCTGTATACTCTGCTACCCACAGAGCCGCCTGTATACTCTGCTACCCACAGAGCCCCCTGTATACTCTGCTACCCACTGACCCGCCTGTATACACACAATTCATTTCACCCTGCTCCCGATGCAATTGCATCGGGCCTTTTTACTAGTGATAAATAAAATCCACCTGTGTGTAATCAAGGCTTTGTATAAATACACCTGCCCTGTGATAGTCTCGGGGTTCTGTTTCAAAATCAGAGAGCATCATGAAGACCAAGGAACACACCAGGCAGGTGTGAAACGTGGTTACACCATGGGCCAATAAAGGTTGTTTTTTTATATTTTTAATCATATGTCAAGATAGAATTAAGATAAAGAGTTGGGAGAGACACCATTTTTCTCAGAACGGTACGGCTTTCATTTGATATGTCACAAGACATGGAGAAATCAAATTCAAAATTTTGATGCGCAATTGTGAAAAAAAATGTTTGTTTTAAAATAATAATCATAATATATAATAATATATATCATAATTATTAATAATTACTACTATTGATTTCAAGTACTGTTCTGCTTGAACGCTTCATAAATGACATGTTTAGTTATATAATAGAAAAAGAATGTTACATGTATAAATAGGTGTTAAAAATCTTGGTTCTTTTAATCTTGTTCAATAACACTTGAGGACATGATCACCTTTTTTCTTTTGGTTAGTTCAATGCATTCAGGTTGAAAATGCTGAGCCAGTTGTGTTATGATGATGTATTTATCCTGGCACTTACGGAATTAGTTTTTTGTGTTTATTGTTGCATATAAATGTTGAATTTAATAAGTTGTAATTTGAAAAGAAAAAGAAGAAACTCACACAAACATAAAATAAAAAAATATATAAATTTGATAGGTCCCAAGTTGAACCTCTGTACAAATATAACCAAAAACATAAGTTAGGCCACTTTCACATCAGCGTTTTGCGCTGATCGTGTCAGTTGCGGTGAAAAAAACGCAACTGCTGCGATTACCGCATAATGGGCGCACTTGCGGTTCACCTGCGGCAAGCCCCATGCAATGTCTATGGGGCTTGCGGTAAATGTGCGGCATGTGCGGTTGCGAAAAAAACGCGGCATACCGCGTTTTTTTCGCGGCCGCAAGTGCTGAAACCGCACCTGCCGCACTTACTACAAGTGCCATAGACGGCCGTTAGGCGGTAATCGTGGCAGTTGCAGTTTTTTAACCCCAACTGCCACGATCAGCGCAAAACGCTGATGTGAAAGCAGCCTAACACATGCATTTTCTCACAATTTTAAAACATACGTTTTTTTTCACAATTGCACATCAAAATTTTGAATTTGATTTCTCCAAAATAAAATATAAAGGAACATAGTCTTCTGACATCAAATGAAATCCGCTACAGTTCTGAGAACAATGATGTCTCTCCCACCTCTTTATCTTAATTCTAGCCCGAGATATGATAAGAAATGTAAAGTCATACCAGGCCAAAATGCGCGCTTTTTTAAAAACTTTAAAAGTCTAAAAAATTAATTGATGGAGAGAAAAAATTCAAAACTTTAAATTTGTAATTATCTAAAGCTGTACTTCATATAGAAAAAAAAAATCTAAAGAAGTCAGGTAAAAAAAATATTCATATTTGGATCACTTGATATGGAATGACCCATTGAAGCTATAATAGTTATTTCTCTAGTCACCTTCCACGACAGCAGAACGGAGGTTGCCTCCCCGCCCTAATAGGGGACAGGAAACACAAAGAGGTTAAAAACCCCTCCCCTTCCTGCACACACCAGTGTTTTTCCTGTCCTCTATGGGGCATGAAGAGGTTACTCTGAGCTGCTGGTGGCCGGTGACTAGGCAGCTCCTACTCTTTTCTTACCGGGCGGCTGGGGTCAGGCCTTCGGGTCTCTCCCCTGGGGTCGCTCCCGTCTTCCCCTGTGGCGATTCGGGACAGTGCTGCCCCTCCTGCGCTCCCTTGGGGGGTAAAGCGGGGCAGGTGTGCTTTCAGGCCGGGGGCCTCTCTGAGCTCCCCGGCGTCCTCCTCCTCCACCAGGCGCGGCCGCCGCTGTGGGCCGCGACCGGAAGTGACGTAGCGGAGGCCGCGACCGGAAGTGACGTCGCGGAGTTATCGCGTCACTTCCGGTGGGCGTTCCCGGGCGGGAACGCGGGCGGCCGGCTGCATGGCGTGCGGGGCGGTCGTTTCTGGAGACAGATGCGGCCGGACGAATGGCACTGCGGGATCCGGAGGAGGAAGTCATCTGCGCTGAGGACCCGGCTGCATAAAGCCCGGTCGGCTTCTTCTCCAGGTAAGGCCTGTGGGTCAGTGCGGCTAGGAAGTCCAGGTTTCAGGTCTGTGACCATCCCCCCTGAGTGCCTCTGATCTCTTGCTCTCAGTCGCTTAGCAGGGTGGGCCTGGTTAGTACTGGCTGTGCTTATGGAGTCTGAGAAAGCCCTTGTGCCTGCATCTGCAGAGCCCAGCGTTCATCCCGCTACTGGAGAGAAGGCTTCCGGATCTCGGAAGGACAAAGATAAACCTGTGTCCCGTAAATGTGGGGTCTGCTCCGTCAAATTGCCCTCTTCCCATAAGAAGAAGCTATGCCAGCCCTGCACTGATGATGTCCTTCGGGCGGAACAGCCGTCACTTCTGGACAGTATTAAAACCCTTATTCAGCAGGAAGTCCAGTCTTCCTTGTCTGTTTTTGCTACGCCTCCTGCCCCTGTGTTGGTCCTCCGGCTAAGAAACGTAAACTTGTACATGAGGATTTGTCCTCTGAGTCTGGGGAATTGCTTTCGTCTGACCCTGAGGGATTGGGAGGTTCTGAAGAGCCTCTGGATTCCGCAGGCTCAGATAGGAAGCGGTTTCTTTTTTCTTCAGATGATATGGAGGAACTTCTTGATATGGTTCGCTCCACTATGGGGGTAGAGGAGGTGGAGCCGGCTCCTTCCGTGCAGGATGTCATGTTTGGGGGCTTAAAGGCTAGGGCCCGTAAGGGGTTTCCTGTTCATGACAACCTCTTAGATTTGGTTATGCAGGAATGGGAATGTCCGGAAAAACGTCTTTCTGTTTCTTCCGAGATGAAGCATAGGTTTCCCCTCACTGGAGATTGTTCAAAATGGGAGCTTCCCAAGGTAGATGTCCAGGTGTCCAGGGTTGCGAGGAAAACTGCCCTCCCCTTCGAGGACCCCTCGCAGTTGAAGGATCCCATGGATCGGAAGGTTGAAGGTCTTCTCCGGAAGACCTGGGATTCTTCTTCCTACCTATTGCAATCTAATATTGCTGCTACCTGCGTGGCTCGGTCCCTCGCTCGTTGGCTTGTCCAGTTGGAGGACCATGTCTCTCACGGTACTTCCCGGGAGGATATTGTTAACTCTCTCTCCCTGCTTCATAAGGCTACGGGATTCCTTGCTGATGCCTCTGGGGAGTCTGTCCGGGTGTCCGCACGTGCGGCGGCTCTGTCTAACTCCGCCCGACGAGCTCTTTGGTTAAAACTTTGGACTGGGGATGTGACGTCCAAGGTTAAGCTTTGCTCTCTCCCCTTCAGGGGGGAGTTGGTGTTTGGCCCGGCTCTTGATGAGATTCTGGAGCAGGCCACGGACAGGAAGAAGTCTCTTCCTGAACAGCGGTCGGTGCGGAAACGGTTTTTTCGTCCGTCCCGTGATCCGGTCCCTTCCTCTCGTGGTAAGGGGAAGTCGGGGCGGTGGAGTTACCCGAAAGGGGGTAGAGGTCGGGGCTTCTTTGGTCCCCCGTCCCACTCCCACCCTGACAAGCAGTGACTGTGCCAGGGTAGGGGGTCGGCTCTCGCAATTTTTTCCAAGGTGGCAGGAGGTCTCCAATCCTTGTGTGCTCCGGGTCGTCCAATCCGGCTTGCACATAGAATTCATCTCACGGCCCCCCCAGTGCCTTCGGGTCACTACGCTTCCCTCTCGCACTCTTCAGAGCGCCTTGTGGCAGGGTCTTCAGACCTTGTTGGATTCTGGCGTGATTTCTTCGGTTCCCCTTCAGGAGGTCGGCAGGGGTCATTACTCTCGGCTCTTCATGGTAAAAAAGCCTTCGGGGGCCTACAGGATTATTGTCAACCTAAAGCCTCTGAATCGATTTGTGGTTTACCATCAGTTCAAGATGGAATCCATTCGGTCCACCATTCCCTTGATTGGTCAGGATTGGGTGATGGCCACTCTCGACCTCACGGATGCATATTACCATGTCCCGATACATCCGGATCATCGTCAGTTCCTTCGGGTTGCGGTCACGCGCAATCAGGAAGTTGTTCATTTCCAGTTCAACGCCCTTCCATTCGGGCTCTCCTCGGCCCCTCGGGTGTTTTCCAAGATCATGTCGGAGGTCGTTTCCTTTCTCCGGGGTCAGGGGATTTTTATTGTCCCCTACCTCGACGATTTTCTGATCCTGGCTCCCTCGTCTCACCAGCTGTCCCTCTCGGTTTCCGCCACCCTTCAGGTTTTCCGCTCCCTGGGCTGGCTTCCAAATTTGGCGAAGTCCGACCTGACTCCGTCCACGCGGAAGCAGTTCCTGGGGATTCTTCTCGATTCTTCCCGGCAGACATCTTTTCTGCCGCCGGACAAGAGGGTGGATCTCGTGCGGAAGCTCGCTCGCTTCCGGGGATCCCGTCGTCCTTCCCTGAGGGAGGTCATGTCGGCGTTGGGTTCTCTGACGGCCTGTATCCCGGCGGTTCCCTGGGCGCAGGCTCATTCCAGGGTTCTGCAGGAATTTCTCCTGTCTTCCTGGGACAGGTCCTCCACCTCCCTCTCTCGGAGGGTGTCCCTCCCAGGTCGCGTCCGTTCCTCTCTGGCCTGGTGGCTGACCCCTCGGAACCTCCGGAAGGGGGTGTCTTGGGTCCAGTCTCCGTTGGTGTCCCTCACAACGGACGCCAGCCAGCAGGGGTGGGGGGCCACGGTTGCGGGCCACCACTTCCAGGGCCGGTGGTCTCCTCAGGTCAGTGCCAGGTCTTCCAATTTTCGGGAACTGATGGCGGTGGAGCTGGCCCTCCGAGCTGCGGGTGCTCTTCTCCACGGCTGTCACGTCCGGGTGTTCTCGGACAACGTCACGGCGGTGGCACATGTCCGTCACCAAGGGGGTACTCGGTTTGCCAGTCTTACGTCTCTTTATGCAAGGATTTTTTCCTGGGCAGAACGGCATGTCCTGTCCTTATCGGCGGTTCATTTACGAGGGTCCGACAACGTCCAGGCAGACTTCCTCAGCCGGAGGGACATACATCCGGGCGAATGGTGTCTCCATCGGGAGGTCTTCGCCTCCCTGGTCTCTCGGTGGGGTCTTCCCGAAGTGGATCTGTTTGCAACCCTTCACAATGCCCAGGTGGAGTCGTTCTTCGCCCTGTCTCCGTCCGGTCGCCTGCTGGGGGTGGACGCGTTCTCTCATCCCTGGGGGTTCTCCCTGGCCTATGCGTTTCCTCCAATTCCTCTCATTCCGCGGACGCTTCAGAAGATCCGGCTGGACGGGGTTCCTACAATCCTGGTGGCTCCCCTCTGGCCGGGTCGCAGTTGGTTCAGCGCCCTGCTGAGTCTGGCATCGGACGGTCCCGTTCTTCCACGGAGGCCCGATCTCCTTCACCAGGGGCCCATTCTTCATCCCGACCTTCCCAAGTTGAACCTAGCGGCCTGGTTATTGAAGCCAACTTGCTGAGGGCTAAAGGTCTTTCTGATGGGGTGATCTCGACTTTGCAGAAAAGTAGGAAGTCGGTCACCAATGCTATTTATGGGAAGATCTGGAAGAAGTTTGTGTCTTGGTGTGCGGCTGATCCTCCTGATCCCCTTCGTCCAAATATTGCTCGCATTTTGGATTTTTTGCAGGCCGGTCTGGTGTTGGGTCTCTCCCCAGTGCTCTCAAGGTGCAGATCTCGGCTCTCAGTTCCTTTTTTGATCAGGGTATAGCCGCTCACCCTTGGGTCCGTCGGTTTATGACTTCCGCCGGGCGGCTGCGGCCTCGGCTGCGGTCCCTTGTCCCTCCTTGGGACCTGAATCTTGTCCTCTCTGGTCTCACGAAGTCACCCTTTGAGCCGCTGTCCTCCTCGGATCTCCGGGTGCTGTCCCACAAGACCGCCTTCCTGGTGGCGGTCACGTCGGCTAGGCGTGTGGGTGAACTCCAGGCTCTTTCCATCCGTGAGCCCTACCTTCGGATCCTGGAGGATAGTCTGGTGTTTCGCCTTGACCCTTCTTTTTTGCCTAAGGTGGTCTCTGACTTCCATCGGTCGCAGGACATTGTTTTGCCTTCGTTTTGTTCTTCCCCTTCTAATCCGAAGGAGGAGTGTCTTCATACGCTGGATGTTCGTCGCACGGTGCTCTTCTATCTCCAGCAGACGGCACCTTTTCGTGTCGACCAGAATTTATTTGTCCAGCTCTTCGGCCGCCGGAAAGGACTCAAGGCCTCCAAGGGTATGATCGCTGGTTGGATCAAGCAAGCCGTCTGCACGGCCTACGTTCAGATGGGTCATTCACCTCCTGAAAAGTTCAAGGCTCACTCTACTAGATCCGTCGCTGCTTCTGGGCTGAGCGGGGTGATGCTTTCATTGAGCAGATCTGCAGAGCTGCTACTTGGTCCTCGGTCCATACTTTCACCCGTCATTACCGGCTGGACTTCAATCGGGATCTCACATTTGACAGGAGAGTCCTGCAGGCTGTTATCCCACCCTAAGGTATATTCGTTGGTATTCCTCCGTTCTGCTGTCGTGGAAGGTGACTAGAGAAAATAGAATTAGACTTACCGGTAATTCCATTTCTAGGAACCTTCCACGACAGCATTAATTTCCCTCCCTATTTCTTGTCTTCTTATTATGATTGTTGTTCCTGCACTTGGTGGTCGCTTTCATGCGGGTGTGTACAGTCAAAACACTGGTGTGTGCAGGAAGGGGAGGGGTTTTTAACCTCTTTGTGTTTCCTGTCCCCTATTAGGGCGGGGAGGCAACCTCCGTTCTGCTGTCGTGGAAGGTTCCTAGAAATGGAATTACCGGTAAGTCTAATTCTATTATATTTTTAAATATGATCCCATTGCGATCCCAACTTGAATTTTGATACATATGTGGCTAGGAGCATAGCAGACACATGGGCATTTTTAAAAATTTTTAAATTAAACCTTTTTTTCGGAAATGCGTTTTAAAATTTAGCGTTTGCGTTCGCATGGGTAAAATATTAACAAAGATACTCTTGTGACACATCTGGTGAAAGCCTGTACAGTTCTGAGTAGAATGGTGTTTATTTTGTTTCTCTATGTTATTTGTAGCCTGAGTTTTATGAGGAGAAATGTAAAGGCAGGCAACACCGAAATTCACACTTTTTCCGAACTTTGAAAATCAATTAAAAAAAAATTCTAGCATTTTTTTCTCTTCACATTTTGCATTGTCCGACATGCTATTATGAAATCAAAAAATCTCAGAATTAAAAATATAGAGGTAAAAATCATTGCTTCACTTGACATGGAATGACCCGAGGCTGGAGTGCATCATGTCTCCATCCACCATTGTCACGTTGCACCATAGACTGTCCAGGAGTTGGATGCTTTAGTCCAGGTCTGGGAGGAGATCCCTCAAGAGACCATCCGGAACTTCATCAGGAGCATGCCCAGGCGATTTAGGGAGGTCACACACAATACTGAGCCTCATTTTGACTTGTCTTAAGGACATTACATTCCACTTTAATTTTGTGTGTGGCTTCCAAATCCAGGCCTCCATTGGTTAATATATCTGATTTCCATTGATGATTTTTGTGTGATTTTATTGTCAGCACATTCAACTTTGTACAGAAGAAAGTATTCAATTAGAACATTCCATTTATTTAGATCTAGGGTGTGCCATTTGACTGTTCCCTTTTTTTTTGAGAAATGCGTGTGTGTGTGTCTATATAGACGTCATCAAGTAATGCACTAAAACATATCAACTATGGCATGCCCACTGCAGGAGCGATAGGAGATGGCATTCTAATGATTTCTTATTATCAGGCAAGGTATTCCATCTTTTTTGGTCTTCTTACTATGAGTTATTTATAAATAAAGCTGTGACCTATCCCATTCATTAAAGATAACAATGATGTTCATTGCTTAATTTAGCACTGAATTTAGCATTGATGCTTTCAAATGCTGGGGTCCTGGGTTCAAATCCCACCAAGGACAACATCTGCAGCGAGCTTGTATGTTCTTCCCTTGTTTACGTGGAGCTTATCTGGGTACTCCAATTTTGTCCCACACACCAAAGACATGCTGATTGGGAATTTAGATTGTGAGCCCCAGTGGGGACAGTGTTGTTGATTTATGGAAAAGCACTGTGAAATTAATGGCGCTATAATAAGTGAATAAATATTATTAATATTATTATTATTATGTAGTCAACTTTAGTTTAGTCTGTAACCACAACATTCGTGACTGTGCAGTGGCACAGGTCATTGTGCTCTATTTCAGTCGCATAAAGTCTCTGGAGACTTCACGAATCTCACCTGACTTTGGTCATTGCAGCTTCAAGAGAGCACAGTGACCTGCGGAGGCATGCATGTCGTCACTGTTTCCATATATACACAGGAGGAGCAGCATATTACAGGCAGCAGGGTGGGTTTTACAGGCACAGGGGCTGCTTTGACTGAAGTGAGCCGCATCCCACTCAACCGTGTAGAGCTAATTGCAATATGGCGCAGGACACATTCAGAGTTAATTTTTGAGGTAATCAGAAGTCAGTCTGGGGGTATAAAGGGTTTACCAGAACCCCAATTAGGTCATGTGCACACGTTGAGTGTTTGAGTTTTTTACCTCAGGATTTGTAGCCAAAACCAGGAGTGAATGATCAAATACAGAAGTGGAGCACTTGTTTCTATTAGATTTCCTCTGATTACTCCACTCCTGGTTTTGTATACAAATCCTGAAGTAAAAACTCATGAAATACTCAGCGTGTGCACATGGCCTAACAGTATGTTTAGGGCACAGATTATAAATCCCAAAAGGCGTGACCGGTTCACTTTAAGATGCATGTGGCTTGACTTGTTGTATGTTTCCACCTGCTACATCCTGGGTAGTAAATGGGTTGTCCCAAAAGAAGGGGATGATGCACTCGTCCTCTTTCTCTTGTTAGCTGTTAAGACACAGCATGACCCACCCACCCTGCCCTTTTTTATTTAGGGATGTTTTCTAGATCAATCACTTTACTTTGTGAATTTTCTCTTCCTAATTATCAACTTCCTATAAGGGTACCTTTTACACGTCGCAACATTGCATGCAATTTCACTTGCAACTTACTGGTTGCAGTGAAATCATGGGCACATTGTTCCATTTGTACACGGCAACAAAATAGAACAATGTGTCCATGATTTCACTGCAACCAGTAAGTTGCAAGTGAAATTGCATGCAATGTTGCGACGTGTAAAGGTACCCTAAGAGTGTAATCTTGCAGAAGGAACTTTGACATCAACAAGTAGTGTACCAAGACGTACCAACTATTACATGCTCACAGCAGGAGAGGTGATGATGGCTCTGTGACCACTTATCTGCAGCAAGGTTCTGCCTCTTTTAAGTCTTGTTTACTGTTTGAGTAATTTATAAATAAAGCTATGACCTACTTTATCCATTAAAGAGAACTATTATGTTAAGTGTTTTATTTATAGAGATAACACCCCTCATTATATGGCCCAACAAGTAATAGCAGTCATGTGTGCAGCCTCCTTTCCTTTGTATGCTTGCCTCTTCCCTGTTTTTTCAATTATTGCAGATGATCAGCTGGGTGTCTTATTCTTGTGGAATACTATGCGTTTTTTACCTTCTGATGGCTACAGTCATACAGGTCCTGTGCTGAGTTTCAGACACCTTTATCCTGAAGTACTTTGTGGGTGGCACTTACATTTTTATGTGATCACCAGCACTCAGGTCATGCTATCCTGCCACATTGGCAATGCTGGGCTGGGTAGGGAGAAGGAGAAGCTTGGGAGGTGGAGACACAGAAAAAAGACAAGGGAAGACAAATCACTGGATCAGCTTCTTCCATAGAGGCATCAACTTGTGTGCTAGATGCTACATTGCTGGTGCTCATAGATTTGGATACTGCAGGCTGAGATATTTCTTTTCATCATTACAAGGGAGCGTGTATCATACATAGCAGAGGTGTACTGCTGGTGCTTGCACTGAAGTGTGCTGCTGACTAATACTCGTACAGAGATTTGCTACGAACTAACCCCTGCATAGATGTGTGCTGCTGGTGCTTGCACAGAAGTATGCTGCTAAACAAATGCTGGTACTAAGATGTGCTACTGACTTGCCCCTGTACTGAGGTGTGTGTCTTGGCTGGCCCCTGTACTGAGGTGTGCTGCTTGGCTGGCCCCAGTGTAGAGGTGTGCTGCTTGGCTGGCCCCAGTGTAGAGGTGTTCTGCTTGACTGGCCCCAGTGTAGAGGTGTTCTGCTTGGCTGGCCCCAGTGTAGAGGTGTGCTGCTTGGCTGGCCCCAGTGTAGAGGTGTGCTGCTGACTGGCACCAGTGTAGAGGTGTGCTGCTGACTGGCACCAGTGTAGAGGTGTGCTGCTGACTGGCCCTTTATGGAGATGAGCGAACACCAAAGCATACGAATTTGTATGTGTTCATCGAATAATTCAATGAACATTCGCCAAATTTTCTGAACAAGTTTGAAATCAATGGCAGGCAAATTTCAAGGCATATTAAACACCTCAAAAGCTGCCAGACACAGACAGACACACACATCACTTTACCGTGTCTCCATTGCTTGATTGCAAAGGTCCATCTAGACGTGTTCCCTCTCACTTCCACATCTGGGCTGACAGTGAGTGATGTGAACGGTCAGCTGATCTGATCACCATTGCAATCGCGTCACATGACCAGATAGTGTCAGATGATCTGGTCACCTGACTTGATTACTATAGTGACCAGATCAGCTGCTGCACACGACAATCACAGTCAGCTCTGCTATGGTCACCTGAGGTCACTGTTCTGGTAACAATGGTGGCCACTAATCATAGCGGGTACCATTGTTACCTGCGCAGTGACCCCAGGTGACCTCAGTGAGTCACCACTTATGGACTGAGCTCACAGTTAATTCATTCAGTGACTGGAGGCTATGGTGACAGAATGCTGTATTCTTCACCATAGCCTCCAATGAAGAAGACATCATAGAGAATAGCGGAGGGTTATGAGGTTTTGAGGAAGTAATAAAGATGGAGTCACTACGTGTCTCTGTGTTTTTATTTTGAATAAAATGCTTTTTCTCTATTTTGTGTCTTTTTTAACCAATTATTTGAGATTCTTAATGGACAAGATTTGACCTAATGTTAAGAATCCCAGGGCTTAATACCAGCTGAAAATAGAAAACTGGAATTAACCCCTTATTACTCAGCATGCTATTCCCCACCAGGGCCACTGAAAGAGCCTGGTAAAGCACCTGGAAATGGCGCCTCTTATTAATGCGACATTTTCAGGAGCAGCTGCGAGCTATTCTATAGTGTGGGGGCCTCAATAACTAAGGCCCTTACCACATTGAGAATACCAGCCCTCAGCTGCCCAGTTGTACCTTAGCTGACAATTAAAAATAGGGCTAAACCCATGCATGTGTTTTTTTTTTTTCTTTTTGTTTTTTTTGCCAGCCAAGGTAAAATTAGGCAGCTGAGGGTGGCAGCTCGCAGTCATCCACTTTCACTGGGCTGGACTGAAAAATACTGTAAAGCCACACTCATTTTTTTTAAAGTTATTTATTTTACACACTGACGACAGGTTCGTTGCCATACACTAATGTGTATGGAAACCAAGCATAATCACTGTTCACTTTGAAGAAATGCAGTCTGATTGCATCCGCCAATCTCAGGCGATCATGTAGTCTATGGTAACCAACCTGCCATAACAGTGTGTTAAATAAATAATTAAAAAACCGCATGGGGCTTTGCAGTGTTCTTCAGTTCAGCCCAGTGAAAGTGGACGACTGCGAGCTGTCACCCTCCGTTGCCTACTTTTACCTTTGGCTGGCAAAAAAAAAAGCGTAGGCTTCAGCCTATTTTTAATTGCCTGCCAGCCCTGAGATTCTTAGGCTGCCTTCAAATCACGATTTTGCTGCATCTGTGTGTATCTGTGTCATAACAGATACAGACGGATCCAATTTTGCCTCCCATGTATCCCTATGGGCAACGGATCGGATCGAATGTGTCACTATTGGCATCCGATTTTAGCACCATCTGTCTGATGTAGTCACTGAGCCAAAATCGTATCCTGCTACAAGTCGGGGGCGTCCTCCTCCTCGGGGCTCCCATATGGGACCTTCGGCCTTCCTGCGTCCTCCAGGGCAAAGCAGGCTGTTTTCGGAGCGCCAGAGGCCTGTCTCAGCTCTCCGGCGTCTCCCTCCTCCAGCTGCGGTCCCGGGAGCACGCGCCGAGAGTGCCGCGACGTCACTTCCGGTTTCGGGTGACGTCACTTACGGGTTTCGGGCGGCGGCTCCTGTGCGCGCGGCGGCGGCTTGGGTGCGGCTCCAGGGACCCGGCAGGCCTATCACACGCGTCTGCCTGCGGCCAGTGACCGGGAGGAGGGAGGGAACAGCTGTTCCACGTTGGGGGCACGGTGCTTAGGGATAAGTACCCGCCGGAAGAGTACACCCAGGTAAGGAGATCCCTAAAGATGGAGGGTGGCAGATCTTCCGCCTCTGCAGAGCCCAGCGTTCCCCCAGCTCCTGTAAGTGTCTTGGGGGTGGTCACTGCGGTAGGGGGCATTAGATCCCTTCACTCACTCTGGGTCCCCTTCTTTCCCCTTTTTCTATAGGGAGACAAGGGCCCCCCTGTTAAAAGCAGCAAAACCCCATCCAGAAAATGTGGCATCTGCGGCATGAAACTTCCGTCTTCCTGCAAAAAGAAGTTGTGTCAGCCGTGTACTGATGGTGTGGTCAGAGAAGAATCCCCGTCCCTGCTTGAGGAACTCCGGTCCATGGTTAGACACGAAGTTCAAGCAGTTAGACAGGAGGTGCAGGCTTCTATCTCAGCCTTGCCAGTTTTTGCTGCAGCATCCAGGCCTTCCCCTCCAAAAAAGAGGAAGCTCCAGGACTGTGATTCGATGGCTTTCATGGAGGCTGTCCAGAGCTCTGCATCTGAGGACGGCGAGGATGTTGCATCTGTTGCCTCTGCACAGGCACGAGATTCTGGACACTACTATTTTTCCTCTGAGTCCATGGGGGAATTGCTGGACGCTGTCCGTAGCACCATGGGAGTTGAGGAGGTGGAACCCCCTTGTTCAGTGCAGGACGACATGTTCAGAGGCTTGAGGGCTAAGCGGCAGTTGGGCCTCCCTGTCCATGAGGTCATCCGGGATCTCGTCCAGCGGGAGTGGGAGTTGCCAGAAAATAGGCTGATCACCCCTTCCGAGTTAAAACGGTGGTTTCCCTTGGAGGGTGCTGACTTTATCGGGGATGTTCTGAAGGTGGACATCCAGGTTGCCAGGGTGGCGAAAAAGACCGCCTTACCGTTTGAAGATTCCTCCCAGTTGAAAGACCCCCTCGATCGTAAGATGGAGAGTGTTCTCAAAAAATCCTGGGAGGCGGCCGCTATATCTTTGAAGGTGAACATTTCATCGACATGTGTGGCCAGATCTCTCTTTAAGTGGATCACCCAGCTGGAAGATCACATCCTGCAGGGTACTTCCAGGGAGGAGCTTTTGGATTCCGTTCCACTCCTGAGGCGTGCTACAGGCTTCCTGGCTGATGCCTCGGCGGAGTCAGTCCGCATTTGCGACAGGTGTGCAGTGTTGTCCAACACGGTTCGCAGAGCGTTGTGGCTTAAGATGTGGAATGGGGATGTCACGTCTAAACTTAAGCTGTGTGGCATCCCTTTTCAGGGGTCTTATGTGTTTGGTCCGGCATTGGATGACATCTTGGATAAGGTGTCAGACAGGAAAAAGTGTCTTCCTGAACAGAAGCCCTTTCGGAAGCAGTCCTTTCGGCCCGAGCGTAGCCAGCCCTCCCAGTATAGGGGGAAGGGTAAGTCCAGTCACTGGGCCTACCAGAAAGGTGACAAAAACCGTAATATCTTGCTCCCCAGCACCGAAGTCGGGGCGGGGGCCAGCCGGGCTCTAAGCAATGACGCCGGGCCCATTGCTGGGCGGCTTTTGAGGTTTCTTCCCCAGTGGGAAGGAATCTCCTCATGCCCGTGGATCCTCTCGACCATTCGGAGGGTCTGCGGTTGGAATTCGAGAGTCAGCCTCCTCCATGTCTGCGGATCACTCCTTCCTCTAGGGGACTCTCGCACACTGTTTTTGTCAGGTCTGCAAGACCTGTTAGGTTCCGGCGCGGTGTCTCCGGTCCCTCCGGGAGAAGTGGGCCAGGGGCACTACTCTAGGTTGTTTGTGGTGCGAAAGCCCTCCGGGCGCTCCATATCATCTTCAATCTAAAACTTCTCAATTGTCATGTGCTCTACAGGTGAATCAAGATGGAATCCGTCCACTCGGCGATTCCCCTGATCGGGCATGATTACATGATGGCCACCATCAACCTCCAGGACGCGTACTATCACGTCCCCATTCACCCGTCTCACAATCGCTTTCTGCGCTTCGCGATCTCCGGGGCAGGTGGGACGGGCCATTATCAGTTCAATGTACTGCCGTTCGGGATTTCGTCAGCCCCCAGGGTTTTTACCAAGCTCATGGGGGAGGTGATGGCATTCCTCCAGTCCCAGGGCTTATGCGTGATTCCCTATCTAGACAACATGCTTGTTGTGGCTCCTTCGGCAGAGGTCCTGCGCACCCATGTCTCCAGAACTTGAGATTCTTCAGGGTCTGGGGTGGGTGCCCAATCTTTGGAAGTCGGAACTGGTTCCGGCGACCCACGGTCAATTTTTGGGAGTCTTGCTGGACTCTTCAAAACAGACCTCGTTCCTTCCTGTCGCACACCGGCTTCTGCTCCGCAACAAACTGACCCGCTTCCGGGCTCGGGAGTCCCCCACCTTGCGGGAGGCGATGTCCCTGTTGGGATCCATGACGGCCTGCATTCCGTCAGTGGCTTGGGCTCAGGCTCATTCCCGTCTGCTTCAGGAACACATTCTGTGCTCCTGGGACAGCGCCAGTATTCCCTGAACTCACGGGTCCAGACCCCGGGGTGGGTGGTGGCCTCCCTTTCCTGGTGGATGAGTCCCGGGAACCTCCGGACGGGTGTGGCCTGGCTGCAGGCTCCAGTGACCACCGTAACTACAGATGCCAGCGGGTCCGGTTGGGGAGCGATGGTGGATCACGTGCCTTTCCAGGGGGTTTGGAGTCGATCAATCAGTCGTCAATCTTCGAACTTCCGGGAACTTCTAGCGTTGGAGGAGACGCTTCATGCTGCAGTTCACATCCTACACGGGCGTCACGTCAAGGTTCTGTCGGACAATGTAACTACGGTTGCCTTCTTCCCACCAAGGTGGTACTCGGGGCATCCACTTGCAGGTGCTCGCAAGACGAATATTTTCCTGGGCGGAACGCCATCTTCTCTCCTTGTCAGCTGTTCATCTAAGGGGAGCGGACAATGTACAGGCGGATTTTTTGAGCCGCACGAAGGTCCACCCTGGCGAATGGAGCCTCCATCCGGACGTGTTTCGCTCTCTTACGGACAGGTGGGGAGTCCCGTCAATCGACCTGTTTGCGTCGGGATCAAATGCCAAGGTGCCAACATTTTTTTCCCTGAGTCGGTCAGATCATCCTCTGGGGCTGGACGCCTTCGCCCATCGCTGGGACTTCCAGTTGGTGTATGCATTTCCTCCGATCCCGCTGCTCCCCAAGACATTGCAGAAGATTCGGGCGGCGGGGGTGACGGCTATCCTGGTGGTTCCCCTGTGGCCCAAATGGGCATGGTACGGCGCTATCCACGACCTGTGCCTGGAGGGTCCGATTCGGTTGCCCCACAACCTCGACCTGCTGTCCCAGGTTCCTCTGTTTCACCCGGACCCTCAGTGGCTCAATCTGGCGGCCTGGCTGTTGAGGCCGAGATCCTGACGGCCAAGGGTCTCTCCCAAGCAGTGATCGGCACGCTTCAGCAGAGCAGGAAGCCCGTGACGAACGCTTTTTTTATGGGAAGGGAAGGTTTGGAAACGCTTTCTGTCCTGGTGTGCTCCTTCCGTTCCGGATGTTCATCATCCTAATGTGGCTCTCATTTTGGATTTCTTGCAGCAAGGCTTGGATTTGGGCCTTCAGCCGAGCACTCTTAAGGTCCAGGTTTCAGCTCTCAGTGCCGTATTTGATCAGGATCTGGCTGCCCATCGATGGATCAAGCGTTTTTGTTTTTGTTTTTTTACCTCTGCTTGTAGACTGCGTCCCAGGCTTCGGGCTTCCGTCCCAACTTGGGATTTGAACATTGTTCTTCAGGGGCTTTCTCAGGAGCCCTTTGAGCCCTTGTCTGCTGCTTCCCTTCCATCTCTCTCTCACAAGACGGCGTTTTTGGTGGCCATTACTTCGGCCAGGCGAGTTGGGGAGCTGCAGGCGCTCTCGGTCCAGGCGCCTTACCTCGTGGTTTCTGATGATCGCATTACGCTTCGGTTGGATCCATCCTTCCTTCCTAAAGTTGTGTCGGATTTCCATCGGTCCCAGGAAGTGGTGCTCCGTCCTTTTGTCATTCTCCCGCTAATGCAGCTGAGGCCGTGTTTCACACCTTGGATGTGCGTCGATCTGTCCTCCACTATCTCCAAGTGACCGCTTCCTGGAGGTTGGATCCGAACCTGTTTGTTCAGCATTTTGGGAAAAACAAAGGGAAGAAAGCTTCCAAGGCTACCATCACTTCCTGGATCAAGAAGGCGATCTGTTCGGCCTACGTTGCTCAAAACCTTGCTCCTCCGGCGGGGTTGAAGGCTCATTCCACTCGGGCTGCTGCTACATCCTGGGCGGAGCGGGCTGGAGCTTCATCTGAGCAGATATGCAGAGCGGCTACGTGGTCGTCCCTCCACACCTTTTCACGCCACTATCGGTTAGATCTGTCCTCTAGTCGGGATCTGTCCTTTGGTAGGAAAGTCCTACAGGCAATTGTCCCACCCTGAGGAGTATCGGTGGTATTCCTCCAATGCTGTCGTGGAAGGCGATGGGAGAAAACTAAATTAGTCCTTACCGGTAATTCCTTTTCTTGGAGCCTTCCACGACAGCATCAGTTCCCCCCCCTTGTTGTCGGGATTTGGATTCAGTTGTATCAGGTAATCCATGTCTTCAGGTGATCTTGGTAATACACTGGAGTACGGAGGAGGGGGAGGGGCTTTTAACCTCTCTGTGTTCCTGTCCCCCAATTGGGCGTGGACGACATCCTCCAATGCTGTCCTGGAAGGCTCCAAGAAAAGGAATTACTGGTAAGGACTAATTCAGTTTTTTAACATACTGGAGGAAAGAGGAGGGGAGAGGAGAGGGGGGACAGGATAGAGGAGAGGGGGAGAGGAAATGGAGGAGGGAGGAAGGGAGACAAGAATGATGTAGTAGCAGGTAGAACAGGGAGAGATAGAGGGACCACAGGATCCACACGGATCCTGCATAGAATTGGAAACTGATGCCTATTTGCCATCCAATTGCAGGGATCTGTTTGGATCCGTGTCTGTCCGGGGGATCCTGCAAAAACAAGGATCCCCATGGGCAGCACAAAATCGTGATGTGAAGGCAGCCTTAATGTCAGGCCAAGTTAGACCCGGCCATTAAGAATCTCAAGAGAAAAATAATTCTATTCAAAGTAAAAGACAGAGACACCTAGTGACTCCATCTTTATTACTCCTTCATACTGCTCCATCATCCTCTGCGACATCTTCTTTATTGGAGGCTATAGTGAAGAATACAGCATTCTGTCACCATAGCCTCCAGTCACTGAATGAATGAGCTGCAAGCTTCGTCCGAAAGCGGTGACTTGCTGAGGTCACCGTTCAGGTAACAATGGTACCCAATATGATTAGCTGCCACCATTGTTACCTGAATGGTGACTTTAGCATGTCACCCTACACCTGAAACAGAGCTGGCAGTGACTGACGTGCGCTGCAGCTGATCTGGTCACCATAGTAATCAGGTCAGTAGACCAGATCAGCTGACACTATCTGGTCATGTGATGCATTTGCTATGGTGATCAGATCAGCTGTCTTTGCATGTCACTAACTGCCAGCGCAGATACGGAACTGAGAGGGATGCAGGAAGATGGACCATTACAATCAAGCAATGGAGACACGGTAAGATAATTTGTGTGTAGGATAACGTAAAACAGAAGCATTAGTGTATTTGCACAAATGATTCTGTCGTACGTCAAGCTATGCACACATCTAACATTACTGAATTTCCCGACTTTTAAGCAAACCGTCCGAATTCAAGGTATCGAATCGGCCGGGTTCTTGCTGAATTTTAAATTGGCGAACATGTTCAAGCAAAGTTCGCTCATCACTAAGTGTAGAGGTGTGATGCTGACTGGCCCCAATGTAGAGGTGTGATCCTAACTGGCCCCAGTGTAGAGGTGTACTTCTGACTGCCCACTGCACAGAAGTGTGCTTCTGACTAGCCCCAGTATAGAGGTGTGCTGCTGGATGTCCCCAGTGTAGAGATGAGCTGCTGATTGGCCCCAGTGCAGAGGTGTGCTGCTGATTGGCCCCAGTGTAGAGCTGTACTGCTGACTGGCCCTGGTGTAGAGCTGTACTGCTGACTGGCCCTCATAAAGTGTCCTTCAAATTAGTTCCTGCACAAAGTACTGACTAGTCCATTTTCTCCAGATTACACTGCGGCTACACCAACCTATAACATTTTCATACATTGTGCACTGTATATATTATCATGCATATTCACTGTAAATATTTTATCTATAACATATTTGGATGTCTACATTGTACCATGATTTCTATGTGTGAATGTTGTTTTTACAGGTGTGAATGTTGTTTTTACAGAACATAGAAACAATACTATCCTCTGCTTAATCATAACTGGTTTTAACTTGTATTCACACAAGTCTGCATCTATCCATCTCATATCATTACATATATGTCAAACACCCTCTCCTCTTCTATATCTATGTGTTTCTGATACCACTTGATGATTTCATTGTATACTTACACATTTGCATTATAGATTCTATGTAGTTTATGGTTTTGGATGTCTATATTTTGGTGTGTTGTGTGTAGTTCTTGTACGCACTATAACTTCTTACTCAACAACTGAATATGCTGCATCAACATTTATTATTATTATTATTATTATTTATTTATATAGCGCCATTGGTTCCATGGCGCTTTACATAAGAAGTGGAGGTAACAAGAACAGGTACAGTACATATGAACAGTCAAGGCTTGCTGATACATGACGGGACAGGACCCTGTCCACGAGGGCTCACAGTCTACATATTCTGTAAAATGTGGCTGAATATACAGTACTGTAGTATATTTTCTACTGCTTTCACTGTATTGCAGTCTTATACTATCTATCAAAGCTGCACAGTGACTCAGTGGTTAGCACTGTTGCTTTGCAGTGCTGGGATGCTGTGTTCATACCCCGCCAAGGACGACCTATATAAGGAGTTTGTAGGTTCTCCCCGTGCTTGTGTGAGTTTCTTCCTGGCCTCTGCTTTTCTACCACACTCCAAAGACATATTGATAGGGAATTTACTGTAGATTTGAGCCCCAATGGATACAGTGATGAGAATGTCTGTAAAGTGCTTTTGAATATGTAGATGTTTCTTACGCAATGCACTACAAATATGTTTTTATCCATTCTCCTTCCCTTTTGTGAACTTGACGGTATTGTGCATCCATGTGCTGTAGTTATTCTGCAGTCTTTGCAGTGATTCAATATTTTTATCAGCTAATATTTTCCATGGTGCAAGTTGTGTAAGGCACAGATTTCCGCAGCATCTGCTGTTTGTTGCAGCAGTCCTGTTCTCTGCTGCCCCATAGTGTTCTACTGTCACATACAGAGAAATACATGACACGTACTACAGTTTTCCTGTGGTCAAGCATCATAATCATATATTGTACTATTGAGAATTCACCATTGTGGGCTTGAGGCATTCGTAGATCCATTTCATGGATGAGATGGTAAACACTGCATTTTTTTTTAGGGCTAGTCTATAGAGCTGCAGTACCAACATACTGTACTGACTTCTATGATGTTATTAAATGGGTCTATGACTGACAAATCCTGGAAAATTAGCAGAGCACCAAAAAAGGGATCTCCCCATCACAGTTTGTGTCATTCCAGTCCTGTGGAAGATCAGAGCCGTGTGTCTTTGTCATGGTAAATGGAGGATATGTGAATGAATAAGTGACACATACTAATCACCAGAGATATGCTGAGCAGTTTTCTAACAATTCTCTAGTCCATTGATTCTTCAGGAGATGAATCAGTCTGGTTTATTACAAATCTTAAACCATATGAATCTATTTTACTATCTGAAATTGGTAAGGGTTAATTTACAGGCAGTTTTTTTGCAGAAATTTCTGTGACCGTATTATTCAATTGAATGACGCTTGCAGAAATCCAAGTGCTGCTACAGAAACACCAAGTACATAAACAGAACTGATTTCTTTGTTCTTCAGCCAAATTGGTTCAGAGACAAAAACAGTTGAACTCAACTAACTTTGTGGTGCTGGAAATAAATATGATCATTTTCAAGATCTAGAGGGGAGCGTGTTATTTCTTATGACACCTTTCATGCAGGTTTATACAAAATTTGCAGCTTTTTTATTTCATCATCATTATTGCATTGTTATTAGCTAGGCTACTATATAATCTATTGAGCCTTCATATTCTGTCATTCTATGATGACCAGTCAAAAACGCCAACTCAACTTCTTTTTCTCCATAGCCCCAATTTCTTGGGTGACATCTGTCATCATACTTGTCATTCACTGGTCCGCAGTTTGGTGGAAAGCAGTCTAAGTGCGAATATAAGAAATTAATCTTTCAGGACATGTTACAATTAAGATATGTTTTGAGGAGATGTTCCACCAACTCTTCATAGTTATCTGTTGAGTTTCCAAATAGTTAATACCAATGTGAATGCTACCCATGCAGCCTTTTCCTTGCCGTGCAACAAATGCTGATAATCCTCATCTTGATGAAGTTTACAAATCTGAGGTCTCCAATGAAGACTGCTTCCTTAATCTTTGCTTCACTCAACCTTGGACATTTATCAATCAGATACTTGAGTACTTTTGCATTTTTGTCCTTTGTTTTCACAAAACTCTTTATTAGGCCCAACGTGATATGATATGGAGGTAACAAAATGTTATGTGTGTCAACAAGTTCTGGATACAAGATATTTTTACTCCCTGGCTGAAGGGAATGTTGGATACGTCAGTCACTTTTATTATAGTGATATTCTCTTGCATGACTATCCCACTCACACAGAAAGCTGCAGTAATTTGTGTATCCACCCTGGAGACCAAGTAAAATGACAACCTTGTCACCACAGACGGGCCACAAATGTTGGTCATAATTCAGGCACCAAAACACGTCATAGGTTTTTTTTCATGTGGATTGCATAACCAACTGCAATTTAAGGTATCTGATTGCCATTATACAACAAGATGGCTTTTAGGCTTGCTTTGGACGAATAGATAAAGAGCTTCAATTTCTCTTGATAGTGACTTATCTACAGAGCTTGCATTAACTGGTGCTGTTATTGCATGCCACAAGCTTGCCCTCCTGAATCAGTATAGGCCACGATCTTGATCACGGTTGCAGAACTAGAAGAAATCCTAACATCTCCCACCAGGAGATTCCAGTGGTGTAGCCTGGGACCTAAAACCTCAGCCTTACTCTTGAGAAAATCCAAATCTCTAAGGGTACCTTTACCGCAACCGCGGCGAGGAATCTGACCGGTGATATGTCGCCCCGACACCATCGCCGTGAAATTGCCTCGCAATTGCGGCATGTAATTGGGGAATTTGGCGGCAATAAAAAAGGTGGCGCCTGGTTCCGATTTCACAGCACTGCTCCAAAATCAGAGGCAATCATGAAGGCGACATACACGACTTTTGACGTGTGAACGGGTGATAGGGATGGAATCTGCGTCACCTATTGATTTCCCGTAGGCGTGCCACAGCATGCTGGAGTCCGCACCCCGTCAGCTATGATTGGGGTGGCTACTGTGTTACCATTGGCTATCACTTCACAGGGCGCCATATTTGAAGAGCTCTCACTTCAGCACCACAAACATCTTCACCTACACAACCATCCACTACATCAGTCCAATTACGCGCGCATTCAATAGCGCAAGCTATGCTTGGCGCTTGTATTGGAAGTTTCACTGTGTCCACCATACTGCCACACATGACAGTGCAGATGTTGGCCTACACATCACACATGGGTGCCATGGCCAACGCACTGCAATCGTTTGTGAATTTGGTGATGCTGATGGCTATATTATGCTACTCCAGCTTCGCAGACAGCTACCTTGTTAGCGTCCTCAATGTTGTTTGGCGGCGCCAGTGTGCGTGGTGACGTCATGACGTATGTATTGGTTACTCCCTGCTTGCCAGGTGCCTGCCCCCCCTGCACATAGGAGAAGAGTCATGGCCGCCGCACAGCGCGCTGCCACATGGGGTCATAGCTAATGCTATGTGACCGCCATGATTACTGATGTGACCAGCGTCACCGGCACCCACGGCTGCGCAAGCGCAGCATACTCCAGAGGATCCAGCGGGCCCTGCTCCACAAACTGCGGGTGGAGAGGACCTGCAAGCAGATCCAGAAGAAGATCGCAGACCTGAAGCACAAGTTACTAGGGCGCATTGTGGATCTTTGTGCCAGGATTGCCAGGCTGTGTGGTGAGTATGTGGCAATGCCAAACACACACATGGGAAGCTAAATACTCCAAACGCTACACAAACAGCATGTGGTATTGTGCAATGCCATATAATGTGGCCTAAGCCACCATGTGGAGCTGTCACCAATGTACATCTGCATGTTGGTTACACTGCAACATGAAGGTGTACAAAACACTCATTTTTCATCCAAATGGTCATGGCTCTAGCGGCCCTTGACCTGTGTGGTGGCATAAATCGTTGTGTCCTGACTGCAAAGGTGACACCAACATATTAATGCGATGTTCCACACCCACATGACACCTTACAGCACATATGTGTGATCTGTGACACATACAATTTTGCTACACATTGATCACAATACAGAACACTGAATACAATCTCAACGCTATGTGTTGGCCCCCATGATGCGAACACCTGATGCTTACTGGCTGCTCTTGTGTTCAAGTTTCAAATACCTACCATGCTAAGCCAAGGGTTATCTAGCATTCAAAATATGTGGGCACTGGTGTTGGACTCATGTTACAAACCACAGTGGGCCCTCACCATAGGGTAGGCACCAACCATAACCTTTTACCATATCATTTACCCCGTCATGGCATTCATACACACACACAAAGTGTTTTTCCTATGTTGTGTTCCATTTGTAAAATTGCTGTGTTATCATGTTTGATGTTACAGATGAGAAGGACTCCGTGTCTGGGGAAGCTCCACAGTCCCCAACGGCACCTGGGACACCCCCACCACCTTCCCCAGAGGACCCAGTCACTCCCTCCCCACCCGGTACAACAGCAGCCCCGGCCCCGGAGGGCCCAGCCACTCCCTCCACACCAGGCCCACAAGACTTGGCTGCAGCCAGCCCTGAAGCCCTGGGAGCACCACCCCGCCCCAGCATCTCAAGCTCCCGGCCGAGCCCTGGTGTCTGGTTGGCAACAAACCCTCACTGTGAGCCTGCTGAGTCAGTGTATGGTGGTAAATGTCTGCTAAGGCCTATCAGTTTGCTAGTGTACTTGTTGTGTGCTCCACACACTATTATGTAAGTCCTGATTTTTTTTTTTCTTTTTGGATGAAGGAGAACAAGCCCATGCTGCATGCTGGGCTGTCAGCCCATCCCCGTCTCTTACAGATGGCACCCGGGATGGTGATGTGCTGCGTACGTATAATCACTAACAAGTCCCTCAAACAACCACCCACCCATACACAGAAAACTCACTAATGTCCTTCTTTCCCATACAGGTGTACCAACCATTGAGGAGCTGCTGCTGGATCACCAGGAGGCACAGCACCACATGGAGAGGGCACACCAAGAAGGGCAGCAACACCTTGCCCACTTGGGTGCCATGATACACGCCCTCCTAGACAGCCCAGTCTGGCAAGGCCACTAATCCATCACCCCCAACCCAATAATGGGACCAGACTCCCCTAATCATTGTTGTCCATGTTGGACCCTTGTTTTGTTTACCGTTGCCATGTTGGCACCTTAGTTTGTTAGGCCACGTTGGCCTCTTTTCTTATAGTGTCCCACATTGGAAAAATGGGTAGTGTGTCTTGGCTACTCCTAACCTGGCATAGGCTTTTTGATTTTGTTGGCACTGTTTTTTTTAAATGTTGGTCTGTAATAAAATTCGGGCCAGCTACATCCTGTGTCATCCCTTGTTGCAACACACACAATGTAACGTTTGTGAGGTTACATTTCACCAACCACACTGGTCCAGGGTTTATACAGAGGTATATGCTTGTGACATTGCAAACATGTCACCATACTGGACCATTACAACCATCACGCACCCCTATATTGACATCACTGTCTCCTATATGACACCCACAGTACCAAAAACACACACACAAACATACTGGTGAACATGACACACATATAGACAGAGTTGTGGCTAAATTAAGGTTTTATTTTGTTTGTATTTTTGTTTCTTTAGAATAATTCACTGGGGAACAATTTGAAAAAAAATTTCTGTTGAGTTAGGTTTTTGAGCTGATTTATACTAAAATTGGCATGCTGATTCCAAAAATGTAGTCAGTTTTTTTCTAGCACGTCAAGTTTTTCCTCGACACCTTACCTGCCAGAGAAGCACAATTGCACTGATATCTGTAATAAGACTTGTTATCTCATTACAATTTGACTCGTATAGAGCTATGTGGCAACTTGTAAGAGTAGTCACAACTGAGACAGTGTGGTGAGAGGTGTGTGCAGCTCCCAATACGTCATAATTATCAATATCTTTACACTAAAAATGTATCATAGTAGGAATAAATAGGATTTGTGATAGCTTTTCTCTTTACATTGGGCGCTTAGTTGTAATTTATATATCTTTTATGATTTTTTTCTTTGTTAGTTTTCAAAGCTTGTAACTTTCCATCTCAGTGTTTTATATACATATGTACATATTTCCTTTGTTTCAGATCATGTCTGCTCCTTCTTCTTCTCGTCGTAAATGCCTAAACAACCCTGAGTCCTTCTGCTATATTTGTGGTGTTTTCACCATTCCAGTTCAAAGGGCAAACATCAGTGCATTTGTCAAACAAGCATATTTTGCATACTTTAAAGTAAAACTCGGTGATCAAGATAAGCCATGGGCCCCTCACATAGTGTGCAAGCAGTGTGTCGAGAGTTTACGGATGTGGACCAAAGGAACATGTGAAAAGTTGGCATTTGGTATGCCCATGGTGTGGAGAGAGCAAAAAAGTCATTCCACAGACTGTTACTTCTGTTTAGTGAAAACATCAGGATTTAACAGGAAAAATAAAAGTAAAATAGAATATCCAAATCTATTGTCAGCTATCAGACCAATGCCTCATTCATCATCTCAATGGTCCACCAAACTGTTACCGTATATCACCTTAACATTACATTCCACTTCAAAACCACCCAGAATTTCCCTGTAACGGGCTCTTAGATGAATGATGAGTACAATTATTTTTAAATAAGTGATCACTTTATTAATTAAAATCATATAACTATTCATAAAAATATTAAAAAACTACACAAAGTTCCCCAAGTGATTACCAATAATTTATAACCAGGTCTAGGACTGAGACCAAAATGTAAATAAACTCATTATACAATATACATTATACAGTACCAGTTTTACCAGGTTCACAAGGACATGTTGCTTAGATTTACTTAGCACTATAAGTGGCTGCACTATCAATTGTATTAATCATGGGACTCTGATATTCAGTTAGGGCCAGAAATATTTGGACAGTGACACAAGTTTTGTTATTTTAGCTGTTTACAAAAACATGTTCAGAAAGACAATTATATATATAATATGGGCTGAAAGTGCACACTCCCAGCTGCAATATGAGAGTTTCCACATCCAAATCGGAGAAAGGGTTTAGGAATCATAGCTCTGTAATGCATAGCCTCCTCTTTTTCAAGGGACCAAAAGTAATTGGACAATGGACTCGTAAGGGCTGCAATTAACTCTGAAGGCGTCTCCCTCGTTAACCTGTAATCAATGAAGTAGTTAAAAGGTCAGGGGTGGATTCCAGGTGTGTGATTTTGCATTTGGAAGCTGTTGCTGTGACCAGACAACATGCAGTCAAAGGAACTCTCAATTGAGGTGAAGCAGAACATCTTGAGGCTGAAAAAAAAGAAAAAATCCATCAGAGAGATAGCAGACATGCTTGGAGTAGCAAAATCAACAGTTGGGTACATTCTGAGAAAAAAGGAATTGACTGGTGAGCTTGGGAACTCTAAAAGGCCTGGGCGTCCACGGATGACAACAGTGGTGGATGATCGCCGCATACTTTATTTGGTGAAGAAGAACCTGTTCACAACATCAACTGAAGTCCAGAACACTCTCAGTGAAGTAGGTGTATCTGTCTCTAAGTCAACAGTAAAGAGAAGACTCCATGACAGTAAATACAAAGGGTTCACATCTAGATGCAAACCATTCATCAATTCCAAAAATAGACAGGCCAGAGTTAAATTTGCTGAAAAACACCTCAAGAAGCCAGCTCAGTTCTGGAAAAGTATTCTATGGACAGATGAGACAAAGATCAACCTGTACCAGAATGATGGGAAGAAAAAAGTTTGGAGAAGAAAGGGAACGGCACATGATCCAAGGCACACCACATCCTCTGTAAAACATGGTGGAGGCAACGTGATGGCATGGGCATGCATGGCTTTCAATGGCACTGGGTCACTTGTGTTTATTGATGACATAACAGCAGACAAGAGTAGCCGGATGAATTCTGAAGTGTACCGGGATATACTTTCAGCCCAGATTCAGTCAAATGCTGCAAAGTTGATTGGACGGCGCTTCATAGTACAGATGGACAATGAACCCAAGCATACAGCCAAAGCTACCCAGGAGTTCATGAGTGCAAAAAAGTGGAACATTCTGCAATGGCCAAGTCAATCACCAGATCTTAACCCAATTGAGCATGCATTTCACTTGCTCAAATCCAGACTTAAGACGGAAAGACCCACAAACAAGCAAGACCTGAAGGCTGCGGCTGTAAAGGCCTGGCAAAGCATTAAGAAGGAGGAAACCCAGCGTTTGGTGATGTCCATGGGTTCCAGACTTAAGGCAGTGATTGCCTCCAAAGGATTCGCAACAAAATATTGACAATAAAAATATTTTGTTTGGGTTATGTTTATTTGTCCAATTACTTTTGACCTCCTAAAATGTGGAGTGTTTGTAAAGAAATGTGTACAATTCCTACATTTTCTATCAGATATTTTTGTTCAACCCTTCAAATTAAACGTTACAATCTGCACTTGAATTCTGTTGTAGAGGTTTCATTTCAAATCCAATGTGGTGGCATGCAGAGCCCAACTCGCGAAAATTGTGTCACTGTCCAAATTTTCTGGCCCTAACTGTATATTGTGCGCCTATGTACCATCAGGTGAACCTTTCTCTGAACTAGGTCACCCATGTACGGTGCTGCCACAGTGCTCCAAATGTAATTGTCCCTGCTTACTTCACATACCTGGTGTATAGTAACACTGTACTGGTCGTGGCTTCAGTCCTAGTACCCCACCGCCAACGTACGTTTCGTTATCTTCCTCAGGGTGACTGGGGGTGTCTTATTCTCCCATCCCACTGCAGCCTCCCATCATCACATTTCAGCCTGCCATCATCACATTTCAGCCTCCCATCATCCCACTGCAGCCTCCCATCATACATTGCAGCCTCCCATCATCCTATTGCAGCCTCCCATCATCCCCAGTACCCCATTGCAGCCTTCCATCATCCCCATTATCCCACTGCTGCCTCCCATTGTCCCATTACCCCATTGCAGCCTCCCATCATCCCATTACCCCATTGCAGCCTCCAGTACTGTACAGTAGTGTACCTGCAAAAAAAACAAAAAAGATACACACACACACACACACACACACACACAAACCCATAGCCACACACAAGCTGCTTCTTACCGATTCTTTATCACTCCTCTGTGGTATTCTCCTGCTGCGGTGGTAAGCGAATCACAGTCCAGGATCCATGCGCCAATCACAGCGCAGGAACCGTGATCCAATCACAGCCCTGGTACCGCGCGCCAATCAGAGGCCATGCACTGACGTCATCTGGCCTCGGATTGGCTCGCGGTTCTTGAGCTGTGATTGGCTCACGGTTCCTGCACTGTGATTGGCGCAGGGCTCCTTGGCGGTGATCGGTACAAAGCTCCGGAGCGGTGATTGGCACTCGGCTCCTGGGCTGTGAGCGTCGCGGCCGATGGGCCAATTTTGAAAAACATACATGTTCGGCAGCTGAATGCAGCGGCGGGCACCGGATGGGCCACAGCTGCATGCCTCGTTCTTGTGATCGGTGGCATCCTGATGAGCAAAAAAACAGGTATGCCTTATTTTCGGGGGGGGGGGGGCCTTATATTTGCGGGCACATTGAACCCCCTAGCATGCCTTTTAGGGGTCGCCTTATTTTCGGGAAAACCCAAAAAACACCCTCATCAGACCCACACATATTTAGGAATCCACATAGTGCTGTAGTACACATTGTCCTGGCAAGGATCTCCCAGAACATTGTGTGTGACAGGACACGGAGTGTATATACGATGCCTACATGTTGCTAAATACACTTCTACAGGACGCTACATGAAGCTGTACATAAGGCGCACAAACATCAGCCAACATATGGGTCTGCAGTACACAGAAAATAACGTCAAGGAGTGCCCAATAGCATGTGCCCCCACTTACCGTCTGTCCAACAGAGATCTTGTGATGAGACACTACTAGCACAATGCACATTCCAGTCAGAGCAGGGGTGGCGCCCCAGCATGTGCTTATTTAAACACAACCTGGCCAATCCAAAAAGCACAATGGTGCATCATCATTGGTTGCACCTGCGTACGCCCAGGGGGCTACGTCGATTACAAGATGCCGCTGCGGTCAGATTGGTTGGTTTCCATATAAAAAGCCCACAAGACCGAGGTCAGTCACGCTTGCTGCCCAGAGTCATTAAGTAAATACTGATGTGCAAACATGAACTGTGATATGGCTGTGTTGCGTTTACAGCACCTTACCATTACGGGTCACTATTGTGTAGTGTAGGTCACGCCCAAGTGGTATGTAGTTACTCGTGAAGTTTTTAATACAAATTTCTATTGTGTCCTGGCAAATGGATGCATGAGTGTTTTCACAACCTAAACCCTATCCTCATTGAAAAGCCATTTTGCCTTTGCCATACAGGATCATGTTTGAAGGATGCGTGTGTTTTTAGTTGCGGGGATCATCTGAATTGCGGCCACATAGTACTGTCGTTTACCACACATAATGGGATGTTTAAGGCCAAACTCAGATGTGGAGTGGGGCGTGTGGCTTCTGCAAATGTCTGCCTCAGAAGATCCTGCGTTAACAACACATCAGGGATGTCTCTTGGACATGATGAGTATTCAATAGTGTGCTTCGTGGCGTGATATTTTGAGCATAACACACAAAGGCTGGGGTACGTGTATAGTGTAATTGTATAGTTTTTATAAAAAACATGATTTAATTAATGTGACCTATGTCTTTGGCCATGCCTTGTGGTCACACGTGAACATTATGGCCACGTATATGGGCTTATCCTCATGATGTGTTGCATTTGACAAGGGAAATGTATTGTACAGGAGGTCCAGGGGTGTAGAGTGACAAGGTTTGGTTGTCAGCCAGTGCAATGTTGTGTTTGGCCCTTGAATGGGGCTATATATGTATGTGTGTGGGCTGGTGTTCACACTTGGGTATGCTGTGGTAAAGTGTGCAGGAGATGTATAGGGAAGGAGGTGGTGTGTGTAGATGATGTGTGATGAAGCGTTCTTGTAGTGATGTTTTTTTTCTCACTTTTGCAGGGGTTGGTACGTGAGATGATGTTCGACCCTGATGGAGATGCTTTCGTGGCTCTTGCAATTGTGGCTGGAGGATAGATATGAGAGGTTGCGGGCTCGCAGACCACGGCGTGTGAGGGCTCGGAATTGGCTTCGCCGCCGAGACAACCGGAGCAACATGCAGCTGGTGCGTGAGCTGGAGGATCGTAGTCCGCATGACTTCAGGAACTACCTCTGTATGTCCGAGGACTCTTTCACATTCCTGTTGGATTGCATAAGGCCATTGATAGCCCAACAGGACACTGTGATGCGTCAAGCTTTGCCACCTGAGAAGCGTTTGGCTGTAACTTTGCAGTTCCTGGCTACAGGTTGTTCAAGGACCGAACTGCAATACACTTCACATGTATCACTGTCCCTGCTGAGCAGCCTGATCCCTGAGACATGTGAGGCCATCTGGAGTAGTCTGCTGCCATTATATATGCAGTTTCCCACAACACCCGCTGAATGGAAGGATGTTGCCAGAGGGTTTGAGGACCGGTGGCAATTTCCAAACTATGGCGGTGCATTGGATGGTAAGCGCGTGAGGATCACTAAACCCCCAACCTCGGGGTCTTTGTATTACAATTACAAAGGATATTTTAGTATGGTCCTCATGGCCCTGGTGGATGCGAACTATGAGTTCCTCTACATGGACGTTGGAATGAACGGGCGTATCTCAGATGGGAGTGTATTTGCACACTGCTCCTTAGCCCAAGACCTAAAGACAGAACATTCATCCAAAGAATGGCAGCAACTCACCGGGCAGGTTTCAGCAGTGTTTCTTTATTGTTTATTCCATGAAAACAGGCGGTTTTTCAGGAGTAGTGGAGGGAGGATGGGGGTCGCAACAATGGGCCGTTTCGCACGGTCTCGTGCTTTGACGGGTCGCAAACATGAGAAGCATGAGACCGTGCAAAAAATGGCCTGTTGTTGCAACCCCCATCCTCCCTCCACTACCCCTGAAAAACCGCCTGTTTTCATGGAATAAACAATAAAGAAACACTGCTGAAACCTGTCCGGTGAGTTGCTGCCATTCTCTGGATGAATGTTCTGTATAACGCTATCTCTACCTGGAAGTGCACCCTGGGACAGGAAATCCAGCAGAGCTGTGAGGAGAAACACAGCGTGCCCCTGAGAGAAGGGAGAGGAAAGCTCTGTGTCTACTTGCTGGTGCCCAGCTGCCCAGAAGTAAGTGTCAAGACCTAAGGACAGGTCGGCTGAACTTGCCCTCAAATGATGAGACATCCCATCATCTCAACTTTGTGTTTGTGGGGGATGAAGCCTTCCCACTTCAGGCACACCTACTACGGCCATAACCCCAGAGGACCCTTACTTCTGAGCAGTGCATTTTCAATTACCGGCTATCCCAGACCCACCGTGTGGTTGAAAATGCGTTCGGATCATGGCCAATATATTCCGGGTTTTTCATACACGTCTGCATATGAAACTGGAATCTATTGATGTGGTAGTGCTGGCCTGCTGTGTGCTGCATAACGTCCTGCGTTGTAGGGATCGGTCATCAGACACGCCGGCAAGTTATATGGATTCAGTGGACCCCACAACAGGGGAGGTCCGTCCCGGGGATTGGCATGCTACCGACCATGGTGTGGCGCCACTCCAGCCGCTGAGCCAGGGTTGGACTCAGCAGGATGCCAGGAACAGTAGAGACGCATACTGCTCCTACTTTAATGGCCCTGGGGTCAGTGGCCTGGCAGTACCAGTAGTGTCAGGGTGTCTGGTGCTGTGAGGCAACAACATGATGAGGAGGGTGGAGTCACCAGGGTGGCTGCACTATGAGGATTTGGGTTGGCTTTTTGTGTGTGCACATTATTTAGTTAGTGAGTATTTTTGGGGTTTTTACTTTGTCGTGTTTTTTGTTTGACATTATTTGTCATCATGTTGCATTTGTTTGTGTGATGTCAACACTTCTGGTTTATGTTATTTTGTTTTAGTTTTTTTTTTTTTTTGGTGACAAAAATATAAACTAAAAAAAATAGGTTCCAAACAACAACCTGTGTGCGTCGTTACTTTGGGATACAGGGCAGTTGCACATACCTCTGTGCACAGCATAAAGCTATGGGACCCGTAAAATGGCTATTGATGGTTCCGTGAAACATTGTGTGGTAATATGCAGTACACAGGGTCAGCCCTTTGGGCCACAGTGTATGGTGCAACTGTGTGTACACATATCCATTGTGATGTGTTGTGCCCACGGGACACAACATTGAGCACGCAATGGTGTTTTGGGGTATGTAGGTACAGTCCATTACACACATGAACATGTGTACACAAAAAAGTTCAGTTGTGCCATGGCAGCTGTGCCATGGCATGGACCAACGTAGGCACATATGGGCATAGTGTTGTGTGTATGTTCCCACCATCAGCACAGACGCATAGCAAACCATTGTGTAGTGTAAGCCACTGTCCTGCTCAAAACCGCTCCTGTGTGACGCTTGAGCGGCTCGAAAGTGTGTCACAGCAGCCACTTTCAACGACACGAGCGTGTATTCATTCCAAACTCCGAGACAATGGCGTCAGGTATTAGCAGCCTTCCAGGGCAGGCTGGCCAATCATGACGCGATTGCGTTGTCCAATGAGCATGTTTGGGGCACGGTGTAAAACAATTTGGCACGCTATGTTTTGGCTGGCTGAACATGTACGCCCACATTCCTTTGGGATTGCGGCGTGTGAAGCGCGACAGGAGTATACCGGATGTTTCCCGCTGTTGGTGTGGCGACTTCCGGGGCGACACGTCACCTTAGGTTGAGGGCGAAATTGCGGCGTGTAAAAGCGCCTTCGGCATTCTGAGGCAACCATGAAAATTGTGCAGCAAGTTAGATTGCCTCCTATCGCCCCAAATATTGCGGCGTGTAAAGGTACCCTAAGGCTGGCTTCACGGTACGTTTTTTTAGATCCTGTTCTGTCCGTTTTGAAAAGGACAGAACAAGATCCTCTTTTGCCTCCTATGTATCCCTATGGTGCCAGATTGGTCATGAATGGTCATCCAATTCTGCCAATTCAGTCCCGGATTCGTTTCTATTCTGTTTTTTCCCGATCCCAAAATCAGAGACTGCTCCGATTTGGGCTCCGGTGAAATAAACGGACAAAACTGGACAGAAAAAATTCGGTTCGATCTGGCACACATAGCAAGGGAGTCTATGGTTGCCAGATTCAGGGAAAAACCAAGATCCTTTCCTGGATCTGGTTTGAGTATACTGAGCATGCTGAGCATGCTCAGTACACATTCACTGTTCTGTTCCTGTAATTTCACTTTAGCAGTGTATCTACATATAAAGAAAGCATTGTCACATGACAGCATCAGCTGAGCGGTTTAAATCGCCGCCCGCCGATTGTTTTTGGCGGGCAATTTAAACCACTTAGCTGACGGTGTTATGTTGCACATTAACTGATCGGGTTGCCGTCCTGCCTGGTCAGCTGATTCAGGTCCTTGCAGCAATTGGATGTTGATGCCTTGCATCGCGGGACACTCTGCAGAGAGGTGAGCATTTTTTTTTTATTTTTAACCATTGCTTTCTTTCCCTTTATGTAGATACATTGCAAAAGTGAAAGTACAGCTCCCAGCTCTTTCTGTGTCCTTATACCTCAAAATCCCAGATCTGGCATAGAAATGGCACCCAGAGTTACACATTCGGTCCTGTCTGTTCCTTTCCATGTGGTCCTGCAAAAACCAGGATCCCCATGGATAGAACAAACTGTGGAGTGAAGCCAGCCTAACAAGATTTGTTCAGTTCACTTTGTGTTATTAGCTGTTTCACTTGAGGTTGCTGACTGAAAATCTGGGTCGTGAGAGGAAGATGCTTCATGACATCAAGCATCCATTCATCATTTGACTTGACTGAAAATGTTTCTGGTATTTTTGGAATGAGCAGTTCTTCTGTATGTGATACTGGGCATTTTGCAGATGGAATGTGGGATACTGAGAATTCCACTTTTTCCTTGAAATTCCTTTCCTGGTAGCAAGCAGCATGCAGAAATGGCAATTGGTAGTGTGATCAGTTGGCTCTCTAGAGATCATTGAGAATGCAAAAGGCATAGATTGCTTCTTCCCATCCATCCACTGGTTAAGATGTGAATCACATCTATTCCAGCATATGTGTGGAGCAAGGCTGTGAAGTCGAAGCCAGTGTCCATTTTGGTGGAGTTGGATTTTGAGGGAAATTGAGGAGTCAGAGGTTTGGCTTACTGACTTCCCAGCCAGGGCTGTAGAGTCAGAGTAGTGGGGTCAGAATCAGTGTCCATTTTGGTGGAGTTGCAGTCGGATTCAGGGAAATTGAGGAGTCTGGGTCAGAGATTTGGATTACCAACTTCACAGCCCTGGTGTGGAGCCCAACTCGTCCTGATCTCCTATTCTGCAACTAAAATGCAGGTTGTAGGTGAGCCTAACATGGGGATAGGACAAGGCATCCAGAGGACGACAGACACACCCAAACCTCCATTCCCAGGATAGACCATACACGAGGGGTAGACCTGCAGGTTACAAAAAGGTAAGAAAACGTTTTATCTTGCCTAGTACCCTCCTGTGTCTCCATGCAGGGATAGATATAGTTGGCTGTCAGACTCAGACATAGATGACCGGATCTGACAAGTCCTAGCCTGAGAAACCCGGTCTTGAGAGTTCCTTAATTGTCTGCCTTATCTGTGTATATATCATTGCTGCAGTTTCTGCTCAGAAAAAAAGGCGCTGAGAGATGGGCTGAATAGGGAGATTCTGTTTTCCTGGATTCCAACCCTTGATAAGGTTGATGGTTTATTTGAGTTGAATTCACTACTTTTTCCAGCCTCTGATATGGCTGATGACTCAAGGTTTCCCACCAAGACCGTGTGCGCAAGCTGAGGGCAAAGGGTTAGTCCTGGCTGCGGTGGTGGATGAACACGTGATTTATTGTAGTGATTGTTTCATCTCTCCATGATGTGCCCCTTGTGCAGACAAGGTATAGAGCTAGTAATTACACCCGCTGGCTGGTTAATCGTGTTACAGATATACCCTATGCACGACTAGAAACTGGTTACATTGCACTCCCTGGCACGCTTCCAGTACTTAAGGTGTTTAGACAGAATATACACTCCCATCTAACTATAGACAACCCGCAAGGGGTTTTGATGCAAGAGGTATATGCAAGAAGGTTGTATAACCAAGCTGTTGTCCCACTGAGGTGCAGATGCTATATTACCTATTGATTGACAACTGTCTATGCATTGTTCTTGACTGACTGCCGTCCTAGCATTGCAAGGTGACATCCCTACCTGTCAAACTGACTGATTCCCATGATGTGCCCCCTGTGTAGGCAAGGTTTGGAGCTTGCCATTTCTGCTTGATGGTTGGCGGATTACTAGACTGTTAGACACCCCATTCTCCCAGAGAGACTCGCCTACCATTCCGTTTCACCACTCTTCCGCCCAAGGTTTAAAGTCTTCAGGATAAACATTTATGCCTGGCTTACTGTAGAACCCGTGGACTCCTTATTAAGTGAGATAGAAGCAGGACATCTATAGACCCTGCAGATATTCCCCTACAGTGTCCGGCTGACTGCAGTGATCTGGAGGGGTGGGCAGTCATAGCAAAGATAGAAGTACGGAGACTTGGGTTTAAGCTATAACATGGGTGTTAATCAGTCAAAGCCTCAGCAAGTTACCCCAAGAGACCTGATGACAGAGAGGGAAGGGAAAAAGTATGTGAAAAATATGAAGGTCCTCTTAAAACTAGCGGGATCCCGGACCCGTGGGGGCGCTTAGATGAGAAGGAATGGAAAGAAGTGCTAGCAAGCAAGAAGGGGCTTTTGAAGGATGCCAAGTTTCTGCAGGATGCTGAACCATGGTATAGAACTGCTCGGGAGGTGAAGAAGTTATTGTAGATTGCATGTTGTGACCCTGCTACTGGTGAATACACATACACGCCACCACCCGACAAGATGGCGCTGGCGGAAGTTACCGCAACCCATGCCTATACTGATGCATTCTAGACACCCTCTGCCATATTCCCCTGAAGGCTGGACATGTAAAGTGTGTCAGACACAAAATCCAGATTGGCGTGACACATGCGCAGTCTGTGGGGCAGGCCGCCCACACAGACCCACCAATCTGTATCCGGTTCTCGATGTAGATACCATGCCTTACACTCCAGCTCCACCAATGTTAACTCGCAACACTTACCATCTTAGCCACTCCCCTCTGGCAACCATGTTAACACAGAATAATGCCCAAGCAGCCATTACAAAACAGGGTGTGTCTACTTCCTCTCAAGCCGCCATCTTAGCACAGACCGGACCCGGCCCAGTGGCCATTTTACCTCCATCAGCACTGTCCGGAATATTCACAAATGGGGGCGGGGACAAATCATAAGGTGGGGAAGAGGAGGCCGCTGAAGGAGAAGACCTAATGTCATGGGAAGATGAGGGATTTGTGGTTGAGTCAGAAACTAAGCCAAAAAATACACAACGCACACAGTATTCTTCACCACCCCCAATGGGTCCCTCCCCGTCACCAGGGAATCATGGAATCATACCCACAGTGAAGACAGAACTGTCACAACTGGGGGCGACAGGTGGGGAAGAGCAGACTCATTACTTGCCACAATTTACTACCCCTGTACAGTACTCTCCCCATGCTGGGGGAGTTGGTAAACAGACATTATCAATGTATGGGGGGATGCAGGCTACAATGGGCAGATCTGCACATGTCTCAAATCAGCCACCCTGACTGTCATGGTATGAAGACCCTCCACAGACGCCTCGCCGTCCCAGACGAGGAACATATGTCTCCTGGAAGCCCCAGGAAGCTGCCACCTTAGTAAACACCTTACCAGACCCTGACAAACAACCGATGCCCTTTCACCGGAAGATGAGCCTGATTCAGAAGACTCATGCAGCCTCATGGGTAGACCTGATGGGACTAGCTGAAATCAAAGCAGGAGACTCCTTCTGGCCAGTGATGCGCCCAGCTTTGGAACCAGAACCAGGTACTCCAGAGTATCGTAGAACATTTGAGTCTGGTGTAGCTTTCTTGCTCAAGCTGTATGCCTGGGCCAAGGACAGTCTGGCAGAGCAAGCAACCTCTGTCCAGGATATCATGCAAGAGAAAGGGAAAAGCGTGGAGAAGTTCTACTACCGGCTTAATCAGATGTTCACAGACCTGGGATTTGATCATCATGAAAAGTCCCACAAACAAATATGGATACAGGCCTTTGTCCAAGGTCTCCTTGAACCCATACAGAAGCAGGTCCAGACTACTAGAACTGAATACAGAAGACTGGACCCAGACATTATATTTCAGGTAGCAAGAAGCATAGAAATGAACAAGCCCTCAAAAACCTTTTCGGAACTGCAACCTTCTGGTGTCCCAGAACCCAGGAAACACAGGCGCACAAAGGCTCGGAGTCACCTGTTACAATTGTAGGAACGTTGGCCACATAAAGAGGAACTGCAGATCTTCTCCATGCCGCAGTCCAACAACTGAATCCAGTGCACTACTGCAAGCTCAACTGCCGCAGAACAGTCCTTCTATGTTCAGTCAAGCCATGACCACTGTCCTGGAACCCTGGAAGATGACTCATCCTGCTATCATGCTCCTCCAGTATGTTGATGACCTTCTTCTGTGTTCTGACTCCCCGTAAGAGGCACAAGAAGAATCCATCTCCCTACTACAGTTCCTGGCTTACAACGGGTGTAAGGCATCCAAGGAGAAGCTGCAATTTTGCCTGGATAAAGTTGTGTTCTTGGCACACTGTATATCACATCAGGCCAAACATCTCACTGCTTTATTTATTGTATTTTTTTTTTCCACATTGATTCTATGCCTATTGTTTTTGTATCCAATGATTGTACTTTATTTGTTCTCTATTGTAATTACTTACTGTATATTTTCTGTACGCTAACCCTACATTGTAAAGCGCTGCGGAATATGTTGGCGCTATATAAATAAAGCTTTATTATTATTATTATTATTATATAAGACAGGAAGACAGCTGTGAAGAACATACCCATACCAACTAATCACACTCAGCTACAGAGTTTCCTAGGTTTTGTGTCATACTGTCGCCCTTGGATCCTTGATGCATCAGTCCACATGCAGCCTCTCTATGACTGCCTCAAGAGCATTCCTTTCTGTCTGACTGAAGAAGCCATTGATGGATTCTACATGCTGAAGGATGCCATCATATGCTCTCCTGCCCTTGGACTACCTGACTATAAGAAACCATTTTGCCTGTTTGTGCATCATACAGAGCGTCATACAGAGACAGTCATCCAGAGAATGGGCATCAGAAGGGCCTATGTATGGGGCTATATGAGAATGAAAAGATGATAGAAATAGGGTCTAATAATATGCAAATGTATATCACACCCAGAATTTACAAAAATAAAAATAATAACAAAGATAAAAATAAGTCATCTTTCATGAGAATGTCATAATAGACATATATCACCATGACATCCAGTTCTTATATAGATAAAGATGTATCCAGGAAGAATCTTATCCATAGTGAAGTCATTACATAGAAAATATAAAACCATATTGTTGTATCAGACATAGACCTATATCAAAGGTAGTTTCATGAAAGTATGACTGGAAAATAAAATAAACAACTGCCAGATAATTATATCTAGCAAAATCATGCACAAAAAAGCAAGTGAAGGCAATATGTGCAGAACAACAAACAGATTTTATGGTTATATTAAGACCCTTATATAAGTCACCCAAGATCAATTAAAGACTCAAGACTCAAAAGGTCCTTGATTATATCTCACCAAAAAAAATGCCCATCCTTAAGATAATAAGGCAAAACCATTGCAGAGAGAATATCTAAAGTGGAGACAAGCTTACCCTCCATGCAGCCACCAGTGCCTCTGGATGCATGGAGAGAAATGAGAAAACACTTCCATTTATATGGACGGCCCAGTAATCTTCTAATGGATAAGTGGGAACAGGTGGTGCTTTATCGCTCCCACCTGTTTGTGTTACTGACGCATGGTCTAGCGTCATCTGACCTTGGAGTGTTTATACTCCATGGCAACCCCGGCTCGGAGCGCTGATACAGCCAAACCGCGCATGCGCGGACGCGTCAAATGACATCAGAGCGTCGGGGGATGATGATGTGTCCGCTTGCGTTCCACAGCCGCGTTCATGGAACGCAAGCAATGGGAATGCGCATGTGTGGGCCGCGTATGGCAAAAATAAAGGAAGGGGAAGATCTCAGAGGGGATTCTACAAAGAAAATAGCAAAGAATACCCACCGAGCTGGGAAGAAAGAAGTCAGGATATGAAACCCCTGGAGGGGAGACTAAATGGAAGTGTATAGACAGTAATAACCTACAAGGGGTATGCATATATGGAGGGGGAGGAGACAAGAGGCCCTAATGAGGAGAAAATCCATAAATATAGATTAATAAACTGTGTATCTAAATAGATCACAGATCCATGGAATATCTTTATGTACATGAATAACATATATAAATAAGAGAGCATGTGCATTTACCATCACGATTTACAATTTGCAAACAAATACATTAAAGATAAAAAAATGAGGAAAGCATAATTAGCTATCCAAAAATTCAAATACCAAGAACTATATATGTTTAATTGTTCCTGTCTTTGATGTATAGCCCTTCTCGGGTGATAACATCTAGAAGGCCAGAAATTATATTAATCTGAACACCACTGTATCACATGATCCAATGACAACTAAAGCATAAAAAATGCAAGTGTTGTTAAAGGAAGCATATATAGCTCAATTGTTCGTTGAGCCCATTCGGGTGGACGCTATTAAAGTTGCAGATCCACCTTGCTTCCTTTTGGAGGAGGATCCTGTCAAAATCTCCTTTTCTCGGTGATGGTTTTGGAACTTCCAAAACTCTGACTTTTAGACATTTAGAGTCCCCTTGGTGGAATTCATGCACATGTCGTGCTATAGGGGTATCCCTGTCATTCCTGACGTCACCAAGATGTTCACCAAATCTTTTGCGTAATTCTCTCTTGTTTTGCCAATGTAGTCTTTGAGACATGTACAGGTGATCACATAGATCAAACCTGTTGTACTACAATTGGCAAAATCTTGCAAAAAGTAGACTTTGTTATTTGTGGATCAGGTTACCGTTTTTGTGGGCTGTATCCATGGACAGAACTTACAATGCCCACATCTGTAGGTCCCTACGGTTTTAAGGCTTTGAAGCCAATTAGTCTGTGGTTTGGGTTTTTGATAGTGACTATGGACTAATCTATCACTTATCGACTGTCCTCGTCTATAAGTAACACTTGCGTATGGCATGACATAATCTTTAAGGCCATGATCAGCAAGCAAGATGCACCAATGTTTCCTCATAATATCCATTATCTTTACATTCCGAGCATCAAAGGTGCCAATTAAACGTGTGACAGATGGATTTTTTTCCTTTTTTTTGGGGACTAGTAATGTATCTCTATTTCTCACCTGCGCGTTCTTGTATGCTGCGCTCAAAATTGAGCGTGGGTAACCTCTCTCCAGGAACCTGTTTTTTTAAAAATCTACCTGTTTGTGAAACTCTCCAAAATTAGAACAATTCCGCTTAATGCGGATATATTGCCCTTTTGGGATACCTCTTTTTTGGGGTTCGGGATGACAACTCCCCCAATGTAGCAAATTATTTGTTGCTGTTGGCTTCCTGTAAATGGTGGAAAGAATTCCACCTTTATCATCCTTACAAAGGAGGATATCCAGGAAAGGTAGTCTATTATAGCCAAATTCGCTTGTAAAAAAAGAGTCCTAAATCATTGGAGTTAAGTTCCTGCACAAAGAGGCTAAAGATTTCTCTACTTCCTGACCAAAGAACAAGAATGTCGTCCACGTAACGGCCCCAAAAGATGATATATTGGGTCCAATTACGCATCAAGTCGCTAAATACGTGTACGTCTTCCCACCAGCCCAAGAGCAAATTGGCATGCGAGGTGTGCAGCAGAGCTCCCCATTGCCGTGCCCCTGAGCTGGTGGTAAAGTTGGCCAGAGAAGATAAAGTAGTTATGAGTCAGCAGAAACCTAAGAAGTCTTATTACAAAGGAGTTATGTTGGGTGAATTGTCTACCTCTAGCCTTCAAAAAATATTCAACAGCCTCCAATCCGAGGTCATGCCGGATCGAGCTGTATAGAGACTCAACATCGATAGATGCAAAAAAGGTGTTTTCATCCATCATGATGCCGTCAAGTTTTGCAAGGAGGTCACTGGTGTCCCTGGCATAAGATGGTAGGGAGAGAACAAACGGCCTTAAAATCCTATCAAGGTAAATACCCACATTCTGCGTAACGGAATTTATCCCCGAGACGATTGGTCTTCCCTTAAGAGGTGTCAATCCCTTGTGGATTTTGGGAAGTGCGTAGAAAGTGGGTATTACCGGATCGGTAGGAGTCATAAATTTCATTTCGTTTTCCGAAATTAGATGTGTCTCTAGACCCTCAACAAGAACTTCATAAAGTTCATCTGAAAAAGCATGAGTTGGATCTTTAGACAATCTACCATAAAACGTTTTGTCCCCTAAGATGTTAAGGCACATAGTAGTGTAATTAGAGTGGTCCATTATCACCACGTTGCCTCCTTTGTCCGAGGCCTTAAAGATTATTTGATCATTTTTTAGACAATTCATCCAGATGTTTATGTTCCGTTTGGGTGAGGTTAAACCTGTGTTTTGGCGTAGTGGAGGATAGTTTAGAGAACACACTATTTTATAAAAAATGTCAATTGAGTTGGTTCTGTCTGGGGGAGGCATTCTCTTACTGGATCTTTTTACAGTAGTAAAAGGGCCAGTACCTGAAGTACCAAGGTTCTCAGATTCTAGGTCCCTCAGGTCCTGTAGAGCTATACGTTCTTCTTCACTAATCCCTGACAGAGCAAGATCCTCCTTTTTTGTATTATGGAAATAAATTTTCCTTTTCAATTTCCTACAAAAAAGGGACAAATCCTTGGTCCAATTGAATACATCATACCTTTGTGTTGGAACAAAATGGAGGCCTTTTTTCAGAACCTCCAATGGCTCATTTGACAGTAGACTGGAGAGAGGTTACCCACGCTCAATTTTGAGTGCAGCATACAAGAACGCGCAGGTGAGAAATAGAGATACATTACTAGTCCCCAAAAAAAAGGAAAAGAATCCATCTATCACACGTTTAATTGGCACCTTTGATGCTCGGAATGTGGAGATAATGGATATTATGAGGAAACATTGGTGCATCTTGCTTGCTGATCATGACCTTAAAGATTGTCATGCCATATGCAAGTGTTACTTATAAACAAGGACTGTCGATAAGTGATAGATTAGTCCATAGTCACTATCAAAAACCCAAACCACAGGCTAATTGGCTTCAAAGCCTTAAAACCGTAGGGACCTACAGATGTGGGCATTGTAAGTTCTGTCCATGGATACAGCCCACAAAAACGGTAACCTGCTCCACAAATAACAAAGTCTACTTTTTGCAAGATTTTGCCAATTGTAGTACAACAGGTTTGATCTATGTGATCACCTGTACATGTCCGAAAGACTACATTGGCAAAACCAAGAGAGAATTACGCAAAAGATTTGGTGAACATCTTGGTGACGTCAGGAATGACAGGGATACCCCTATAGCACGACATGTGCATGAATTCCACCAAGGGGACTCTAAATGTCTAAAAGTCAGAGTTTTGGAAGTTCCAAAACCATCACCGAGAAAAGGAGATTTTTTTTTTTTGAATCATCATTTTTATTGTTTCAAAAAATATAACCATGTCCATATACAGTAAAGACTATTACAGTAATCAATATTATAACAATATTATTCGCGTACAGAAAAAGATTCACTTTGAACAAAACATTTGAGAAGAAAGTGACATCCCCTAGTCCCACCCACCCCTTTTCCTAGATAACATCCTTAAGTTGCTCTCATTACTTCACCATCTCCGTAAACAGAAAAATTGAGTGCCACCCCTTGATTGGGCATTTCAGTTTACCCAGAGTACCCTTCAGGTCTTCCATGGCATACCAAGCTGAGGACCTATAAGGTATCATAAAGGCTATAATTTCAGCATCAGTAAATTCTTTTTCGATGTATACTCTCCATTTAAGGAAACATTTTTGTGATAATTTGCTGGGGTTGCTAAGTGTCTCCAGTGATTCGATAGTAAGAACAGTCCTCATGGAGGTCTTGACCTGAAGTAAATCAGGAGGGTTATCATTAAGCCAAAATTGAAGAAGAAGTCTTTTTGCTATAATTGCTATATAGTGGAATAGTACATGTGGCTGACTACCTTCCACCAAATCTCCACAATAGTGGAAGAGCCAGAGCATTGGGTTCAGTCTCTTCAGGCCCCCACATATCCCTCTCGCCCAGGTGTCGACTACCTCCCAGTATCTCTGAGAAGCAGGGCATGACCAAAGACCATGCTCAATATCCGTCATAGGAGCCTTGCATTTAGGGCAGTTCACCCATCTTCCCAGATTGGCCTGTGTCGGTGGTATGTTAAACCCTTGTATGGTCCCATGTATAATCCTAAATTGGGAATCTCTCCATCTTTCATTGTGGATGTTACGTCTAACTGTTCCCCAACCCTCTAAGATCTTTTGAGTGAGGTCAGGGTCAGCCCAATGTTTCTTCCATTTAGTGAAAAGAACCCTCTTTCTTGTTGGTCTTAGAATATTTTGCAGCCTAGCATAGATAGAGGTAATAGACACGTCATCTACACTAATAGCTAGTAGGTCGGACCATAAGTTGTCTACGACCTCCCCAGAAATATCCAACAGTCGAGAGAGAAGATGGTGATGGAGCTGTCTGTATTGTATGGCATGGAATCTAGAAAGAGCATAGGTGGATAGTACCTCACTTTCTGTCATCCACCTCCTCTCTTCTATATTCATAAGGTTCCCAGGGACCTGATACCCCTCTCTCTCCAAGCCTTAAATAAAGAGTTTTCACGGCCTAATGGAAAGGCCGGCCACTTCCAAGGATTGAGTAGTTTTGAGACTTTCCAAGATAAATGTAGTTTTTTCCTTATTCCTTTCCAAGTCATAATTGTATCCCTATAAATAACGGTATTCTTAAGTGCTGAAGGTAGGTATGACAACGGTGAATGTAGCAGAGCCGATAAGTCCCAGGGCTTAGCAAATTCTCCCTCCAGGGCTACATCTGAGAACCTATTAGTGCCCTTAATCCAGTCAAGAACATTGCGTAAAATGCACGCTAAGTTGTATCCTCGGACATCCGGGAGTTGAAGACCTCCCTCCTGTTTTGACTGCATCAAGACGCCAAAGGCCAGCCTGGGTTTCTTTCCCCTCCATTAGAATTTTGAGAAGGTTTTGTTCAGTTTAGCTATATCAGTGTGTTTTAACAGCATGGGGATATTCTGGAGCGGGTATAACAATCTTGCAAAACTAATCATTTTAAGCAGATGGCATCTCCCAGTCAAAGAGAGAGGTAGTCCAATCCATCCCGCCAATTCTTTTTCTATTTTTGAAAGGATCGGGGCAAAGTTAAGTCTATAGGTCAGGCCAGGATATCTAGCCAGTTGAATCCCCAAATATTTTATACTTTCTTTGGCGACTGAAAGATCGTAGAGGTGAGTACATCGCGAGAGTCTGCTCCTCGGATTGATGAACAAAATCTCACATTTATCTTTGTTTAGGCAGAAACCTGAATGTTTACCCAATCTCTCAATGTCGTCAAGGATGCGAGGGAGGTCCCTTACGGGATTCCGGACATAGAGAATAATGTCATCAGCGAAGAGGGACAATTTAACCTCGCTCGCTCCTACTCTGAATCCTTCATAGGTATTATTATTTTCAAGGTATAAGGCCAGAGGTTCTATTGCTAAATTAAAGAGGAGGGGGGATAACGGACATCCCTGCCTCGTTCCTTTCTGCAAGAAGAAGGAATCTGATAAGTATCCGGGGGTGCTAATACAGGCCTTTGGTTTGTGGTATAAGGCCTGTAGGTATTGCCGAAATGGCCCCACAATTCCAACAGACTCTAGGACCCGACCCAGCCATGACCAACGTACATTGTCAAATGCTTTTTCTGCATCCAACGTGATCATGGCTGGGTCCCCCCCCTCCAATTCTATTCTTTTCCCCATGACATCAAGCAAGAGCATCGCTCTTCTAATATTAGTGGTAGTTGATCTTCCCTTAATAAATCCCGCCTGGTGAGGGGGTATCAAGCTAGGCATTACCGTCGCCAGTCTATCGGCCATTATCTTTGAGAGAAGTTTTAGATCCTGGTTTATTAGCGAAATTGGTCGAAAACTCGCCGGATCCGTAGGTATCTTACCAGGTTTAGGAATAAGTTTAATATAGGCCAAATTCATTCGTTCCGGTATAGGGGTCCCTTGTAATATTGCATTAAAAAGGTCACGTAGGACAGGAGAGATTTGTTCTTTTAAGGCTTTGAAGAATGCACCATTATATCCATCGGGGCCTGGAGCTTTGCCTGGATTTATGTTTTTTATAGAGTTTTCTATTTCCTCCACAGTGACAGGACTGTTTAAAAATTGTTTGTCCTCTTCTGAGATACCTGGCAGACGAATTAGGTGCAGCCAGTCGGCCCCCTCAGGTATACCAGTGTCACTCTCCGAGTAAAGAGACGCATAATATTTTCCCAGTGCCTGAGTTACATCTTTCGGGTTAGTCCAGGTGTTGCCATGTTTGTCAATTATAGTTTGGATGGAGGAGGGAGGGTGTCTGCCCCGTGATAAGCGGGCCAATAATCGACCGGCTTTATCTCCAAATTTATGTAGATTAAGTTCTAATCTATTTTTATATAGTCCTTCTCTCTTTTCTGCCCACTTGTCAAAGTTTTTCTTGGCCTGTAACCAGGTCTCTCTATCAGAATCTGCCATCGTGCTTTTATAGCGAGAGTACGAGTTCCTCACCTCCATACTAGCCTGAACAAATTGTTCTTTTACCTTTTTCTTTATCCCCATGCTGTAAGCCATCACTTGCCCTCTCATGACCGATTTCGCTGTTTCCCAAAACAGACCTGGGTCAGAGCGATGGGCTTCATATCATTTGAGTAAAGTATCCACCACTCTTTGAGGTGGGCGACAAAATTTTCCTCTCTGGTAAATGTGTCAGGGAAACGCCACAGATAGTCGGTGCCTTTCTCATAGGTATTGTTAGTTTCTAACACCAGTGGGCTGTGGTCGGATATTACCATGTCCTCTATTTAATTTCAATCACCCTTTGTAATATATTGGGCGAGGTGAAGAACATGTCTATCCTCGACCAGGACCCATGGGGGTGAGAAAAGTGGGTGAACTCCCTATCCAGGGGGTGTATTGTCCTCCATACATCTCCCATATCTACATCTGCAAAGAGGGGTTCTAGAAAGCTCGCTGATCCTATTTCCCCTGGGACTCGAGTCGTTTTCAGTGGAGGTATGGAGTGTCTCCTATCTTCTTCTGCCCGTAAGACCATGTTAAAGTCACCCCCCACTATTCTGTTGTGACCAGTGTCGGTTAAAAGTTTGGCTTGTATTTTTTGAAAGAAGGGTTTTTGTTTCTCGTTTGGAGCATACACATTGTAAATAGAAAAGACATCTTTTTGGATTTGTATGGTCATTTGGACCATTCTACCCTCGTCGTCCACTTGTGTGGATAGGACCGTATGCGCCAGGGACTTATGGATTAGGATCATAACTCCCGCTTTTCTTTCCACCGCCCCTGAGCCATAAATGTCTCCCACCCATAATTTCTTGAGACGGAAGAAATCTTCATAGGCCAGGTGGGTCTCCTGGAGCAAGGCAATATCCGTATGTAGTCGTTTAAGATGGCGTAAGACCATCATGCGCTTAGTTGGGGAGCGCAGGCCCTTTACATTCCAGGAGACCCACCTAACCATCCGAACCCCCCCAGATCAGTATCAATGAAGAGTAATGCAGTCTCAACCAACGGGGTATTGTCCCCCATAGCTTGTAGCAAGATAATGTGGTTATTAGGCATAGCACATAACGGAGCATATATATTTTGCTAAGGATGTCTCTAGGTTTTTCCCTTCTTCACCTTAACCCCCCCTTTACCCCAACCCCACCACTACTTTTCTCCTGTCCTTGTTGCTGACTTCTGTCTCTTCCCTCCAATACAGCCCATGTACATACAACTCGTACCCCGCCACAGCATCCTTCTAATGAGTAGGTATTAAAAAATTTTCTTTTTTTTGTTCCCCTTTTTTCTGTCACCCCCATGCCTCCCCTTCAACGGCAATATATGTTGAGCATAAAAAAGAGTTATCTTTCACCCCCAGGCCGAGAAATACCTTCCCTAGAAAAAGATAGTTACTGGTCCTTTGTATCAAGATTTTCAGCTTATTATAAACATAATAAAAGTACATTAGTGGATGATAAATGGAAGCAATAAGCAATAAGCAAGTAGACGTCATCATTACATTATGATGTTACATGCAACCTTAATAGGTGACGTCTCATCGGGAACCCTCCTTGCTCCTGCCTTTGGGTTTTATGGTTCGGCAGCCCAATTGCTCCGTCAGTCCACGCCTAAAAGAAAGTATAATAGAGGAGAAAGAAAAGAAGAGAGAGAAAAAAAAAAGGGGGGGGAGGGGAGAAGGAGAGTAAAATAACGTTAAGAGGAAGGGAGGGGGGTTGAGAGCTTCCAAATCGTTGGCACAGCTATATCAAAAGTTCTCTTTTCTTTTCACAAAGTTCAGAAGGTACCAAGACAGCTGTCTCATTTCTTCTTTTGCCAGCGCGGTCCTGTCTGTCTCTGCTGCCTGGGTGTCGCGCCACCAGAGATGCCTCCATTGTTCATGGTGTCCGATCGCAGCCTGTATGACCTCACCGAATCACGATCCTCTTCAGCTACTGGGTCTGGATCAGACGGTACGTGCTGTGAATCAGCATTTACGGTCGGAGGCGTTGTAGCTCTTGGGGAGCGGGAATTGTCCAAAATTGCAGATAATGCTTTTGCTGGATTTGTGAAGGTCATCGGTGTGCCCTCTCTGGATTTAAACCGTAAAGTAGCCGGGAAATTTAATTGGAACCGAACATTTCTCTTATGAAGCAGTGTACACGCTTCACTGAAAGCTCTTCTTCGGCGAGAGACCTCTATTGAGTAGTCAGCAAAGATCAAAGCTCTATGTCCGTGTATCATTAAAGGATGTTTCCTGGCCTTATATGCCCTAAGGATCTCCTCTTTATCCCTGTGGTTTAAGAATTTGGCAATTGCATGTCTCGGTTTAGTAGAGGATCCAGAGTGAGAGGGGCTAGCTCTAGTCGTGGAGGTTGTTTCAGGAGGATCTTTCGGAGGTCCAAGCTTTGGGGAGGTCTACTTCGAAGATTTCCTCCAGCTGATGTGATGGTATAGACTCTGGTAGACCTACGATTTTAAGATTACTTCTCCTCGCCCTATTTTCAATGTCTTCCAGCTTTGTAAAGGCATAGTCAGAGCGTTTTTGTAATGCTAACATTTGATCCTCCAATTCCTGTATTCTATCCTCAGCAGCCCCAACCCTTGCTTCTGCTTCTTTAAGTTTCTGGTCATGGGTCTCTACTTTTATTCTGAGTTCTTTTGTAGTGGCAGCCACCATGTCTGCTATAGCAATTTTAAAGTCCTCAGCCATGTGTGTGGCTAATTCTTTGGCCAGGGTTTTATAATCCATAAGCTGTGGGCCTTTTCTGCTTTCTGACTGTGCATCTAAATCCTCTCTCCTCATCTCATCCCCTGCATGTTCATGCACTCTGTGGCCCTGGGTCTGTGTTTGCTGTGCCTGCATGAGGGCCTCAGGCTGCAGCAATGGGGGGGGGGGCTCCCGTTTTCCCCATATCAGTGGCCATAATCACCCCTGCAGATTAGTGTCCCTGTGGTACCATACCTCCCAGCACGGAGGCATCGTCCGGCTCTTCCTCCGTCTCAGCATCGCGGGCGCCATTATTGTTAGCCGCGTGTGCGGGGACAGGTCGGCCGGTTTCCCCCTTCCGGGTGACATACCGGTCCATCATCGTGCTCAGACGTCGGTCTGGTGTTGGGGGTGAGTGTCCTGGTGTTCCGAAGGTCCGGGGGGCCAAGGGGGACAGGATTAATCTGGATCGCTGCGGCGGGGCCCGGAGCGCTGCTAAACGCGGCTTCTCATGGAGGCGCCGGAACCGGAAGTCGAAAAGGAGATTTTGACAGGATCCTCCTCCAAAAGGAAGCAAGGTGGGATCTACAACTTTAATAGCGTCCACCTGAATGGGCTCAACGAACAATTGAGCTATACATGCTTCCTTTAACAACACTTGCATTTTTTACGCTTTAGTTGTCATTGGATCATGTGATACAGTGGTGTTCAGATTAATATAATTTCTGGCCTTCTAGATGTTATCACCCGAGAAGGGCTATACATCAAAGACAGGAACAATTAAACATATATAGTTCTTGGTATTTGAATTTTTGGATAGCTAATTATGCTTTCCTCATTTTTTTATCTTTAATGTATTTGTTTGCAAATTGTAAATCGTGATGGTAAATGCACATGCTCTCTTATTTATATATGTTATTCATGTACATAAAGATATTCCATGGATCTGTGATCTATTTAGATACACAGTTTATTAATCTATATTTATGGATTTTCTCCTCATTAGGGCCTCTTGTCTCCTCCCCCTCCATATATGCATACCCCTTGTAGGTTATTACTGTCTATACACTTCCATTTAGTCTCCCCTCCAGGGGTTTCATATCCTGACTTCTTTCTTCCCAGCTCGGTGGGTATTCTTTGCTATTTTCTTTGTAGAATCCCCTCTGAGATCTTCCCCTTCCTTTATTTTTGCCATACGCGGCCCGCGCATGCGCATTCCCATCGCTTGCGTTCCATGAACGCGGCTGTGGAACGCAAGTGGACACGTCATCATCCCCCGACGCTCTGATGTCATTTGACGCGTCCGCGCATGCGCGGTTTGGTTGTATCAGCGCTCCGAGCCGGGGTTGCCATGGAGTATAAACACTCCAGGGTCAGATGACGCTAGACCATGCGTCAGTAACACAAACAGGTGGGGAGCGATAAAGCACCACCTGTTCCCACTTATCCATTAGAAGATTACTGGGCCGTCCATATAAATGGAAGTGTTTTCTCATTTCTCTCCATGCATCCAGAGGCACTGGTGGCTGCATGGAGGGTAAGCTTGTCTCCACTTTAGATATTCTCTCTGCAATAGTTTTGCCTTATTATCTTAAGGATGGGCATTTTTTTTGGTGAGATATAATCAAGGACCTTTTGAGTCTTGAGTCTTTAATTGATCTTGGGTGACTTATATAAGGGTCTTAATATAACCATAAAATCTGTTTGTTGTTCTGCAGATATTGCCTTCACTTGCTTTTTTGTGCATGATTTTGCTAGATATAATTATCTGGCAGTTGTTTATTTTATTTTCCAGTCATACTTTCATGAAACTACCTTTGATATAGGTCTCTGTCTGATACAACAATATGGTTTTATTTTTTCTATGTAATGACTTCACTATGGATAGGATTCTTCCTGGATACATCTTTATCTATATAAGAACTGGATGTCATGGTGATATATGTCTATTATGACATTCTCATCAAAGGTGACTTATTCTTATCTTTGTTATTATTTTTATTTTTGTAAATTCTGGGTGTGATATGCAAATGTATATTATTAGACCCTATTTCTATCATCTTTTCATTCTCATATAGCCCCATACATAGGCCCTTCTGATGCCCATTCTCTGGATGACTGTCTCTGTATGACGCTATTCTCATACCCTGGGTAAGGTTAATTTTCTATATAGAACATTGGCAGGCCTTTATGTAATTACCTTACACTAAACACTCTTTTTCTCATAACTAATATGCATTCCCTCTGATCTCTATAGAAGTTTATGGCTATTCCATTTACGTTGTCCAACTTCTGCCCCATGGTCTTACTAGCCTACTGAAACACCTTTTTCCTTGGCTTGTAGAGTCATTAGGTATGTCTTCATTTATATAAAATTCTATTACTAAGAGCTTCTACATTTGACCAACTCGATCACTGATGATGTTTCTCTCTGTATTTTAAGTATGTGTGTTTTTAGGGGAGAAGATTTGATATCTCTTATTAAATGAGATTATTTTGTACATTGCCATCTGTCTGTTTGTAAACTAATACTTTGCCAATTTCTTTGTTTTTAGACTAAACAATACATATATACCCCAAAAAGACTTCTGATGAGCCTTCTAACACATGAGAAGGCAAAACGCGTCAAGCGTTGGGTGTTCCATTGTTTATGCTTGGGAATCCAGAAAACTAAAGGAAGGTCACCAACTCTTGGTGTTTCAAAATTTTGTTTGATTAATATATCAGGCTTATTTTGTACTATATTTGCTTCCCATAAATGATTATTCTCTCTGGTGACATACTTCTTTTTTTGACACCAGAACATTCATACAGGATATATTTTTGAGGCGTTTTTCTCTGAAGTATACCTCAAATCCTTGTGGGAAAAAGAATCTGACCTTCCTATTTAGTACCTCACTTGCATGTATGTACATCAATACGTGTCTGGTTTCCCATTTTTTGCAAATGTGTGCAAATGTTTGTCTATCTATGTAGGTTTTCTATTTTAACTTTTTGACATTAATAAAAATACTTTTTTTTAATAATATTAAGTTAGTATCACCTGGTTCTTATATACGACTTTGAAATGGCTCAGCACGACTGCCTTGCGCTTATGAGACAAGAAACATCTGGATTTGATACGGTTGCAGATACACCTCTGGAAGACCCAGATTTGACTCTCTTTGTGGATGGATCAAGATATATGGACCAAGAAGGACAGTTCCACATGGGTATGGCAGTGGTAACAGAAGATACTGTGTTGATGGCCAAACCACTACCCACGTCCATGTCTGCACAAGAGGTGAAATTGATTGCTTTGACAGAAGGCTGCAAGATGGTGGCTCAGAATAAAGCTAACATATATATCGATTCCCGCTATTGTTATGGCATAGCGCATGACTACGAGCCCATCTGGAGGGCAAGACACTTCATTACAGCTAATGGAACTCCAATATGTCACCATAGAGCTGTGAAAGTACTGATGGAGTCCTTGTTGATGCCAGAAAAAGTCGCGGTACTGAAGGTGAAGACACACACTGGAGGAACCTCAAGGGAAGCACTAGGGAATGACCTTGCTGACAGGGCAGCAAAAGAAGCAGCAGTGAAGCCATTCATCACAGAACCCTCCAACTTGTATCTCCTGACAGACTCAGAACAAGAGGAAGATTCAGACAAGGAGACAATGGAGGATGAACAGTCCTGGGAGAATATGTTCCTGACCCTGCAGAAGCAAGCATCCAATGAAGAGAAGGACAAATGGATCAAAGATGTAACTGTGCAATATGAAAAGCATCTGATATTGCTGAAGGGAAAACCATGCGTCCCATGAGCCCTCTATCCAATGGTTACCAGATGGGCCCATGGTACCACACATCAATCAAAGATGAAGATGCACAATCTTGTGAGACAATACTACTATGCACCACGTTTTTCAACATTGACAGCAAACTACACAAGAGGATGCCTGGTCTGTGCCTGGTGTAACCCAGGAAAAACAGAGAAGACTCCACAGAAATGTACACCTAAACCTTTGTACCCCTTCCAGCGCATACAGGTTGACCACATTCAGATGCCATCCTCAGGAGGATTTGCACTGGTAGTTGTGGACATCTTCTCAGGATGGCCAGAAGCTTTTCCCATGAAGAACCAATCTGCCAGAACAACTGCAATAAAGCTCCACTCAGAGACAGTGTGCAGATATGGGGTCCCAGACACCATAGAGAGTGACCAGCCTTTACAGGCTTTACAGCCAACCTGACTAAAGAGATATGGCAGGCCTTGGGGACAGAGTTAGCCCTACATACTCCTTACCATCCCCAAAGTTCTGGAAAAGTCGAAAGACTTCTCCGGATCCTGGAATCACTCGGCATCCTCCACCTTGTCCTCTCATGGATCTCCTCATACCTAGCGGACCGGACCTGCAGTGTCTCCCTCTCCCACACCTCCTCCCCGCCCTACCCCCTTTCTGCCGGAGTCCCCCAACGTTCGGTCCTGGGACCGCTACTTTTCTCCATATACACTCTCGGTCTAGGGCGACTTATTGAGTCCCATGGCCTCCAATACCACCTCTACGCTGACGACACCCAAAATCCTGCAATGCCTTTCATCCTTTTTCTCTGCTCGCTTCCTTAAACTCAACATGGACAAAACTGAATTCATAGTCTTCCCCCAAAGAAATTCCCCCTCACTTCCCAACCTATCCATCTGCGTCAATGACTGCACCCTCTCCCCAGTCCCACAAGCCAAGTGCCTCGGAGTAATCCTTGACTCCTCCCTATGCTTCAAGCCCCACATCAAGGCCCACAGCACATCCCTCCAGCTCCAGCTTAGAAACATTTCACGGATCCGCTCCTTCCTTACCCACGACACCGCTAAAACACTTATTCATGCTCTTATCGCCTTGATTACTGCAATCTCCTTCTCACTGGCCTCCCGGCTAACTCCCTTACACCTCTCCAATCTATCCTCAATTCAGCTGCCCGACTAATCCATCTGTCCCCCCGCTACTCTCCTGTCTCCCCCCTCTGCCAAGCCCTTCACTGGCTCCCCGCCTCCAAGATATCACAGTTCAAAACCATGACATACAAAGCCATACACAACCTGTCCCCACCATACATCTCCAACCTGGTATCCCGATACCTACCCTCACGCAACCTCCGTTCCTCACAAGAACTCCTCCCTGCTCTCCTCATCTCCTCTTCGCACAACCGTGTCCAGGACTTCACCCGGGCATCTGTCATACTCTGGAACTCCCTGCCCCAACACGTCAGACACTCTCCGACCCTGAGATGCTTCAAGTGTCACCTGAAGACTCACCTATTCTGTCAAGCCTACAACTTGCCATGAGACCCAGGCGACCACTCCATAACTGACATTCCCCCATCTACTGTATCCCCACCCGCCCCTCGTAGACTGTGAGCCCTCGTGGACAGGGTCCCCTCTGTACCTGTATGTCCTGTTTGTCTAGAGTTAGTGTACTTGGGCTTGTCTCCCTCATCCTCATGTAAAGCGCCATGTAACCTAATGGCGCTATATAAATAAATAATAATAATAATAATATTAACTTCACCAGAAATGCCCTAAAGGAAATAGTCCAACAATTAGGTCCCACCTCTATAATGGCTTTCCAGAATAGAATGGCTTTGGATATGATCCTAGCTGAGTTCAGGGGCGTATGCAAATGAATTGGAAACAACTGTTGTACATTCATACCAAATAATACCGCCCCAGATGGGAGCATAGCAAAAGCCCTAAAAGGACTCATGGACCTGTCAGAAGAATTAGCTCATAATTCTGGTGTTCAGTATCAATAGGACACCTGGTTTGGGTGGTGGGATGGATGGCAAAGAGCACTTATCAAACAAGTATAATTATACTGTGTATTTTATTCATAGTGGCCCTAATTTCATGCTGTGTAAAACCTTGCATTAAGAAGATGATGTCTCACGCCATGAATGAGACAGTGACGACAATGTATGCAGATCTCCACAGCCCAAAAATGAAGAAGAGAATATGATCCTGAGAAGAATGACCTTGCTGTCAGACCCCCCGGAGGAATATGAGAGAATGAGACCAGTCCCAGAAGGCAGATTAGGGTGCGGCTAAGGCCACAACTGCAAAGGGATTACGACGTTACGGTTTGTCTCAATGTTGGTCAAGTCTCCTCCCCTCCCCTCTCCTCTCCCCTTTTTTCCCTCCACCGCCTAGGGCAAAGAAATTAGGGTAAGATTTTGTATGTCTCCAAGGGGACTGACAAGGCTGTAAGAAATGGAAAGTTAATGATTACAGTTGTAAATGTTGAATACATCCAAAAATATTTACAGAACATATACGTAGAAGTGACCATACACTTGTTCTTGTTTGAATAAAGATAGGAAACTAAGAACATGCTCTCATAACGTGATGCTTGTTCACTTTACATCTTATTTTAGACCTAATAATGCTTGAATCAAGGTTATGTTGAATAACACCTGATTAACACTATGATTAACGCTATAGCACAAATATGATTAAGCTATTTTAAGGAATAAACTGTTTCAGCTCACATGATGCAATGTTGCAATGTACCCTCAGTTACACCCATAAGGAGAGTCCTTGAGTGACTAGTATATAAACTGTATCACTTCCTCTAATAAAGGCTTGTCATAAGTTTCTACCTTGACTAATTGTCAGTGTGGTTCTTAACCGGTGCATGCACACATCTTGAGAAAGCATCCAATTTGGCGGCAGACATTAAGAAGATAGCCCACCCATAGTGTGAGGCCATCCATTTCATCTTTGTCATGGTAGTCAAATTTCACTTTTGTGATGCAAAAGTGACTTTTCCACATATGCACCAAATCTATCCACTTTGTTAATGCCAGAACGAGAACTGTGAATACAGATTAATCACAAATAGGGTCTTATCTTGGTAACAAAACAATAAAACGAAGTATTGGTTTGCTCACCTATTTGATTTATGTGACACTCAACCTGTTATATTTGTATACTAGCTGTACTACCCGGCTACGCCCGGGTTAATAAATAACTGCTGTTAGCTATAACAAAATATAATTTGAATATGTCATATTAATGACCTGTAAGAAAATAGAAGCTGAGCTGTGATTGATTGCTATAGGCAGCCTAATAATCTCCAGCCAACAGTAAACCCTCCCCCCGGCCGGGCAGTATATGTTACCTCACACATACACATAATAGACAGCTCATGTGACTGACATCTGCCTTAATTCCCTATATGGCACATGTATTGCACATTGGCTGTTTTTAATCAGATGTTTATCTTTGGAAATTAAAGATAGCACACGTATCAGGCGAGTTGTGTGAGGTGATTTGTGCACATCTGTGCCTTTCTGTGTGGTGTGTGTGTCTCTGGGGTGTGTGTATGTGTGTGTCTCTGTGGGGTGAGTGTATGTGTCCCTATAGGGTGTGTATGTGTGTGTGTCCCTGTGAGGGGGGGTCTGTGTGGTGTGTGTCTCTGTTGTGTGTGTCTTTGTGGTGTGTGTCCCGGTGGGGGGGTCTGTGTGGTGTGTGTGTGTGTCCCTGTGGGGTGAGTGCATGTGTCGATATAGGGTTGCTATGTGTGTGTGTCCCTGTGGGGGGGTCTGTGTGGTGTGTGTGTCTGTGTTGTGTGTGTCTCTTTGTGGTGTGTGTGTGTCCCTGTGGGGTGAGTGCATGTGTCGCTATAGGGTGTGTGTGTGTCCCCTTGGGGGAGTGTGTGTCTCTGTGTTGTGTGTGTTTCTTTGTGGTGTGTGTGTGTGTCCCTGTGGGGTGAGTGCATGTGTCCCTATAGGGTGTGTATGTGTGTGTTGTCCCTGTGGGGGGGTTCTGTGTGGTGTGTCTCTGTGGTGTGTGTGTGTGTGTGTGTGTCCCTGTGGGGTGAGTGCATGTGTCCCTATAGGGTGGCTATGTGTGTGTGTCCCTGTGGGGGGGTCTGTGTGGTGTGTGTGTGTCTGTGTTGTGTGTGTCTCTTTGTGGTGTGTGTGTGTGTGTGTCCCTGTGGGGTGAGTGCATGTGTCGCTATAGGGTGTGTGTGTGTCCCCTTGGGGGAGTGTGTGTCTTTGTGTTGTGTGCGTCTTTGTGGTGTGTGTGTTTGTTCGGGTGCATGGTGAGTATCAATGTTGGGGCTGCACCTTAGCGACTATACACTTGGTGTTACTCTTTGTGTGCGTGTGGTGTGTATACATGTCCCCGTGCGTGGTGAATATCTCATGTTGGGGCCCCACCTTAGTGACTATATGCTGGTATGTGCTGTTAGTCTTTGGCGCTATCATTAAGCCCCTCTCCTCATTCACAACTCTCAACTGGTAACTGTCACTTTCATTATGTATAAGCAATGTTTGTGACTGAACGCGCCAGGTTAAATTGCCTCACACATGCTATGACACTCGGGTACAGAATGTGACTGTGCAATTTTTGGTAGTGAAGCTGTCGATTTCCAAACTTCCATTCACTTTTTCACATATGTAATAGGGAAAATTGTTGGAATGAACGGCAGGGTTAATTCGCCTCACAACATATCCTATGACGCTCTCGGGGTCCAGACGTGTGACTGTGCAAACTTTTGTGGGTGTAGTTGTGACGGTGTAGATGCCAATCCCGGATACACACACACACACATTCAGCTTTATATATTAGATAACAGCTGCTGAAGAAATCCACATGCCATATGTCAATCGAATACGTAGAAAACTGGATATAAGTGGTGGATGAGTAATCCGCGCTGCTGCGTGATGAAACAAAGGACTAAAAAATATATATGCAAGTCATAGGTGGTTTTATTCTATGTTTTCCTGAGGAAGAAGTGAGTAAAGCACTTCAAAATGTGACAGATAAAACCAACTATGATTTACATATATACATTTTTTTTTTTTTTGGTAAATCAGTGTTGAAATTTTTAAGGCACAAACACAAACAAATGTGGGGTATAGCCCCTAATTATCCATAACAGCAGATCATGGACATCAACAAAAATATGCACCATCGTAACCACATATATAGAAAACTAGATGGTGGCCCAATTCTAACGCATCGGGTATTCTAGAATATGTATGTAGTTGACATACTGTGACGGACAGAACTTGTTCAGTTAACGTGAGTGAACTACATACATATATATATATATATATATATATGTAAATCATATAAAACAGCAGCACTACAGTAATAATGGGCTGTTATTTATTCAGACCATGTGATGCAGATTATCGGTATAGGTTTCTCATTAGCAGACATGTTACAGTAGAATATATAAGCAGCCTTATATAATGATGCGTGTTTTCCATTGATTATTTGAATGGGTTGAGCATACACAACTATATGTATATTGGTGTTCATTGTATCATGTATATATATAGTATATGCGTACTATTAAGTATGTTATAGCAGCGCAATGGTTATTGGTGGTACATTACAACACATGTATAGCAGCACTATAGTATATGGCGGTACATTACAGCACAGATACAGTGTTATAGCAGCACTATAAGTATGTATGACATGGTACATATATAGTACATTAGTAAAGTAGCAGCACTATAGTATATGGCGGTAATTTGACATGTAAATGTATATGCAGCACTACAGTATATGGCGGTAGATTACAGTAAATGTATAGCAGCACTATAGTATATGGCGGTAGCGGTACATTACAGCACATGTATAGCAGCGTTATGGTATATGGCGATACTCTGCTCCCCGCGGCCCCCCTGCTCCTCCTGGCTCCTCCACAGTAAAAGTAAAAATAAAAAAATCCTCAGTGAGGATATTCACCTGTCCGCCAGCTCGCTCCACCTCCATCTTCTAGGTCATACAGGCCTTTAGGACCTGTCGCTGCCTGGGAAATCAATCAGCTCATTGGTCACATGACACTAACTGCGGGGCGGCAGGATTGAGCAGGGGGGCAGGTGGTAACGGGGGATGGAGGGAGTCAAGGCAGCATGGAGCGAGCCGGGCAGCATGAAGCGAGCCGGGCAGGATGGAGTGAGCCGGGCAGGATGGGCGAGTCCGAGCAGGATGGAGCGAGTGAAGTAGGATGGAGTTGGGGGGGGGGGGGGGAAAGGTCGCAGGATTGCATTTTTGTGCACACTTGTTTATAGCATTGTGATAGTATAGCATTATTGAGGGCAGTAATGGGTTAATTGTTTGGCTCATACACCGAGGCTATTCGAAGCGCTCGTTTGTGTAACGAGGACTTGCATCTTTCTGTGCACACTTGGCTATAATAGTGCTAGGGTACAACATTATTAAAGGTAGTAATGGGTTAATTGTCTGGCTATTTTGAAGTGCTCGTTCGTGTAATGGGGACTTGCACTTTAGTGCATACTGTTTACAGCATCGCGATAGTATATTATTATTACTGGTGTTTTATTCCATCTGACTCTGTGATCGGTTGCTCTTGTCTGCGAGGCTAGGAGCGACCGTGATTGGTGCAGATTTTTGTATTGTGTGTCTCCATGGCACTATCCAGCCCAGAGTAACTGATCACCGGACGTCTTCAGCAGATCTCCTGCCTTGTGCTCTAACAATAGTTCCCCTTGAATATTACATCATGCTTTTAAATTTTATATTGTTCCTAGTGCCTGTGTTATCTGTATGTTTTTAATTCACTGTTTTTTGCACATTATTTGAATGGTTTAGATGTTTTGATAAAGTTGGCGATTCAAACAGGAAGTCGGCAGGCGGAAGTAATGTGCATAGCCATGTGATTTAACATGGAGACCTGCACACCGCCACACATCGGACCCGTAGAAGCAAATTTTCTTGTGAAACGGCGTCGTCGTCCGCCCTCCGTGGTCACCTCCCTGCACCCTGTCATGAATCCTCGAACATGCTGGATTAAAGAGACCACTGCTGCACAATACTGGTGAGTGCTGTCTCTTTCTTCATATATCTTGTGTGCAGGGCCACACGTCCATTGGACAGTGTGAGCCCTGTCATTCAGGCGGCAAGAGGCAGGGGAGCGGCAGTGCAGAAGGGGGCGGCGCCTCATGCACACAGCCTCCCCCTGTCATGGCGTCGGCTGCTCACCCCGCTCACTGCAGGTAAGCGGCGACCCGCCGGAGGAGCAATGAAGAGGCGACAGCGCTGCGCTCCACTAGCACCCCCCCCTGGTAATCACTGCCGCGGCTCAGGCGGCAGTGGGGCTGGTGCACCCCTGCTTGTGTGTGTATTGTTTGGCATGTTGCCATTTAATACAGGTTTTTCCCTCTATTGTTCCCTGTGTGTTGCAATTTTTAACGCAAATAAGAAACAAAAAAACATCAAATTGGTGCATTAAAAACACTTAATACAAAAAAAAATGCCCTACTGGACCAAGTAAGGCATAAACCAGATCAAAATGGGATTTGAAACAATAAAACAATGTTGCAAATCCCACTACTGTGTTGTGCCTCTTTACTATATAGACACAGGTCCTGGAGTATGTAGGGTACACCTCTTTCCAAAGCCTACATCGTCATGTCCATGATAAGTATTTGAGGGGTCACATATACATTTAAGTGGACAATATTAATGACAACCTACGTACGTATAGGGCTTCTTCTGACCGAAAGACCTGCGTTTCAACGCCCTCCTGTAGGACGGAAGAGATGCATTAGGAAATCCAGTCTTCCTTTCAGCCACTTTCGCAAGGAGATCATCTAAGGCTTTGCCAAACAGGTACTCACCTGACATGGCAATGCACATAAACGGGACTTGGCCTGTGCATCCCCTTTCCAGCCTTTAAGCCATAAAGCGCGACGAGCCAAATTAGAAAGGCCAATCAACCTGGCCCCCTAGCCATAAGTAATCTGCCGACGCATCTGCCAGATAAACCACGCCGCCCGATATCAGTGGAAGAGATGAACGCAATTTTTCTCTTGAAACGCCTCCCTTGAGTTGATCTTCCAACTGTTCAATCCACACCATCATGGACCTTGCCGTACATGTGGCTGAGACGGCAGGTTAAAAGCCCCCGTGCAGGACTCCCAAGATTGTTTGAGGAGCATATCCGCCTTACGATCCAATGGATCCGAGAGTAATCCTGATTCATCCACAGGAAGGGATGAATGCTTAGAAGCTGAAGCGACTGCTGCGTCAACTTTAGGGATTTATTATTATTATACTAGTTTCTTTCATAGGGCGTTGATCCAGCGAACTAGTTTGATTGCCATACCTGGAGTCAGGAAGGAATTTTTTTCCCCCAATGTGGAGCTTAGTGTTGCCACTTGGGTTTTTTTTTTGCCTTCCTCTGGATCAACATGTTAGGCTATGGGTTGAACTAGATGTACTTAAAGTCTACCTTCAACCTTAAAAACTATGATTTTTGACCATGCCAAGAATTCCTCATCCTCAAAGGGATAAAGACGCTTGGACGAGGAAGGAAGCGATCCTCGGCGCTCATGTCTGTCCTACTCCAGCTGAATGACATCCTTGAGTGCAGAGCTGACTGGAAAGGAACGGCGCTTCTTCTGGGAAAGGCCAGCAAACATAATGTCTTGAGACGACTTAACCTCCTTAGAGTCAGAAATCCCCATAGTATTGCGGACTGATCTGACCAAATTATCCTTACTATCCAACAGAAAACAGGACCTACCCTCCTCCTCAGATGATGAAGCGGAAGAATGAGAAGAATCCGTGCTAACTTGACCACTTTCTGACTCCGACACAATAACAGACAAGTCTGGTTGAGATTTCTTCCTATGCCTCTTAGAATGCATCTGCAGAGAAAAGGCCTGCAATTCTCCCCTAATCATGGCACGGATATCTGTCACGGGAGACTCTTCTTGTAAGGTTGTGGCAATACATGATTGGCACAGGCGTTTGGAATAGTTATCAGGGAGAAGCTGGGGACACAGAGCACATTGCTGGTGATTCACCTTCTTAACTTTCTTAGCCTAAGAGAGGGATATAGAAAAGGAGGACATCAGAAAAACAGGCCGAGCCTGGACTCACCCAGTAATGCAGAATTCCCCATGTACCGGTCCCGGAGGTGGAGGTCCAGCCTGAGTGGCAGAAGCATCTGTCCTGGTCCTCTCACTCATGTCAGTGGAGCGACCACTGGACTTGCCCTTGCTGGTGTGCACCTCTTCTCCCAGAGGGCACCCCTCTGAAGCCCCTGGAGAGAACATGATTCACCACCAGACAGCGCCTGCACGCCGCCTTTCATTCCTCCTCCCGGGCACACCTCTCCGGTAACCCCGGAAGTGGTTCTGATGCCACTTCCGGGTCAGAGCACAGAGAGCCACTGCGCATGCGCACCAGCTGCACCCGGCAGTATGGCCGCGCTCTCCGCATAGCTCCCACCGCCAGACCCGCAGGAGGAGCCAGCGGGACCGCAGATGCCACAACCAGCGCCCCCAGCACCACAGCTCCCCGTGCGCTGCAGCAGGAACCTGGAGATACACAGTGCTCCCGTGCTCCCCATGCATCAGGGTGGCCTCCACCCAGCACTGATCGCATGGATACCCCAGACAAAGAGAGAGCCTGGAACAGGACTTCCCAATGCTGCCTCTGAAGCCCCAGGCCATGCCGTCCACATGCAGACTGCACAAAGGCCCCTTTTTATCTGTAGGTTTCCTGTCCCTGGGGGCGGATCCCATCTCTCTGTGGGTGCTGTCGTGGCGATGAGAAAAAATGTGGTAGTCAGTAAGGGTAATTTTTTCAGACCAAGCAGAGGAAAAAAATTATGGAATCATGAAAAACAAACACAAAAGAACACTCCAATATATCACTAGTATTATGTTGCACACCTCTGGCTTTAATAACAGCTTGCAGTCTCTGAGGCATGGACTTAATTAGTGACAAACAGTACTCTTCATCAATCTGGCTCTAACTTTCTCTGATTGCTGTTGCCAGATCAGCTTTGCAGGTTGGAGCATTGTCATGGACCATTTTCTCAACTTCCAGCAAAGATTTTCAATTGGATTGAGATCTGGACTATTTGCTGGCCATGACATTGACCTTATGTGTCTTATTTCAAGGAATGTTTTCAGTTTTTGCTCTATGGCAGGATGCATTATCATCTTGAAAAATGATTTCATCCCAAACATTCTTTCAATTGATGGGATAAGAAAACTGTCCAAAATATTAATGTAAACGTGGGCATTTATTGAAGATGTAATGACAGTCATCTCCCTAGTGCCTTTACCTGACATGCAGCCCAATATCATTAATGACTGTGGACATTTGCATGTTCTCTTCATGCAGTCATCTTTATAAATCTCATTGGAACGGCACAAAACAAAAGTTCCAGCATCATCACCTTGCCCAATGCAGATTCGCGATTCAACACTGAATATGACTTTGATCCAGTCATCCACAGTCCATGATTGCTTTTCCTTAGCCCATTGTAACCTTGTTTTTGTCTGTTTAGGTGTTAATGATGGCTTATGTTTAGCTTTTCTGTATGTAAAATCCATTTCCTTTAGGTGGCTTCTTACAGTTCGGTCACAGATATTGACTCCAGTTTCCTCCCATGCTTTCCTCATTTATTTTGTTGTGCCTTTCCTATTTTGGAGCGTTGCAAAGGAGAAAAAGATCGGGATTCATCCACGCTCGACCACAAGGAGATCCAGGATAGGAAAGACACACTTTATTCACACATGGAACACACAAATTGCCGACGCGTTTCGTGGCCTCCTCGCCACTTCTTCAGGGCATGAACTTACAGTCCAGCACACTAGGAGCCATTAAATATACCATGTTGATGACATCACATTGACATCAGTTCCTGTAGGAATGCCCACTCAAAATAAAGCCAGTTTTTAAACATATAAATTATCTAGTAAAAGTCTTATATACAATGGAAATCTAAACACTAAAATCAATGATAAAATCAGATACATTTTGAATAATATAAAATCAAATAAATCAATATACATTTAACAAAACACAAGTGTATGAGAAACCATGATCTAAGATAGACCAAAAAGATTGCATGGCCTATTATCTGTTGTATCCACTTCAGTGCAATAACCTTTCACAAAGTTGTGTGAATAAAGTGTGTCTTTCCTATCCTGGATCTCCTTGTGGTCGAGCGCGGATAAATCCCGATCTTTTCTCCTTTGCAACGCTGTTTCTTCTACGGGATCTGCAGTGGTCAGGCTCTTTATGTTGGTTGTGACACATTACAACCTCATCAGGTGAGTGGACCACCATAGTTATTGTGCTGGTGTCCCTCGTTTTACCGCCTTAGTGCGCTCCCCTTTCTCTTCTTTTTTAGTTTTTCCTATTTTGGAGACACATTACTTTAGTTTCCGGTCTTGACGCTTTGATGTCTTTCTTGGTCTACCAGCATGTTTGCCTTTAACATCCTTCCCATGTTGTTTGTATTTGGTCCATATTTTAGACACAGCTGTCTGTGAACAACCAATATCTTTTGTAACATTGCATGATGATTTACCCTCTTTTAAGAGTTTCATAATCCTCTCCTTTGTTTCATTTGACATCTCTTGTATTGGAGCCATGATTCGTGTTAGTACACTTGGTGCAACAGCTCTCCAAGGTGTAATCACTCCTTTTTAGATGCAGACTAACAAGCAAATAAAATTTGATGCAGGGGTTAGTTTTGGGAATGAAAATTTACAGGGTGATTCCATAATTTTTTCTTCAGAATTGAGTGATTCCATAATTGTTTTCCCTCTGCTTGATCTGAAAAAAGATATCCTTACTGACTACCACATTTTTTATCTTGATTTCTTTTAGCGTTTCCTAAAGTCATAAAGTTACCATTTGAAATTACTTAGTTTTGTGCCATGTCTGCGATCTGCTTTTTTTCTACAACATGAAACAACTGAATGAACATCCACCGAGAACGGTGATTCCATAATTTTTACGAGGGGTTGTATACATGATCAACTAGAGCAGATGCAAGGTATAATGAATGGACATTTAACTAAATAAACAAAACAAAGCCTGGAGAGGATCCAGGTATAGTGAAGTCAAAGTTTGTAGACTCTAATTTATATGTAAACCTGGTGTCTTAAGTCTTCAGTGTCTTTGAAAAACATTCTTCAGATGTTATAATGAACCATAAATCATAATCTGAAAATCTGACAGATTTATGGTTCATTATAACATCTGAAGAATGTTTTTCAAAGACACTGAAGTCTTAAGGCACCAGGTTTACATATAAATTAGAGTCATACAAACTTTGACTTCACTATACCTGGATCCTCTCCAGGCTTTGTTTTGCTTATTTAGTTAAAGGGAACCTGACCCCTAAAAATCGCATCACATGAGCTGCAGTAAAATATACCTCACGCATGTGCAATTCACAGCTTGAGGTCCATCAATACACCCAAAGTGGGTATCGATGTCAGCAGCGCCTGAAGTGACGCAATATACGTCATACCGGCAAGCCCACCCATCGATCCAAGACAGGATCATCTGCATTCATTTTCACGCCTATTGGGGCGTGAAAAACAACTAGGTAGGCGACGAAAAGGAGGCAGAGGGAACACCTTTTGCGACTCAATAGAGCAGCATAAGCCGCACATTTGTAAGGTAATAAATTATATTTTTCAACTTTGCCAAAATGCAAATAGGACAGAGAGGGATAGCTAGAAACCTTATAGGAAGGTGCAGGGACAAGCATTTATTTTTAGGCTGGGGCGATTTTTAAGGGTCAGGTTCCCTTTAAATGTCCATTCATTATACCTTGCATCTGCTCTAGTTGTTTATGAATATATTTGAGTTTCTTTCAATATTTTGTCATACCATGCCTGATGAAGAGATCTAAGTGTAACATCACTTATTTTATTTTTGTTCGCCATCAAAAGGAATCACAACTACAAGATTATTATCTTGTTTCTCCCACTGAGAGCAATCAACATTTAAAGGGACAACACCCCTCATAATGTGGTCCAAAAAGTAATAGCAGTTTCTTACCCCAGAATCCAATAACTGATTATATGTATCACCACACATATACTGTACACTATGTGTGAATGTGTAGATATAGATTAATATACTGTCGTATATTTTCTACTTCATTCACTGTACCAAAAAATGTATTCACTGCACCAAAAAAGGGATCTACCCCTTATAGCTTGTGGCATTCCAGTCTTGTGTAAGATCAGAGCTGTGTGTCTTTGTCATGGTAAATGGAGGATTATACTATATGTGTGCTGTAATTATTCTGCAGTCTCTGCAGTGATTCAGTAATTTTTATCAACTAATATTTTCCATGGTGCAAGTTGTGTAAGGCACAGACTTCCGCAGCATCTGCTGTTTGCTTGTTGCTGCAGTCCTATTCTCTGCTGCCCCATAGTGTTGCACTGTCACATACAGAGAAATACATGACACATACTACAGTTCTCCTATGATCAAGCCTCATGCTGAATCATATATCGTACTATTGAGAATTCACCATTTTGGATTTGAAGCATTCGTAGAGCTATTCGATGGATGAGATGGTAACACTGCATTTTATAACGTAGTCTATAGAGCTGCAGCACCAACATACTGTACTGACTGCTGTGATGTTATGAAATGGAGCCATGACTGACAAATCCTGGCAAATTAGCAGAGCACCAAAAAAGGGATCTCCCCTTAGAGCTTGTGGCATTCCAGTCCTGTGTAAGATCAGAGCTCTGTGTCTTTGTCATGGTAAATGGAGGATTTGTGAATGAATAATCACCAGAGATATGCTGAGCAGTTCTTCTAACAATCCTCTAGTCCATTGATTCTTCAGGAGATGAATCAGCCTGGTTTATTGCAAATCTTGAAACCTATGAATCTATTTTACTATCTGAAATTGGTAAGGGTTAATTTACAGGCAGCAACATTTTTGAAGACATTCCTGCGACCGTATTATATAATTGAATGAGGCTTGCAGAAATCCATGTGCTGCTACAGAAACACCAAGTACATAAACAGAACTGACTTTTCGCTACAGAAATGTCTCCAATAAATCTGCATCTGAATAAACCCTATGGGCCCCTTTACACGCAGCTACATTTCTAGGGTGGCTACAGGTAACTTACTGGTTGCAGTGAAATCATGGAGACAAGGTTCTATCTTGTTGCTGTGTACAAATGGAATAATCTCTCCATGATTTCACTGCAACCAGTAAGTTACCTGTAGCCACCCTAGAAATGTAGCCGCGTGTAAAGGTACCCTAAGGGTACCTTTACACGTCGCAACATTGCATGCAATTTCACTTGCAACTTACTGGTTGCAGTGAAATCATGGACACATTGTTTCATTTTT
>JARQOC010000002.1:523543551-523575896 GCA_033576535.1 Allobates femoralis
TCCGAATTGAATGAAATTGCAAAAACAGTGCAATTACATGTTTGTTTGTTTTTTATTCACCATGTTCACTATATGGTAAAACTGACCTGTAAGTATGATGCCTTGGGCCGGTACGCAATCGTAGATAACAGACTTTTGTAATTTTACTTTTATAAAAGTTTAGAAAAAAAATGCAGAAGTTTTTAAAGAAAAAGAATTACACTTTTGCGCCATTTTCAGTGACCTGTAGTGTTCTAATTTTTTGGAATCTGGGGCTGTGTAATGGCTTAATTCTGCGTCTTGAGTGAATCGCACATTATTGCATTTTATTGCAATGTTGCGGCAACCAAAAAAAGTAACTTTGGTGTTTGGACTTTTTTTTCCATTACGCTGATTACAGGTCTGATTAATTTGTTTTATATTTTGATAGATTGGGCATTTATGAATGCGGCGATACCAAAAGTGTGTATATTTTTATTTTTTAAATAATTTTATTTTCAATAGGGCCAAATGGGTGTGATTTGAACTTTTAGGGTTTTATTTTCATATTTTTAAAAACTTTTTTTTTCTCAATTTTATTTGGCCCACTAGAAATATCTAGAAACATGCTGCTGCATCTCTCTAGGTAGGAGAAATGATCACTTTTTTGTTGATAACCTCTCTGAGAGATCGTCAGCAGGAAGGGATTCAGGATACCTTCCAGGGTCATTAGAGGACCCCGTGCTGTCCAGGTAACAGACGGAGGTCCAGTGATCATATCACAGGACCTCCAATCACGGCAGCGAATGGCGTGATCCCTGCGAGGCTTTGAATTGCACTGTCAATAATTGACAGCGCAATTGAAAGGGTTAGCACCACCGATGGCATCACTGATCCACTTGGTGGTGATAGCTACACATCTCAGCTGATGAAATCAGCTGAGAAGTGGAGGGGAAGAATGCGAGCTCACGCTGTGAGTTTGTATCAGGGGGCGGGACACGGCCAAGGACGTGAAGGGGTTACTTTAACTTATTAACCTCATGAGGTCACTGTGATAAACATGGGGCATTTTAGGACTGTCTAGTAAAAGTTTGCACAAAACATTTTGTAAATCTGCATTAAAGTCTACAAAAGTATTTAATTTGTTTTTGGATTCCATTATGTGTAACTGAAATGGCATGTCAGAAATATCAAAGTGAATAAAGTAATTGAGAAAAATTAATATTATTGGTACCAGTGATGGATATTTGAAGAAAACTTGACTTGGCCTGCCAGCAGATACAAGTAGTCATTTCCTGAAGGCATTTTTTTTTTTTTAATAAACCAGTGATATTTGCTCCATTTCTCAATTACATTACTTACCTTCGAATGTTTTCACTGTCATGAAATATGTCACAATAACTTCCGAACATCCTGAGGGGGTCGGTGCTTTGTCTAAATTCACAGCAAACTGTGTTTTCTTAATAAAGGACTGATGTAGATGAGTTTCCTGTTTTCTATATATTGAAGATTATGGGAGAAAAATAAAAGTAAATGAAAACGTGACTGATTTTACCCAAATAGAGCTATGTGTGACAGATTTTAGAAATGGCTTGGGGATAGCTTGATGAAATCATTCTGAATTGGCAATAATGGATAGTTTCACTGATAGCTCTTTTATAGCTCTGTGCATCTGGAAGGAACATCAACAACAAAGGGATCGCAAATGTGTTAATCATTGCTTTGACTTTATTTAGCAGATGTTTTTGGTGCCATGGTAACCTGTTTAATATATCCCTGGCTAATGGGGGATTCACCTAATATACTCATTACCAATGTAATACTCTAAATTGACTCTCATATTACAACAATAAGAACAGATCAGCCATAAAGCAGCTACACTTTATTTGATAGATCAGTAAAATAAGAATAATGTGGTGAGTTCATATAAATGTACGGTGGGTACGGGCAAAAACATGGTCAATAGAAGTCATTGTGACAACATTTTACAGCTGAATACATTTCTTAAATTGCTTTTAGCAGAGACCATTCAAGAGTTTTCCCATCAAAGATAGATTGAATTATTGGGACTGTGTCCATTTCTGGTGGACAGGTAGCTGGCCGCACACAATCGGGATGTCCACCTGTGTAAAAAATTTTTTTACCTAATTGCATATATTTGGGGCTAAAAATATTTTTTTCAATTGGGTGTCATTACAAATTTTGTACCATTTTCCTTTTATAGACTATTTCCTGGCACATTAAACTTTGATGTGATCTCCGGTCATAAATCAAGTGAGAGGAATTCAGGAATACACAGATAAATGAGTCACAAACTCCCCATCAGACCATCAAAGTAAACTTAATAACATATTCTCAGTTAACTCATTCTGCGGACAGCAATTAACAGAACACACTGAGGCTATAGAAAACAAACTGGGCAAAAGTTTGAATAAAACCCCAATACATTTTTTTTGTCCCAAACACATGCATTAAAAATAAATGCCTCCAAAGGTAGTCAACCCCTTTAAGTGGGAAATATCTAAACATTGAATACAATACAGAAACATTTATGTTAACAGGTAAAACCACCTTAATGAATACAGTGGACCCCCAAACACCACTACCTTTTTGAGAGCACCAAATTTTTCTGTGACCCATTTGCTAGCACCTCTTTATAAAGATCATCTTCAATTGTAAATGCTCACCACCCTTTTAGAGAATGTTTTATATTTTGCTGAGACCGTCTTTTTAAAAGAATACGGTATCTTATAATTAAAAAGCTTTGGATCACGTCTACTGCTTCTTGTTATTGATGCAGCACATAACAGCAAAGTGTCGCTTAATTTGGGTTGAGTATTCCAGAAGAGGAGCTGCTAACGTCTATGTACGACAGACATCATGAACAGGACTGCACTATAAACCATGGCACAGTTTCCTATATCTGTTCAGGATGGACCCCTGATATGGAGAATAAAATAGCAATACTGGTTAGAATAAAAAGAAGAGTAGAAGATATGATAACGAGTGAGGAAAGTGAAGCCATGATTTGGAATAAGAAGAGGGGCCTGAGAAGAATACAGAAGAAAACACTATGCTTCACTGGGTTTTTCAACCTGTGGCTCTGAAGTTGTTATGTGACCTGCATTTTTATTAGTTTACTGTACATTTGCTGACTGCTTTTTGACAATTTAATCTACATTATTCTTTTTTTTTCTCTGAAGGAACTACCCTGATTAAAAGAAAACAAAAAAAAAACATTTTAATTTATTTTGTGTGATTGTCTCAGATAATTCATTTAACTTTAAAATAATTCTCTAGAAAATATGAAAAAAAAAACTGGTGCTATTACTAAGAAGGACATGTATACAACCCGTTTCAGGCAGAGCCTTTGGATAGATATGAAGCGATAAATATACAAAGCATCTGATTGATGCTTTGGTTGAGGGGAGGTTATACGGTTTGTAAAGTGACAAAATTTGTCATTTTTTCATAACATGATCAATTTTTTCTCCACACCAGAAAATGTATCAACTTTACAGAAGATAAATAAATGTCAGTTGTTAGGTTTGCAGAATTATTTTTATCCAAAATTGTAAGCTGTTAACCAGATAGGAGAGGTTATCATTTTATACTCACCATGCGTATCTGGCAAATGTTCAGTATACGTGTATGAAATGAATAAACAAGCTGAGCCTGCACCATATGCTCCACCTACAAGATATGTTATACAGCCAGCACCATATACCCCACCTGCCAAATGTGTTATACAGCCTGCATCATATACTCCACCTGCAAGATGTGTTATATAGCCTGCACCATATACTCCACCTACAAGATGTGTTATACAGCCCACACCATATACTCCACCTGCAAGATGTGTTATACAGCCTGCACCATATAATCCACCTACAAGATATGTTATACAGGCAGCACCATATACCCCACCTGCCAAATGTGTTATACAGCCCGCACCATATACTCCACCTGCAAGATGTGTTATATAGCCTACACCATATACTCCACCTACAAGATGTGTTATACAGCCCACACCATATACTCCACCTGCAAGATGTGTTATACAGCCAGCACCATATACCCCACCTGCCAAATGTGTTATACAGCCTGCACCATATACTCCACCTGCAAGATGTGTTATATAGCCTGCACCATATACTCCACCTACAAGATGTGTTATACAGCCCACACCATATACTCCACCTGCAAGATGTGTTATACAGCCTGCACCATATAATCCACCTACAAGATATGTTTTACAGGCAGCACCATATACCCCACCTGCCAAATATGTTATAAAGTCCGCACCATATACTCCACCTGCAAGATGTGTTATATAGCCAGCACCATATGCTCCACCTGCAAGATGTGTTACACAGCCAGCACCATATACACCACCTTCCAGATGTGTTATACAGCCTGTACCATATACACTTATTGCCAAATGTGTTATACAGCCTGCACCATTTACTCCATCCTCCAAGATTTTTTACACGTTTTCTATGTGCAACTTACACATACCACTTTTTTATTAATTCCTTGCACCAGTAAAACCAAAAGCATTATTATCACTGCCATAGCTATGCCTCTAGATAATTCTTTGAAGGGAGTAGTTTCCAACATGGGTTCACTAAAGGGGGTTTAGGTACATCAGGCACTCTCCAAAAGCAACAAGGCACCCACAGACCATTCCATCTAAGTCTGCGCTTGACATATCACTCCTTACTTTTGGATCTCTGCAGTGTGTCCAAACTACCACATGTGGGGTAGTGGTGTACTGAAGAAAAATTGCACAACAAATTTAATGGAGCATTTTCTACTTTTACCTTTTCGAAAAGAAAAACAAATTGGGCTAATACAACATATTTATGAGTTTTATTTTTTATATTTTCATGGCTCAATGTGATAACATTCTGTGAAGCACCAAGGGGTTGCAAGTGCTCGCAGGAGATCCAGGTACATTCATTTAGGGGCCTACTTTCCAAAATGTGGTCCCTTTTAGGCAGTTTCCGCTGTTCAGGCACATCGGGGGCTCTCTAAATGCATCATGGCATCAGCTAATGAGTCCAGACAATTTCTTTTCCCCATGTCAAATTACCGTATGCTCCTTCCATTCTGAGCCTTCTGAGCCTTGCTGTGTGCCCAAACAGTAGTTTTGTACAACATATTGGGTATCAACAAATTGTACAATGCATTATCCTCGAGAAAATGAAAAATAAATAGAAGACAACCCCCCACTCAACCAGGTGAAAAAGTGACTTCTTTATTCTATGCCTCAATATGTAACATATAGACCTCATAATGGACCTCAGGTCAGCTTCCAAGGGTGTGCTACATTCCATGGGGTGGCTCTCACTATTTTTTTAGATATATTAACAGAAACCAGACCCCTGCATATGTTCAGCTGTGCAAACATATAGCTATCAGATTTCCTATGTATATACCTTTTACCAACAATAGTGCCACTGTATAAAGATAACATATATTGTTAGAACATGACCACATGTTACCACTATTCAGATAAGACAAAAATCACTGTATCAAGACTAACAATACTACCATACATTGATTATATGGTAGTAGATAAAAATTCTACACATATATTCTACAAACCATGGACATGAACATAATGTCAAGATGGAAGGACATAATACAGTTTTAGGGTCAATGTGGGTATATTAGAAGTTTTTTGGTGTGAGAGGGGTTATATAGGATCTTAATACTGTGTACTTGGTGGGTAAAATGAAGGAATTCATTGTAAGCTATCATAATGTGTTTGGGGGGCACTCTTGTGGGCATCATACTTCATGGGGTCACAAAAGGTGTTTCTTAATGTGTGGGAACACTAAGGTGCTTCAGTAGATAGAAAAACATACTTTGTAAGGACTGCAAAGTTGTATGACATGCTCCTTATGACCCCACAATGTATATGTATTTTTTGAGTGGCCTAATTAGTACTGTACTCCTAATTAATACCGTACATCTGCTATGATTTCTATGTACATTTCTGTCTTGTTAATATTGTTCATTTGTATATAAATCTATGAATTAAGATATCAGTTGCAACAAGTTGAACCAGGTTTAAGGATATCATGTAGATAACATTTTACTGAATGACTAAGACCATAAATTATTGTTTTTTCAGTTTAAAATATTTCCACAATAATCGATGTTTAGATCAGATAGCATTAAGTCAAGTAAAACCTGAAAGTGTTGCAATAATTTGAACTATTTTTATACTTACATTTCTTAGGTACTGCCAACAGGAAAGTTTAAATGTCTAATCAATTTTCCTTGCAGCTTATGTTTCTTTTAGTGCATGTGATATGATATGACATTTGTGTGAGACATGACTTGACATTACTCATCTCAAGGAAAACCATGCAATAAATCCCACACTGATTCTCTATGTAAAGAACAGTAAATTAAACAATCAGCAAACATAACGAGGCCAATAATTGCCAACAGGGAGAGAAGGAGAGACCTAGCTAACTAACCTTTAGATTAGGAATAATATTTTTTTCTATAGAATATATTTGATGTCATATATTTATATTTGTAGAATATGTTTCTGTTTGTTACCGCAAGTAATACTAGCTTTATTACAATTGTGACACCTGAGAATTCAGAAGAAGAGAGGAAGAAAAGCATGGCTTCATTAAAGCAGTACTTTCAATTATGAGGTAACCAAACCCCTTTTCCTTGTCCTTTTATGTCCTTGTCCCTTGACCACCCGGCGATTATTCCTTTTTCATTTACGTTTTTTGCTCCCCTGCTTCCAAGAGCCATAACGTTTTTATTTTTCTATTGATATAGACATATGAGGGCTTGTTTTTTGTGGGACTAGTTGTACTTTCAGATGCAATCATTTATATTACCATATAGTGTATAGGGAAATGGGAACAAAATTCCAAATGCAGTGACATTGCAAAAAAAAGTGCAATTACATGTTTGTCTTTTGGGTTTTATAGTTGCCATGTTCACTATATGATAAAACTGACATGACGGTGTGATGCCTCAGGTCGTAGATACCAAACATGTATACTTTTACTGGTATATAAGTGGTAAAAAAAATTCAGGAGTTCGGAAAAAAAATCACACTTTTTGCGCCATATTCTGCGACCCGTAGCGTTCTCATTTTTCGGGATCTGGGGTTGTGTGATGGTTTATTTTTTGCGTCTTGAGATGACATTTCTAATTATACATTTTTGGGTAGATGCCCTGTTTTGATCCCCCGTTATTGCATTTTATAGCAATGTTGTGGTGACCACAAATACATAATTTTGGCGTTTGTACCTTTTTTCTGTTATGCAGTTTATGGCTCTCATTAATTGATTTTATATCTTGATAGATTGGGCATTTCTGAATGTAGCGATACCAAATATGTGTATTTTTTTTTAATTTTTAATACTTTTATTTTGAATGGGGTAAAAGGAGGGTGAATTAAACTTTTATGTTTTTTTTCATGTCTGTGAAAACTTTATTTACTAAGTAATTCTTTATTATTACACACCCCATAGGGAGGCACACTCCTGCAGGGTCCAATCGCTTGTGACAGGTCCCAATGGGCTGCAGCACATCTGGACATGTCAAAAATGTGTACTGTGAGCGGTTGGCAGTGCTTGCCAACCACTCACAGGAAGTGTTCCCTGATAGCTTTCGGGATCTTTGCAGGACCCCTGGCTATCACATGAGCACCGGAGATCTCGCGATATTAACGCAGGATCTCTAGAGCAGGCGGCTATTTTGGATCCCGCTGTCAGTGAATGACAGCAGGATCTAAGGGGTTAACAGCATCGGAGGTGGAATCCGACATCTCAGCTGATAAGATCAGCTGTGATGTCGGGTGTTTGATGTGAGCGCCACGCCGGAACTTACATCAAACACTGGGACCCGACCCTTTACGTAGTATTATGTCAAGGGTCGGGAAGGGGTTAAAGGGAATCTGTCAGCTGGATTTTGCTAGGACAGCATGCTGTAAGAGCTAAAACACAAACAACAACTGTGCTTCTCTAATAAGAGTGCCTGCTATTGTTTACCTAAACTAAAGGGTCAAGGTGACATGGTGGCTCAGTGGTTAGCACTGCAGTCTTGCAGCATTTGGGTCCTGGATTCAATTCCTATTAAGGACAACATCTGCAAGGAGTTTGTATATTCTCCCTGTGTTTGTGTGGGTTTTCTTCAGGTTTTCTGGTTTCCTCCCACTTTTCAAAGACATACTGATAGGATGTTTAGGTTGTGAGCCCTGATGGGGACAGTGTTGAAAATATATGTAAAGTGCTATGGAATTAAATGGAACCTGTCATTCCTCCCAGGGCGTATTAAAGTAAAATAGCCACCTTTAGCAGCACTTATGCTGAATTCTGTGAAGGTGGCTCTAATGTCTATATTCCCAGGGTGACCAAAAAAAAACTTTTATAAATTTCCAGCCAAGTATGCAAATACCTCTATTAAGGTCCGGGAGGTATGTTCTCTCCCCAGGACCTAAATGCCTGCCTGCTGTCAATTATCCTCCTCTGGCCTCCGGGCGCAGCCTCCTTTCTTCCTCCTCACATCATTGGTGCCTGCGCACATCAGTCAGTTTTCGGGCATGCGCCATATGCAAGTCGGCCATTAGGCGGCAGATGCGGTAAACCTCAGGGGTTAATGTGCCACTGTAACATCACAAGGGTTAGCTCCCCACACAACACTGGACACTGCACTAGCACCTCTAGGCCAGAAGGGGGAGCTCATCAGCTCCCTGATATATTCTGGTCTAAGGAGGAAGTAGTTAATTGACAGTTGACAGTTCACAGTTCAGTTTAGTTCAGGGAGCACTAGGAGGAGGACCTGTAAATGGAGCAGTGCTGAGCTCCTGATAGGGACCACTGACTACTTTCAGGCCTGAAGCCAGGGTCTGAGGAGAGGAGTACAAGAAACAGAGGAACACATCTGGAAGACTGAGTTACCTCATAACTCGCCCCAGAGGAGCGCAGAGACCGGATACCGGATCCAAATCTGTGACTGAAACACGCAGCACAGAAAACACCGGGATAGTGAGTGAAGGTTGTAGATCTACACTGTACCTCAATGAAGCAACCCGGCAGGGTCAGAAGACCACAGAAAGACTCAAGTTGCCTAGCAAAAGGGGGTACCTGTGAGGAGAAACAGGGCCAGCAGCCTAGTTAAAGCAGCAGCAGGGCCACACACACAACGCAGCAGTGGGAAGCTGAGGACCCGGACAGGGTGGGAGCAACTCGGCCCCAGTACAGACTTCATGGACAGTACTCTGCTACCAAAATCTGCAGTAAAGCCTTGGAAAACTACAAAACTGTGAGTGTGTGTGTGATCCTTGTGCTCAAACCCTGCGTACCCTCACAAACTCCCATCATCTCTACTACTACCCCTATCCTGCAACATCCATAGCACCATCTATACACTATTACTACCACTGCCACGGGGAACCCAGCTCTACCTGCGGAGAGCCATTACATCCTCAGCTGCCCAACATCATCCCCGGAGGTTCTGCAGCAGCGGTGGTCCTCTCACTGACCACAACCCATGGATGACGTCACGACAAACAATATCCCCTGTAAATATCCCCCCATTACTTGCGGAACCCGGGACATGGTCCAGATCATGACCGCCGTGATATCCCTAGCAGTACCCCGCTCCGGTACCGAGTAACCCGTCCCAGTGGGCTCCACACATGCAAATACCTCTATTAGGTCTGGGAGGTATGTTCTCTCCCCAGGACCTAAATGCCAGCCTGCTGTCAATTATCCTCCTCTGGCCTCTGGGCGCAGCCTCCTTTCTTCCTCACGTAATTGGTGCCTGCGCACATCAGTCAGTTTTCGGGCATGCGCCATACGCAAGTCGGCCATTAGGCGGCAGATGCGGCAAATCTGCCGGATCTGCCGCATTCAGCGAAAAACACTGATGTGAAAGGGACCTAAGAAATTATACAGACATTACAGCACAGTATGAAAAATTATTCTTCATTTGCAGTAAAACAATTTTTGTAAAAACAAAGAGAGAAATATTTTACCTCAGAAAAAGAATCATCTGTGATACCCTGCTGTAATGTCTTTATATTCTTTTGGGCCCTCCCTGATCCGGGATCAAACCATGCTCTGTGCACAGGCAGGTATGGCCATTACACAGTACATAGCAGGGACACATATATTAGATTATGTCAGCACAGGAGTTGTGGTATGATCAGACCATGTCACTTTATGGTCAGACACATCCATTACACAGTACATAGCAGGGACACATATATAAGATTATCTCAGCACAGGAGATGTGGTATGATCAGACCATGTCCCTGTACAGTCAGACACGGCCATTACACAGTACATAGCAGGGACACATATATAAGATTATCTCAGCACAGGAGATGTGGTTTGATCAGACCATGTCCCTGTACAGTCAGACATGGCCATTACACAGTACATAGCAGGGACACATATATAAAATTATCTCGGGACAGGAGAATTATTGTTAAACACATCCGATTAAGGAAATTATCATTATTCCAAGATCTATTGATTAAAATAAACTTTAAAGGGAACCAACCACCCCCAATGACCCCCCCGGACTATTAATATGGCTCCCTACACCCAGCACATACATGTGCTGCAATGTTTTTTGCTAAAAAAAACTGGTTTTTAAAAGTAAAGATAATGCTTTATAAAGTTTCAAACGAAGGGACGGTTGGGCGTTACTTACATGTGGCTAAAGCCGATTTGCAGCTGCCACTCATTCTCCTCTCTCCCCTCACAGCCGTAACGGCCAGCCCTTTTTGCAGCGTCACAGCCTGGTGCACGGCTCGCATGCCCGTGCACACGTCATCAGCTACAGCCGGGTAGCGAGCGCGCGCTCTGACTTCCTGCGCTCGGCTGTGGAAGTCAGAGCGCGCGCTCGCTACCCGGCTGTAGCTGATGACGTGTGCACGGGCATGCGAGCCCGTGCACCAGGCTGTGACGCTGCAAAAAGGGCTGGCCGTTACGGCTGTGAGGGGAGAGAGGAGAATGAGTGGCAGCTGCAAATCGGCTTTAGCCACATGTAAGTAACGCCCAACCGTCCCTTCGTTTGAAACTTTATAAAGCATTATCTTTACTTTTAAAAACCAGTTTTTTTAGCAAAAAACATTGCAGCACATGTATGTGCTGGGTGTAGGGAGCCATATTAATAGTCCGGGGGGGTCATTGGGGGTGGTTGGTTCCCTTTAAAGTTAACTTTGCTAGTGAAAAAACTCTTATAAAGAGCAACTGCCATTTTGATTTTTCTTTTCATTAATCAATAGGGCACACAAAAATAAAAAAACTTTGCAATATATCAAAAGCTTCTTTCTCCTCCTAAACTGATAATCCATTCTCCAAATTCTCTATCACTGGTAAAATCTGTCTTCAGAGACTACAGATTTCATTACTGACATTAGACATGACAGCTGATGCTCATAAAGTTCTATGGAGAACTATAGTTGCCATTTCAGAACTTGAAGTAGAATTCCAGTGTTTGCCTTTAGCTCTTTCTTTCTCATCCCACTCTCCTCTTCATAGAATTTTAAAAGCAGCAACTAACATATGAGTTCAACAAGAAAAGATTTTACAGATATTACTCATGAGATGTGAGTGCGAGATCAGTCCAGGAGAAGAAAAGCAGATTTCTCTGATAATATAAATTACACAGTTGTTTATTTTCATGGGTACTATTGATTTCATGAAATAAAAATAAAAATTATGGTTAGTCACTAAGCTTTCTGTTAAATAATACCACTGTTTCAAGAGCATGTGATCCATAGAGACTCTCAGACAAATACAGTGAAACATCTAAAGCATCTAATCCATATTTGACGTACCCCTGGGTGCAATCCACATTGTTAACCTATTCCTATTAGTTAAACTACAATCAATTTTTTTTACATCACACTTTTTTATTATTGTCTTTCATGAGCATAGAATGTGGTTTGAGGTATGATAACTTTTGAACGAGGCATCTCCCAGAAAGAAGAATTCACATAATTTATTCAACAGGAAAGTACTATAAAATGCATATTTCATTACTGTGCATTTCCATCAGAGAGTATCTGTTCAGCAGTGAACTGCTCTGAATAATATAAGTTAAATATGTGGTTGTGCATACACAAGATTAAAGGAATAATAAACTTCTCCACATGGGAACAGGGTGGAATATCTGGATTCCATACTAAAATAAGAACATTATAATAGGATATGATTGATTCTTATCACTAAACCCTTCTCTTCTACCCTAAAATTGTATTTAAATGGAACCTGTCACCCCTTTGGCCGCTCTAACCTCTGCCCACCACCTTATATATGATGTATTTCGGGTTCCTGTGACCCCTCTATATGCCCAGTGGTCCCCCTGCGTACTTCACAAATGAACTTTTAATATCTCCTGTGTGGTATGGAAATAAGATGAAAATGGTCCAGGAGGATCTGCTGGTTGAAATGCCCACCTTGCTCCTGTGAAAAGGCCACCCCTCCTGTGTACGTGACACTGCCCTTGTGCTTGCCGTCATCATCCCCTTTTTTACCCTGTCGGCAACTGCTACACGGCAGCTGGAAAAGTGGGGTAACCACCAGTTTTGATTTAAATGAGATAAAAGACGACACTCACCAGATCTCTTCGACGTGCTCTTTATTCACAAAGTATAAGGGTACATACTGCAGGGAGGGGTACATAGTGCAGGAGAAGAAAGAAAATGACATCAAGGACCATTTTTTTCCTATTTCTTTTTAAATATCTTTCTTCATTGTCCATAGTGCACAATGCAAAAAAATGCATCCTCAAAAAGACGCATCAAAAATGCAATGCGTTTTTTGCACCTGCTTAAAATCACGGATCCAGTTTTGCTGCTGAAAATTCAGCAAAAACAAATCCTCATAAAGAAGCATCAAAAACACAGCATAAAAATGTAGCCTTAGGGAGGAGGAGAGGAAACCTTGTTGGGTTTGTCACGTATGGAAGCCTAGAGATTTTTAATGGCTCATGGCTTCCCTTACTACTAATTACATATCTCATGATAAACTCTTTAGATGTTTTGACCACCTTATTGATGTTATTTAGTTTTTAAAAATGTCTGATGACTGAAATTATTACTGTTGAGTATACCTTTACTTCAAAAGTGACAAACTATTTAGCTATATGAAACAATATCGGTGAGGAATGCCATTTATAATCCAAGATGTACTAATAGCTAATTCAAGGGGTTGTCCCATGAATAAAGTACATTTTAATCAATAACTCTGAAGACTTAGGCAGAAAAGTGAAAGAAATGGCACGGCAGGTGGTCTTCTCATCCATCCTCCCAGTGAATGGCCATGGAACAAGGTAGTGGAACAAGATTCTACGGGTGAACAACTGGCCTCATCGATGGTGTCATCAGCAAGGAGTTGCATTTCTGTATCATGAAATGAATTATCTATATAATGGACTACTTGGTAGAGATTGGTTGCACCTTCCCAAAAAAGACAATACACATATTTGGAAGTTGCCTTGCTACAATCATCAGGAGGGCTTTAAACTAGAACAATGTAGAAAGGGAAGCAAATAGCCAGGGAAACCATACAGCTGATAAATACTATGAAGAACTCTGCTATTAGGAAGAAGGAAGAAAATGAAAAAAAAGTCTGAATAATAAAAATATTGAAGAAAGAGAAACCAATCACAAACTAAAATGTGTCTATACAAATGCCCAAAGCATGGGCAAAAAACATAATTAGAGCTACTAATAAGAAATATGATGTAATTTGAATCACTGAAAGTTGGTGGGACGATACAGATGATTGGAATACAAGGCTAGAAGGATACAACTTATTTGCAAAAAAACAGATTTAATAAATGGGAGGTGTCATATTATATGTTAGGAAATCATATATCTCCACAGAAATTCAAGCTTCAGAGACTGGGAATTCTGTGGAAATTGTATTGGTAAGAATACAAGGAGAGAACAATGGAAAAAACACCATTGTAGGCACTTACTACAGGCCGCCTGGGCAAGTTGAAGTTATGGATGCAATCTTTATGAACCGATGGCCAAGTTCACCAAACAAATACAACGTAGTGATCATGGGAGATATCAATTATCTAGACATTTGATGGTAGTCTCTCTCATTCAAAACTAACAGACCCAGCAAATTCTTATAGTTTCTTGCTGACAACTTTATCTTCCGAAAGGTAGAGGAGAAAACAAGGAGATCTGCTACTTTAGATCTAATCCGTATAAACAGGGAAGAAATGGTTGAGGGGGTAAGGGTGACTGGCACCTTAGGAGGCAGTGATCATTCTATCATACAAGTTTGGATAACTAGAGGAGGAAGACCTGTGAAGACCCAGATGTCAAGCTTAGAATTCAGAAGGCAGATTTTAAGGAACTCACTCAGAAAAAAGATAGGAGGAATCCAATGACTGGATGCCCTTAAGGACAGAAATTTGAAGTTAGAATAAGATATTTCGAAAATTTAATTCTCAAAGCACAATTGTTAACAATCTCTTAAAGAGGGAAGAATAGGAAGCTTTTAAGGAAATCAAGACATGTATGAACACAGAACTTAAGCACATGCTAAAAAGGGAAAAATAAATGTTTATGAAATGGAAAGAGAGAGGCAAACAAGAAAATAATGCAGTCTGCAGAATTTGCAGGGCATGTATCAGATTAGCTAAATATGATAATGAATTAAGGCCTGCAAGAGACGTCAAAAGCAATAAAAAAAAAATAAAGGATTTGGGGGTATGTCAAAAGTAAAAGAAAAGTCAAAGATTCTATAGGATTTTAAAAGGACGAAAATGGTGAAGTGGTAAAAAATTATGTTGAGTAATGAGAAAGCTTCAGGAGCACTCTTGCCAATAAAACCAAAAAAGTTGATTGCAAAACTTTACAAACAATGTGCACATTTGGTGGTGAATTTAAAGTTTTGTCTAGTGCCTTTTATCTGGTTGTGGTTTTTCCTACATGTATTAAAAAATGATGTTAAGAAGGTGAAACTTTTAAATTTCTATTTTACATCTGTTTTCTCTCAGAAAGTAAATAATTTGTCAACTAATCTTCACTGTACTATTAAAGAAATAGAAGAATCCAGGCTATATATAAACAGAGAGATAGTGAGGGAGTACTTAGCTAACATAAATGAATTCAAGTCTCCAGGTCTAGAATTACACCGCAGGGTACTGAAGGAGATACCAAAAGGAAAATTTTGAACAACTCTCCATAATCTTTGAAAATTTTTGTAGAACAGGAGAAGTCTCAGAGTACTGGAAAAGAGCAAATGCTCTCCCTATCTTCAAAAAGAGGAAGAAGGTGGAGACAGGGAATTATAGGCCTGCTAGTCTGACTTCTATAACAGGAAATATTTTTGAACAATTTATTAAACACAATGTATCCAAGTACCTGGATGAGAATGAAGTGATTATTCAGAGCCAAAATGGGTTTGTAACTAATAAGTCATGTCAGACTAACTTAGTTTCCTCCTATGACAGAATCACTGACCAGGTGGATCAGGGAAACGCAGTAGATATAGTATAGTTTGACTTCTACAAAAATTTTAACAATATATCTCATACCATCCTTATTGAAAAAATTATCAAGTATGGAATGGACAAGGCAACTGTTAGGTGGATACATAAATGGCTTAGTGATCGGACCCAAAGAGTAGTCATAAATGGCTGCACATCCAGTTGGAAGAATGTTTTCAGTAGGGTAGCACAGGGCTCTGTGTTGTTCAACTTCTTTATCAATGATTTAACTGAAGGAATTGAGGGTAAACTGATCAAATTTGCTGATGACACAAAGCCAGAAGGGATAGCTTATACAAAAGAAGAAATTCTAAAAGATCTAAACAAACTGGAATTGTGGGCAACAACTAAAAAAATAGCTTTTAACAGGGAAAAATGCAAAGCCCTACATCTGGGCAAGAAAAATGAAAAAACACTTTACAGAATGGGAGCAATGGACTAAACAACGGCACATGTGAAAAAGACTTGGGTATACTAATAGATGTCTGAGATGATTTAGTGAATCCTGTTTAAGTAGCGGGTTGGACCAGATGACCCAGGAGGTCTCTTCAGACTCTGCCATTCTGTGATTCAATAGATCTTGAAAGAATAACACTGCTTTACATCAGTTTTGCTGACTACAAGATAACATCATCTGGGGGACTAGCTATTCTTCTCATGGAGAGGAATCTGCCTGCCGACATAAGGAGGCAGATAAGCTGATAAGGAGACTTATAGCCGCAATGCTCCTCTGGGAAATATGCAAATTGTCAATTCAGTGAGGAAGTGAAAAACTCTAATGCCACCCTATAAGGGTAGGAATTCTTGTACTCATAATTGACTCTGTAACCTCCCTGGCGGTCTGTTTAGGTCTTGAATTTTTTGCTAAAAGCGGGCTTACCCGCGTTCGCGGCAGATGCGGTAAAAAAACCGCATCTGCCGCACTTGCCGCACTTGCGCCGCACTTGCGGCGCGGTTGCGGCGCGGTTGCGGTAATCTGCATAGTAAAGGGAACCAACCACCTCGGATGACCCTCATACACTGATAATATGTGCCCCTGCAGCCTAGTAAACCATTAGCAGCACTGTTTTTGTGTGATCTTATAAACTTACATGCCTGCGTACTTGAGGGCGTCTCCCTGTGTGTGCTGGCACTTGTGAGCTGTGCTCGTCATGCCTGCTCTCCCCTCCCTTATGCACGCCCCCTCTCAGCCTGCTATAGTGATGTGAGGCTGATTGCGTCATAAAGGGGCGGGGCTAAATCGCGCATCCCGGTAGCCCCGCCCCTTTATGACGCAATCAGCCTCACATCACTATAGCAGGCTGAGAGGGGGCGTGCATAAGGGAGGGGAGAGCAGGCATGACGAGCACAGCTCACAAGTGCCAGCACACACAGGGAGACGCCCTCAAGTACGCAGGCATGTAAGTTTATAAGATCACACAAAAACAGTGCTGCTAATGGTTTACTAGGCTGCAGGGGCACATATTATCAGTGTATGAGGGTCATCCGAGGTGGTTGGTTCCCTTTACTATGCAGATTACCGCAACCGCACCGCAACCGCGCCGCAAGTGCGGCGCAAGTGCGGCAAGTGCGGCAAGTGCGGCAGATGCGGTTTTTTTACCGCATCTGCCGCGAACGCGGGTAAGCCCGAGCCTGACTCGGGGTTAACGCTTCTGGTAGTGAATGTTAACCCTGAGTCAGGCTCGGGAATAACGCTAGGAAGGTTAACAAGCCTCTTAATATGACTTAGGATTTGTTCCAGTTTGGGGTTCTGATCTGGCACAAATCCTAAGTCATATTAAAAGGCTTGCTAAAGTGTTGATTATGACTACAAGGATTGCTACCCTTATTGGGTGGCATTAGAGTTTTTCACTTCCTCACTGAAGTGACAATTTACAAGATAACATGTAATTTTTATGAATTTTGGTGTGCTCAATACTAAAATCACATCCATTTCTCCAGTCATGTCCATTTTTTCTGCAAAATGCTGTTTACTAAGGAACTCACAGTAATAATGTAATATTATTTAAAATTATAACTATTTTATTTAGACAAGCTGAATATACAAAAAAGAAATGCTGAATATGCAATCGGTATAACTAATAGGAACACTGCTGAATGAGCTAAAAAGTGCTGACGTTAGAATTTTAAAGCTATATATTATCAGCGTGAAAACCAATAGCAGCATTCAATAGTTCAAGAGGCTTAAAAGTCTCAGTAAATTTAACTCTGTTAAAAAGGTTTTTGTTGAATATGCCTTCCAACACTTAGGCATTTTTGGTGCATTTTTTATGCATTTTTACTTGCAGTTTTTAATCAATTCTTCAAGTGAAATTGCAGTCTATGGGTTTTCTTAAGTGCTGCACACACCTTTAGGTTTTTTCACCTGTAGATTTTGGTGCAGAAAAAAGAAGCAACATGATCATTCTTTGTGCACATTTCTGTGCATTTTTCTCATAGCCTATATGATAGAAACACATGGGTAAAAAACTCGTCTTATAACGTACCTGAAATGCTAAAACAGCAGCATTTTTTCTTCAGCATTTTGCCTGCCTGGAGATGTAATTTTTGGTGCAGAAAAAACTGCTAGGTGGGCACATAGCCTTAAACAGTTTGTGGACGGTGCAGAAATGATTGTACTCTGTTACATTTGCTAACAAAGCAGCAGACATAAGTGTCAAATTGCATTTTCTCCATAGCCACCTTAAACAAATTCCTCTCCAATCTTGGAGATATGAGTAAAGGAGAAGGAGAATGTTTTCACCTAGACATCAGTACCATGGAACATAGATGTAAAGGAAGATGGAACACAAACATGATGGCAGACTACTACTGCTGGTGTTTACAGTGTGTTAACCCTCATCATAACTATTCCACAGCATCCAAAAAAAGAACATTTCATCCTAACAATTAAAAGTGACACTACTGCTCTCTTGGTTAGCTGATGGACTTGTTTTATGTGTGATAAAAATATATATTATGTGCTACCGCTTCTTCAGAATTTCTTATTAATCCAGATATGTGACTTTTAAACCTCTAATCAGAAATGTCTCATTTGTGAAAAAATTTGATATACCGCATATTTTCTACTTCATATTTGGAATCAGCACTTTTCATTTTGGGTGAAATTAGAAAAAATACTTAGGTCAGCAGATTTTTTTTGCAAATGTAGACTAATTTAATAAGTTCCATAATTGGATCTGTACAAAAATGTTCCTGTGCTGAGATAATCTCATAAATGTGCCACTTCTATGTTCTGTATTATGGCTGTGTCCGATCATGCAGAGCTGCTCCTGTTCATGATTGCCCTATACCACAGCTACTGGCCAGGGGTAGGGGGAGCATAAACCACTTATGAAAAGTGAGTATACAGATGAAACCGCAGGAGATCACAGCTGCTTCTTTCTGATACAACACATTTTCTTTTCCTGATGTAACACATTTTCCTGTCTGAGGTAATACCGGAGTGAATATTTCTGCCACAATTTCAGTCCTCAAAAATCATGTCAGTGGCATAGGAGCTTCTGTGACGAGTGAGCTTATATGTCATTGACTTGATTTATGATGAGCTTACAGGACTAGTGATATGGAAGAAACACTCCTGTGATAAAGCAAACAGGGATATGTGGTACCTTATGAAGCATTAATTGTGAGCTTCTCCTGTTTCATCTGTATACTCATTTTTCATAAGTGACTTTGCTTCCACCTGTGGCCAGAAGCTGTGCCATGTGCTGACCATGAACTGGAACAGTCCTGCATGGTCAGCCGCAGCCATAGCACAGTACATAGCATTTATAGGTTTATTTAAGTGGTTATGCGCATACCTACACAAACAAGGATAACAAGAGAAATAAATCCTACAACACTGCAGCCACACCCATACCCTACTAGTTCTGCCGGAGACTAGAAGATCCCTAGATGCACAACTAAAAACCACAACTCAAACCTGAGTTCCTGAAAGGCCATTTAACTGTTTCTTGTTCCTCCTGAGGAACAACTACACAAAATTTAATAAAAGAGTAAGTGTGCAGAGGTATACGGCGACTCAAGAAAGGAAAACTTAAGTCATGTGCACAAGAAGGAAAAAAGGAAAATAATAAATGACAGAAAAGGAAACCTCCCACCAAACTAAATAAGGACCAAAGAAAGGTGTTGGGTAGGTAAATGAGCAAACACAGAGCAGAACACAGCTAGTCTCTAACAGTCAAAATCCCTTAGTTGCAGTGCTGGAACTTGTTAGTTCAACTCCACCTTGAAATATAGTCAGCAAAGAAGGCTAGTGCAGGATGAGTGTAAATAGCCCAAACCAAGCAGTGATAGGAAAGTGAGAAACTCCTCACTAGCAGCAAAGTAAAGGAAGAAAAGCAAAGAGAACTATCATGAATTGGACACAGTCTGACCGAGCTGTCACTCAACAAGGAAGGAATACAAGCACACAGCAAGAGGTCCCTGTATCAAGTCCAGAAAAAGAGACATGTCATCAGCAGACAAGCATTTTACTAACACAGCTAATTGTGGAATTTTTTTATTATTCCAAGATCTAACAATTACAATCTACCTTGTGCAAGGGACACACTGAACAGACCAAATACAATACCGTGTTTGGTCCTGCTGTGTCAGGATACTTTATATAGGTTGAAAACATGACTCAAAACCTGTATTGGGTGGATTATTGGCCACAGGTAATTATTCAATCTTTAAACAGATTTACAAGTTTAAAAACATCTGCTTAACCATTAAGCCAGCTAACTTAGGCAGTCAATGACTGCTCAAATGACTCCAAATTACAGCAAGCTAGGACCTCATAAATGCCTGACCCAGGGCTTCATATAGTTAAAAGACATACAACCAACGGGATGGGGGCTTCTCACTGTCCACACTAGTAAGAGAACACTGTGACTTCACCCTTTCCCACTCTTTCCCCTAAATAAATTTTACAGACCACAATGATCACTTTCAATTCCACCAATAGGAATAGGTCTTTCTCCCTCTCAAACTTCCCTTTAACCCTTTGCAGTCCATTGCTCTTTCCTTATGTGGAAAATGCTGTTTGATCTGGGTTCAGCATGTTATAGAGAAAGACGAATTGAGCAGATATGTAGTTTTGAGAAAAAATATGTTTTTTTTATGACTAGGAACCACAAACCTATGGCTTGGGGGCCATACGTGGCTCTAGGGACCATAATGTGTGGCTCCCAGCTGTCTGCTAACTTCGTGCATTAGCACCATTATATTCAACTTTTGTAAGTCCAAACAGAAGATCTGTAAGTGTATATACTGGCATTGGTATTGAAAAGATAGGTAAGTGGTAAACTGGCCATAAAATGATACTGTCAGAAAAAGGAGGTTCTTAAAGCTGGATGCAATGGTCTGATGGGTGTGAGTGATAAAACAATATTGAATGAGGGTAAGGTAGGAATCTCTATATACTGTATACTGCTTTGGTTCGATTTTTACGGTTGAGAGGTTTTGGCTGTCATTATACTGAAAATTAGGGCTGAGTGTGTCATTTCTTTACGGAAGATATGATCTGAATGTCGTCATTTAGGGGGAATTTGGATGTGGCTCTCAAGGTAAGAACGGTTGGGGATCACTGCCCTAGATATACCAAAACAGTTTTTATGCATGGTCCCTGACATTTAACATGACCTCTTACACAAGACTGGTGCAGTGAAGGATACAGATGTGTTCATGATTACACTCAAAAAATGTACTCAACCTCAGGAAGGACAATAGTGAAACAAACTTGATGGTTGCACACTAGATTGTGGAACAAAACTTGACGGTCAAACAACAGCCATAATTCAAAGCTTGACATTTACACTTTAAGGGTACGTTTACATCTACGTATAAAAAATGAGTCCAATTTTCATTCAGAAAAGTTGTTCCATATGTCATGCAAGTGCTTGGAAAGTGTGCAATTTTTGTCTCGCCTAGCATCCATATGAGATGCATACAGTATCTGTATGCAATGCAATTTTATTCTCAATAATTATTATTCTACAATTATTTACAGGACCATTTACAGTGTTCTATGTTACAGAATGGTAATATATCAGTAAAAAATGGATGGCATACAGATGGACACTTGCATTGGTGAGTTTTGGCCATTTTTTGCAACCATATGCAGAATGCTGCAATATTTTCCTCAGGCCAAAAACAGCTAAAAAAAATCACGGATGAGAACTGCCTTATTGTTTAACATTGGTGCAAGTGCAATCCAATTTTCTATCAGCTTGCACTTGGTGTATTTATACACAAATGTGAGCGAACCCTCATGCTAAGCATTAAGCTTGGTGGTTACACATCAGCACGGTGGCATTAACGTGTAACCACCATTTTTACTTAATAATGTAGAGGAAGTGACTTTAATAAACTTTCAAATATACTTTACTAGTAAAAAGGCCCGATGCAATTGCATCGGGAGCAGGGTGAAATGAATTGTGTGTATACAGGCGGGCCAGTGGGTAGCAGAGTATACAGGGGGCTCTGTGGGTAGCAGAGTATACAGGCGGGTCTGTGGGTAGCAGAGTATACAGACGGCTCTGAGGGTAGGAGATTATACAGGTGACTCTGTGGGTAGTAAAGTATACAGGCGGCTCTGTGGGTAGAAGAGTATACAGGTGGGTCTGTGGGTAGTGGAGTATACAGGCGTGTGTGGTGGTGGTGGCAGAGTATACAGGTGTGTGTGGTGGTGGTGGCAGAGTATACAGGCGTGTGTGGTGGTGGCAGAGTATACAGGCGTCTGTGCTGGTGGCGGCAGAGTATACAGGCGTGTGTGGTGGTGGCAGAGTGTACAGGCGTGTGTGGTGGTGGCAGAGTGTACAGGTGTGTGTGGTGGTGGCAGAGTGTACAGGCGTGTGTGGTGGTGGGAGAGTATACCGGCGTGTGTGGTGGTGGCGGCAGAGTGTACAGGCGTCTGTGCTGGTGGCGGCAGAGTATACAGGCATTGTGGTGGTGGCAGAGTATACAGGCGTCTGTGCTGGTGGCGGCAGAGTATACAGGCATGTGTGGTGGTGGCAGAGTATACAGGCATCTGTGCTGGTGGCGGCAGAGTATACAGGCGTCTGTGCTGGTGGCGGCAGAGTATACAGGCGTCTGTGCTGGTGGCGGCAGAGTATACAGGCAGGTGTGGTGGTGGCGGCAGAGTATACAGGCGTCTGTGGTGGTGGCAGAGTGTACAGGTGTGTGTGGTGGTGGCAGAGTGTACAGGTGTGTGTGGTGGTGGGAGAGTTATACAGGCGTGTGTGGTGGTGGCAGAGTATACAGGCGTGTGTGGTGGTGGCAGAGTATACAGGCGTGTGTGGTGGTGGCAGAGTATACAGGCGTGTGTGGTGGTGGCAGAGTATACAGGAGTGTGTGGTGGTGGCAGAGTATACAGGCGTGTGTGGTGGTGGCAGAGTATACAGGCGTCTGTGCTGGTGGCGGCAGAGTATACAGGCGTGTGTGGTGGTGGCAGAGTGTACAGGCGTGTGTGGTGGTGGCAGAGTGTACAGGTGTGTGTGGTGGTGGCAGAGTGTACAGGCGTGTGTGGTGGTGGGAGAGTATACGGCGTGTGTGGTGGTGGCGGCAGAGTGTACAGGCGTCTGTGCTGGTGGCGGCAGAGTATACAGGCATGTGTGGTGGTGGCAGAGTATACAGGCGTCTGTGCTGGTGGCGGCAGAGTATACAGGCATGTGTGGTGGTGGCAGAGTATACAGGCGTCTGTACTGGTGGCGGCAGAGTATACAGGCGTCTGTGCTGGTGGCGGCAGAGTATACAGGCGTCTGTGCTGGTGGCGGCAGAGTATACAGGCAGGTGTGGTTGGTGGCGGCAGAGTATACAGGCGTCTGTGGTGGTGGCAGAGTGTACAGGTGTGTGTGGTGGTGGCAGAGTGTACAGGTGTGTGTGGTGGTGGCAGAGTGTACAGGCGTGTGTGGTGGTGGCAGAGTGTACAGGCGTGTGTGGTGGTGGCAGAGTGTACAGGCGTGTGTGGTGGTGGCAGAGTGTACAGGCGTGTGTGGTGGCAGCAGAGTGTACAGGCGTGTGTGGTGGCGGCAGAGTGTACAGGCGTGTGTGGTGGCGGCAGAGTATACAGGCGTGTGTGGTGGTGGGCAGAGTGTACAGGCGTGTGTGGTGGTGGCAGAGTGTACAGGCGTGTGTGGTGGCGGCAGAGTATACAGGCATGTGTGGTGGCGGCAGAGTGTACAGGCGTGTGTGGTGGTGGCGGCAGAGTGTAGAGGCGTGTGTGGTGGTGGCAGAGTGTACAGGCGTGTGTGGTGGTGGCAGAGTGTACAGGCGTGTGTGGTGGTGGCAGAGTGTACAGGTGTGTGTGGTGGTGGCAGAGTGTACAGGCGTGTGTGGTGGCGGCAGAGTGTACAGGCGTGTGTGGTGGCGGCAGAGTGTACAGGCGTGTGTGGTGGCGGCAGAGTGTACAGGCGTGTGTGGTGGCGGCAGAGTGTACAGGCGTGTGTGGTGGTGGCAGAGTGTACAGGCGTGTGTGGTGGTGGCAGAGTGTACAGGCGTGTGTGGTGGTGGCAGAGTGTACAGGCGTGTGTGGTGGTGGCAGAGTGTACAGGCGTGTGTGGTGGTGGCAGAGTGTACAGGCGTGTGTGGTGGTGGCAGAGTGTACAGGCGTGTGTGGTGGCGGCAGAGTGTACAGGCGTGTGTGGTGGCGGCAGAGTGTACAGGCGTGTGTGGTGGCGGCAGAGTGTACAGGCGTGTGTGGTGGTGGCAGAGTATACAGGCGTGTGTGGTGGCGGCAGAGTGTACAGGCGTGTGTGGTGGCGGCAGAGTGTACAGGCGTGTGTGGTGGCGGCAGAGTGTACAGGCGTGTGTGGTGGTGGCAGAGTGTACAGCGGTGTGTGGTAGTGGCAGAGTGTACAGGCGTGTGTGGTGGTGGCGGCAGAGTGTACAGGCGTGTGTGGTGGTGGCGGCAGAGTGTACAGGCGTGTGTGGTGGTGGCGGCAGAGTGTACAGGCGTGTGTGGTGGTGGCGGCAGAGTGTACAGGCGTGTGTGGTGGTGGCGGCAGAGTGTACAGGCGTGTGTGGTGGTGGCGGCAGAGTGTACAGGCGTGTGTGGTGGCAGAGTGTACAGGCGTGTGTGGTGGCAGAGTATACAGGCGTCTGTGGTGGTGGCAGAGTGTACAGGCGTGTGTGGTGGCAGAGTATACAGGCGTGTGTGGTGGTGGCAGAGTGTACAGGCGTGTGTGGTGGCAGAGTATACAGGCGTGTGTGGTGGTGGAGTATACAGGCGTCTGTGGTGGTGGCAGAGTGTACAGGCGTGTGTGGTGGCAGAGTATACAGGCATGTGTGGTGGTGGAGTATACAGGCGTCTGTGGTGGTGGCAGAGTGTACAGGCGTGTGTGGTGGTGGAGTATACAGGTGTCTGTGGTGCGCTCGTGCAAGGCAGGGGTTAAAAAAAATAAAAAAAGATTATGCTCACCTCACCCCGAGCCCCCGCCGTCTTCTGCCGTGTTCCGCCGTCTTCTGCCGTGTTCCGCTAGGCTCCCGGTGGCTGTGCAGGCTCCCGGTGCCTGCAGTGATCTTCTATCTACTGAGAGTGAAGGACCTGTGGTGATGTCAGAGTCACGTGACCCGTGATTTGCCTGGAGTAAGCTGGTGTCACGTGACTCTGACATCACCACAGGTCCTTCACTCTCAGTAGATAGAAGATCACTGCAGGCACCGGGAGCCTGCACAGCCACCGGGAGCCTAGCGGAACACGGCAGAAGACGGCGGGAGACGGCGGCAGACAGCGCGGGCTCGGGTAGAGGTGAGGATTTTTTTTTTTTTTAGAGTAGTGCGGGTCTGCGGCTCGTGATGACGCTGCGCGTCATCACTCGCAGTCCCGCGCAAAGCATGTTGGGATTCGGCTACAACGCCCGAAATCCCAACTGCGGATTATATAAGTAGATAAGAGAATTCTAGTTAAAAACCATTCATAAACCATCCACAAGATATACCCACTAGACTGTGTATGAAGCAGACATACTAGTCTGCTAGTATTCTGAATGAATTAGAATATCATCAAAAATCAATGTAATATTAACGTGTTTCAGGGTGTTTCTGGGAGCCCTGAAACACGTTGACTAATAAATCAATACTGTATTCACTCTTTGATGTCTCGTGGAATACAACAACACTGTTTTTAACCCTCCATCCTCCCTACTTAAATTTTCTGAAATAATGACCTTTGGGTTTTCATTGGCTGTAAGCCATAATCATCAACATTTACTGAAATAAACATTTGAAATAGATGACTTTGTTTGTAATGACTATATATTATATATGAGTTTCACTTTTTGTATTGAATTACTGAAATAAATTAACTTTTCATTGATATTCAAATTAATTGAGAAGCACTGGTATGGTAATTCTCAGTCAGATCCGTCTTCAAACTTCTCACACTGAATATGAGGCATGTAACCATACAAGGGCCTGAACAGCATCCCCACTCCTGACTGTAGCTGATAAAGTGACAATGTATCAGATTACTTCAAGATACAGCACAGTGCTGAACACTGCCAGAATGTCTAGATCAGTGCAAACTCTTTCCATGGCACAAGCTTCTGATCTGTCATCTGGCTCCACACAGCTCAGTCACAATCTCTGTTAACCCCTTCTCTGCTGGCACATCACACTGCTCCCTATCTGCCTGCTGGCAGACACTGAGGGACTCTGGCCATGCCCACACAACCATAAATTGAAATTTTTAAAAAATGTGAGAAAATAAGTCATATGGCGCAAAACAGCATGATTTTACCTGTTATATGACCCATCATTAACAACCAGTGCAGTATTGTGTTTGTTTTTTAATGAAATTATATTTACACTTGAAGCTTTACAGATTCAGTAAACACAGGCCCAAGCAGTTAAAGATTCAGGATGAATAACTCAGGACACATAACAGTTCATCATGTTCAAACAGATTATTTCACTCTAGTGATAGCTTGTAATGTTACTCACTAATACAAGTCACACCAGGACTCTTGGCAGAGGGCACAGTTCTGCTTGCAGTATCAGGCTGCTACAGGGCTCATGGTCCCAGCCACAGTTAGGGCACGTGCACACGATCAGTGTATGCAGCGTTTTGGATGCAGCGTCTTGCCACTGCATCTAAAACGCTGCGTAGTACAGTACTAGCATAGTGGATGGGATTTCAAGAAATCCCATACTGACTATGCGTAACCCGCCCGCAGCGTCTTTGGAGCTACAGAGCGGGTTGCCGGGAGTCCGCTCCTCTGCAGCATGTTCATTTCATGCTGTGGAGCCGGAAGCGGCTCCCATCGGGTGACTGCAGGGAGAAGCCGCCCTGCACCCGCCGCACATGGTGAGTACAGGGCGGCTGCGGTGTCCCTGAGGCCACCCGCAGCTTCCCTCAGGTCCGGAGGAGCTGCATTCAACACGCAGCTCCTCCGGACCGTGTGCACGAACCCTTACCTTTACACCTGGCTTGGCAAAGCTCATCTGTACATATCACATCTGCTCAGGTCACAGTTCCACTAATTGACCACACTACATTAACCACATTAGGTTCATGTCAGGCATCCTGCTGCAGACTTGTCATGGCAACTCATGTTAAGGCAAAATACTGTCTACTTTTTAGAAATTCAGACACAATTTTGCTGCTACATGTTTGATAGTCATTGATGAGTGGTCAGTAAACACATGCTACTTCCAGGTATACTTATTTTTAAAGGATTTACTCTTCCAGGCTAGGGTCAGATTAGTGCCATGTATGTGCTAAAAGCCAGCGTTTTTTTCATGTGCAAATGTAGAAAAACTCATCCATTAACGCGCCCATAGGCTAGGGTCACACCTGGGAGGCCGCTTTTTTTATGCCAGCGTTAATGGTTGCAGTTTTTTTCTGTTGCCATTTTTATGCCATTTTAACGCTAGCGTTACCGCATGCGTTAACGCATGGTACATATATGTACCATGCCTTAATGCATGTGTTTCCCATAGACCCACCTTTTAAAAAAAACGCATGCGTTTTTGCAAATGCCCCAAAAACGTTGCTTACCACATTTTTGGGTGCTTTCGCAAAAACGCATAGCGTCAAAAGTGTTGCATTTTGATGATGCGTTTTTTGCATGGGAGCCTATGGAAGCATTAACGTTACCATTTTCCACACTTTAGAATTGTGAAAAACGGTAACTTTTAGCGCTTCAATGGCTCAAGTGTGACCCTAGCCATAGGCTCCAATGGGAAAAATGCATTGCCAAAGTGCAATGCATTTGATGCTAGGCGTTTTTGCCAGCGCACCAAAAAACGTGGTCTGCAGCGTTTTTTGGTGCTTTTGCACAAACGCACGCATTTTTTTAACATGAGAGGCTATGGGAATTGCATGCATTAAAAATGAAAAAACATGCCATGAAAATGGCAAGGGGAGAAAAAGGATCCTTTCCAGCATCCTTCCAACAGATGCAAGGTCCCAAATGTGACCCTAGCCTTACTGACACAGTTAAATAATACAGTGCAGTTTGCCTGTCTCATAGCTAGGCATTTCATACTATATACCCGTCGGTACAGTGTAATCACCCACAATTCAATTTCTTGAGAAAACAAGAAACCTGAAACATAACATGTCAAACAATAATCTAGATGCTCCACAGGCTTTAAACAATTAAATGACATTTATTTTTTTTCAGTTATTCCCATCTTTAGACAGTTGCATTGTTCACACTCAATTTGCGTTTTTTTTAGCAGGAAAAAAAACACCTGCGTTTTTCTAAAAGTGGCAAAAAGTGTCCCTTGTGTGTCTGAAAGGATTTGACACTTTTTTGGACTTAGTCATTTTTTGGCCAAAAACGCATGCTAGCGTTAACGCACCCTGCGTTAACGCATGCGTTTCCCATAGGACTCCATGTTAAAAAAACGCATGCGTCTTTGGAAGCAACACCTGCGTTTTTTTCCAGCACCCAAAAAACGCTGCATGCAGCGTTTTTTGGACTGGGGGAAAAAAACGCAAGTGGAGGTGAAAAACTCATGTACACTCAAATGTACCCTGCGTTAACGCACCTGCGTTTTTGAAAACTGCCGAAAAACTGCCAAAAACGCAGGTGAGTGTGAACAATGCCATTGTCAACCTTACATAGGATAGATATGACTTGCTGTGGGGATCCGACCAGTTTACCCAACTGATATCATAATACTGTGGCTGTAAATGCACTGTAAATGTAATGTAAATGCATTCATTCTCTATGGAAATGCTAAAAAAAAGCTGAGTACTGTGCAGGGCTATTTCTGTGAATAGTGTGGTGCTCTGCATGTCTGACCAGTGCTTTATTCAGGTGGGACTTTGCCAAGCCTCATTTTTCAGATTACTAGAGCCCCAGCTTTGGGACACCCACCAATAAGCTAAATTCCACTTATCATGTGGAAAGAAGATAACTTCTAAAGATGGGAGTAACCCTTCAAATGTTTCTGTGTTTGGAAGTCATCCTTCATCCATGGGATAGGGGATCAATTTCTAATTGCTGGTTGTTCAAATGCAGGATTCCCCTATGATTGAATGAACAAGTAATCTGAATGGAGCAATGGTTGATTATGTGCACGGCTTCTCCATTCATTCTTATGGGAGTGGTGAGGCCCAGATGAGTGCAATACTTGGCTATCTAGGTCAGTTCCATAGAATATGAATGGCAAGACAATGCGCATGATTGACCACCAATTGATTTACATGAGGCTCCTCAGAGTCCCAGTTTTTGAGATCAGTGGGGGTATTCAGGCTTTGACCCACAGTGGCAAGTTATCCATAAGTTATCCACCACCCCACAGATACATGAAAAGTCCCAAACTGGACAATATCCTTTAATAGTAGTCATACAATAAAAACCAGCCGTGCAAGACTTCTCAGCTATTTTTCACTGACTATTACAAGTGAAGTAATGTAGAGCTTCACATGAAGGCTTCCAGTTACTATAAAGTGTAAACCATTTCCCGGGTTACCTCTGATACTGCTCTATCTTTAGATAAATCTTTTAATTATCACTTTTTACTGCACCTCATAATGTTCATCTTTGCATAATGAAACTGATTGCTGAAGCTCATATACAAACGGTAAGTATAATGTAAGAAAAACTTTGCTTCACAAAACATCATTTCAATAAATAGATTTATTATGTACAGCGCTGCGGTATTTATAGAGGCTGATGTAAATGGAGAAACGCCCATGGTGTTTACTTGATTTCAGTTTTGTAAACGTAAATGACACAAACTGTAAATTCATAAAATGAATGACATGAATTAAACTAGGCAAACAGCCTAACATATATTATAGAGATCTGTTTGGTTGAAGAGGTCTTCATGCTTCATAAGCCAATGCATAAAGACTTTGTACTGGCCATCTTGTTCAAACGAAAATGAAATGACCCGCTGGGTAAAAATAAATCACTCAGTCATCCAGCAAGGCTCTTACACAAGCAGTGCTTAACATGTTTCAGTAGTTTAATATTCCGAACACTTTAGATGGAAAAACCTATTTAACATATGATCACATGCTATCAACTGCCTCACTTTGTACCATGTATTGATTTACTTTATTTTAGTGGAATACATTATGTGATTCAGAATGACCACAAGAATACATATTTAGGTAATCAGAAATTGTATCTAGCAGATGTCTTCAGCTGCATTTACACTGGATGACAATTGGGAATGAACTTTCCTAGCATAGCTCGTTTCCCATTTATTGGCCGATCAACAAACAAATACATAGTTTTTAAGTTTACCTCAAAATTATCATTCTAGGCAGCACATTGTTCTGTGTAAACAGGGTACGTGCTGTCGAAAACACAATTTAAAAAAAAAAAAATGAATGAAAAAGCAAAGCAAGCTTTCAAGACACTAAGGTCTCTTCTTCAGGCTTCATCAGGTTAGTAATCTATTACTAGCCTGATGAAGAGACCTTAGTGCCTCGAAAGCTTGCTTTGCTTTTTCTTACCATCTTTTCAGTTAGCCATTAAAAAGTATCAATCACAGAGGACTCTCAGATTCTAATATACTTCAATCTACTGGCTAACACGGTACATATACATATTTTAAGTTATAAAAGAATTATCATGTTAAGGGTATGTGCACACTGGCCGGGTTTGTGCAGGTTTAGCCGCGGAAACCGCCGGTCGGTTTCCATGAGTTTTATGTAAATTTATGTTAATCCAAAAGCGGCTTTTGGGTTAACATTAAAACCTATGGAAACCGACACCCGCTGTGCACACACCGGCGGTTTACACATGCTCATCTGTTGCTAAACCGCTGGGTTCCCAGCGGGTTAGCAACGAATGTGCATGTTCTATAAACCGGCCGGTTCTGCAGCGGCTGCAAGCAGAATCATGTGCTGCTTCCAGCCGCTGCATAACCGCCGCCGCTAACCCGCTGTGCACCCGCCCGTCACCCGCCCGTCACCCGCCGCACATACCCGCCAGGAAGCCGGTGGACGGCTGCAGAGCTTCCTGGCGGGTCCGCCCAGCCGCCCACCGGCACAAACCCGGCCAGTGTGCACATACCCTAACAATTCTTCTGTTTGTATTGAAGTGCTGTCAGTCTGTCTAAATTGATAGTTGAACAGCTGTTGATCGGATTGCATGTAGTTGATGGGCTATCATTTATGAGCTGTAGTCTGTCAGTGTATACGCATCCTTAGACCTTGTTTTAAGTTACAAATCCAAATGGACGGTGTTTTTGCTGTCCGCCCAAACTGTATGATGAAAGGACCACAAGGGATCAAAGGTAAATGGTGCTTTATTCGACGCATTTCAGAGCATGTCCCCTGTTTTTTCTTCAGGAATACAAACATTATTTAATTATTCCTTGTGGTCCCTTTCATCGTACAGTTTGCGTGGATCGCAAAAACACTGTCCATTTGGATTTGTTACTGACCACCACCGGGTTATTGTGGAGTGTGGATCCTGCAGCAGTTGTACCATACGTATATACTGGTTGTGGGTCTCACATTCAAATCAGGTAAGCAGTGACATTTGTCACTATTTGTATAATGTCAAAAAGGATAAGACCCTATTGCGCTTTTGTTTCCTCACTTTCAGCGATTTTTGTTTTAAGTTAGAGACATACTGCAGATAGATAATAAATATATATATCATGAAAACTCCTTGCAGATGTCATCCTTGGTGGGAATTTAGCCCAATAAACTAGATATCCACTATCCCAAACAATATATATAGAAAAAATAGAGGCAGCACTCCAAAATATACAAAAATAAACTAGGACTTTATTAGTCCATGTGTATGGCAATGTTTTAGATGTGACCCACCTTTCTCAAGCCATGAGAAAGGTGGATCACCACTAAAATGTTGCCATACACATGGACTAATAAAGTCCTAGTTTATTTTTGTATATTTTAAAGTGATGCCTCTATTTTTTCGATATAGATATAGATAATAGATAGATGATGAATATAAAGATAGATAAATAGAGATATATAGATGATAGATAGATAGATAGATAGATAGATAGATAGATAGATAGATAGATAGATAGATAGATAGTGCAGTTTTTTTCTCTTTTTTGTATCATATGGAGATGCTGGCTCCATGCTGCAATTGCACCCTCATTGACCACAGGTGATCTAGGGTCAAGATGGAGTCTGCCCACTGAGAGGTGTGGGGGTGGACAAGGAAGATAGGGATATCAGCGTAGGACTCATCAGACCTGAAGTCACTTTGTCGCATTTGATGAGCAAGCAGACATTAGCTAATGTGTGTACGAAGAACTTCAGAAATAAAAAGATAAGATTTTTGAGTTTTTTGAAAAAACGTAAGTTTTTAAACTTTTTTCTCATATACATATAGCTTGTTAGCATTTGTACGTCATTGGTAGTAACTGAGTGCTGCAGAGAACTTTTTCTAGTTATTTGACCCAGCGTCCCTGCTGGCACCAGTTCACATTTAGTC